>CM030371.1:22450723-22833635 GCA_003604175.2 Clonorchis sinensis | reverse complement strand
TTTTTTTTCCTTTTTACTCCTCCAGTCACCCACTGAGTGACCCCCAAAAGCCATTCTGAAAATGAGACAGAGTGTTTCTAAGTGTGCTCCACAATTCCTGACCTTGTGCATATGTTCACTCTTTGTCGAAGAGAACTGTTATACCTCCCTCGTCTTCAGGACCTAGACGACTTATTAGACAACTTCACAATTGCACTGGCGGAACTCGTATGCCTTTCAATTTATACAATCAAGACATCACACATAAATGGGTTATTTTCTGCACCAAGGAACCGATATGACTCGTGAGCAGACTCACATGGTTCACGAACCTCTAATATTGACCAGGCACATTCGATCCCTTCTTGGAATAGATTCCGCCGCCTTGTTTGTAATTGGAGTGAGCCAGCTCGACAGCATGCACAAGAGGGCAGATGTGACAAAAAAAATTACCTTGTTCAGAGAACGGCCATCTAGGCTACTTGCGCTTCAGACATTTGTCTCCATAGTGGGCAAATGATGTACTAATCCAAGATGACAAATCAATCGGTTGTCCTATTTAGCACTGAAGTCCATGAAAAAATGATGAAATTAGCAATCCTTGGGCCTTAGTGGAATGCAAAACTGGATCCATAACGTTTGATTATCAGGTTTGGATTTGTTAGTCAAGAGGTGTATGTTCTGAGCCGAACCACGCTGTACGGTACTGAAAGAATCTTAGTTAAAGGTGAAGAAGAATGGAGGACGGTGGAGAGAAACCTGCTGTAAAACTCTCATAATAATGCGTAACTGAACTCCGTTCGCGTTTTCAGATACCCTGCATTCAGCTGCATTCGACGAGTAAATAAGTTCTGATTCGAGCTCTCAATCAATTACTCATACAAATGTTGAAGAGAAACACATAAGGTTATCCTAATTTTGGATATTCCGAAACATGCTCAGACACACTCGGTCACATTTTCAGAACTCAGAGGGTGACTGAGGGAGTGGAAAAGCAAAAAACCCTAACAAAGAGCACAAAAAATATCCGGTAGGCATCCTACGCGATACGACAATTCACATTTCTCTGATAACTGAAAACGGAGTACCTGAGCTCGTCACCGGTCCGCAATACATCTGCAATCATTCCCCTCCCCAGATCAATCATTACATGAGTATCATCAGCGACAATGCAGTGAGATGTATGGCTACATACAACTACATACAGGGACACGCATTTTCAAAGCACGGCATCGTTGACTGTCTTTCAATGAAGGGCAAACCATGTGTTGTCAGGTTACCTTTTACAATGTGAAAACCCGCTAGAGCCTTTCGAATCAGGCATTGTCAGAAATTTCCAACTGAACCGATCTATGGTGGAAAACCGAGAAGCAGTTGTTTCATGTCTGTTGGGGATCATCATAACGAAAGTCCGAGTTTCGGAGCCGCGAGCTTCTGTCCAGTGGTTAAACATTCAACCCTTCGACCGCAAGCGACTGAACAGCAGTGTGATTTACTCCCACTTAGACATGACATAGCGCAGCTCATCTCTTAAACTGTCAGTTTGCGACCGAAGATAAACACATCTAGTGTGAGACGTGGTGGCTAGCACTGCATGCCAACGATAGTATATTGAAGTGGGCAGATGAAAGTTTAACTGGGTTGCATTTTCTATGGGAAACCAGTAGGCAGATGGCGCTAGACTTCATCGCACACCAGCTATTCAGCATCAATCTTTATTATAACCGAGGTCATCGTGCCACTGTAGGGCAGACGTGTCCTAACTTGACAAGGCCGGTCTTGTGACCGGGTTTAGATGCTGACCATATATGACTAATGACCATTCATGACAAGGAAAACACTCGGATCCGGACAAATCGTTGCCTCTGTCCAACTGTGGGTTATCTCTGCATCTTATATTGAATGTACGTTTTCCGTGAAACCCAATTTAATGTTATCAAACCGTAAGAATTGTTGGTGAAACTTCAACCCCGACCTTTCGAAAACCTAATTTATATAGATCTCCGGGGTGACTTAACACGACTCCCAAACAAACTTGATTTAGGAATAGTTTGCACAACTTTAGCAAACCGACGGGTTAATTATTATAACACCACCATGTGTACAACCACTGGTCTGCTTATTTGTGGACCACCTAAACTTTCAGCAGGTTCAAAGCAAAGTCAGTTTAGAACAAATCTTGCCAAGTGCGATCCCGAGACAAAAAGGGACGCAGTGCCGCGTATTTAAGTGGTAGGATCGCTTGACTCTTACACCCTGTGATGGCCTGTCCTAGCTCCAGCTTGAAGCTTCACAAAAGAGCTTCCTTCACTCCGAGGTTAGCCGGCTATGGTAGTCCAAAAACTGCTTGAGTGTGAAGCACGATTACAATAGGGATAACGCTGTCACATTTAGCCGGACTCGATGACCGCAATCCAAGGGACCTTAAACGGCAAATTCAAAGCTGCGTGTCTGGTCACTGTGTTAGCTACAAGCGAAACAAGCAGACCGGAGATTGAAGGATGTTCTGTCTACAGAAAATAGTTGCTTGACACATCAAGTCTGTGATTTCGGAAACCAAATGTAGGGGATCCGGAAAATGATGATAAAACGGGACAGTTTATGGTAATCCTGCCAAAATTCACCCTGAGAGAAGAGCACAAAAATCCGAAAAGTGACGCACTTGTTTATCCCTTATATTCTAAATTAGAATCCCATTTGGTCTGAAAATGATACCCCAAAACAAACCAAAAGCGTAAAACCCGATCTTGAGCCGACATCTGAAATACCGGAGCAAAAATTTGCATCCCAAAGTGAGACACATTCGAGTGCCATAAAATAACTTCTAGTAGGCAGCAATAGATAAAATACTCGCACTTTTACGTCATCTGCAAAGTTCCCCCGTTTTATGACCAAGCCGAAAAAGGACTAGATTCAGAGTACGGTACACAAATGTACACACCACAAGTCACTGTGGTAAGGAAGTAACCAAGGCCGCGTTCCAAGGCTCTGCCGATTCTGTTTCTTGTGTCACTCCAGCGTTGTATTTCGTCTCACAAATTTTACCTGACAGCCCCAATTTTTTGCTGGTGTGAAAGTGAATTGGAAACAAAATAAAAGCCGGAAAGTGCACGCTTCAATAAGAATAATTCAAAGTGCTTCTTCAAAAGGTCGGATATTTACGCCCTGCCTGTTTAGCGGAGTGAAATTTGAGGTTTTTGGAGAGATTAATGTCACACAAAGTGTGAACATGTGCTTTCAACTTTCGCGCCTAAGTATAAACGTCCATCACGTATAACAAGTGCTGAAAACAAAAAGTGTTCGGCCAAATGGTAAACTATAAATTATTAGTTCCCTCTTGAGACATAACCTCCTGAGATATACCTTTTGATATCGAGATGGTTTGGCGGTTTAGGCGCAAAATTACTAACCGGAGGGTCCCCGGGTTCAGATTCAGTCTAAGCATCTCGACTGCTGTTGCCAAGGCTTGGAGAACTCCGCAGCATCCCAACCATCGTAGTTCCTTCGGGTGATCTAACAGTTCGACACCAATAAGATGTTAGAGCTAAACGATTTTTGGTATTATTATTACTATTATTGCAAGTTAACACTCATTTGAAGACTAGAATTTACAGCAGGGCGCTGTTTTTTCAGCCAGATTGCACCTTTTCATCGCCCGAGATAATGAACCCTAGTTGCATCTAGGCGATTCAAAGAGGTTTTGTAAATTTTCAATGGAGCGCTTACCTCGTCCAGAATGAATAAACTAAGAACAATGTGTCGGGTGGGAACAGTTGCAGGTATAGTTTGCATGCTTCGCACGAAGGCTTAGTATGAGGCTCGACGTATACACTCGTCCGCATACAAATTTGGTTTTAACGGGAGACTCAGCCTGAACCCATCTCTTGTTTGTTATGTTGAATAGTGTAGTACCTCTGTACATGTATTGCGATATCTTGAATATCGTATCAACTGAAACATGAGGTGCAGCACATTTAGTTGCTTAAAAACATCATAAATGAACTATTCAACAGGGGTTCCAGGTGAGTCTCCGTCAAAATTAAATTGGTATGAAAATGAGTGTATTTCTCTAATTCTGTACAATTTGGGTTCAGGTGGAACATGAGGTTGGCAGAAAATCGGGAACTGCGTCTATCTGCGGGCAACAAGAACAGCAAAACCGGTCGCGGGCTGTCGAAGAGTTTTCAACAACCTTGAGGGTAAGGTAATACGTCTCTAGTATAAAGCTATTTGGCTAGCATGGCCCAGAATTTGCACTTTCAAGGTGAACTGCAATGTTATCGTGAACATGGGTACAATGATGATTTCCATAAAATAGTTCGGAGTAGTTTTCTTCCAGCAACTCCTGTTCCTCTTTGATGGTAGGCAATACCACCAATTTTTATCAAAAATCTTTGGTCCACGCAGTATCCCAACAAGTGGTCCGAATGTTTGATCTTGAACAAATTAATCAGAGTAACCCAATCTGGGGGCATTTTGGGAGGCAACTGTTGAACACTAGTTTTTAAGTATTCATGTTAAGGACCTGAGCTTCAGTGTTTGGAAGCGCATCATTTTTGCTTCAATGCGCCGAAGCATACCAACTAGCTTGGTCTGCACCTACACCTCATTTTGTTGTGGTACCTAATTCTCAGCCACGTCTTGTAAATGAATTCGCCCAGAAAATATTCTTGGCCGGACTTGACAGTTGGCCATAGTTGGTGTAAGTTCTACTGTTTTGTTTCAACAAAATCCGGTTTATGACCGTTTAAAAAGGTCTGCAATAAACTATACGCAGGCAATTGCGAAGCTCCGCTGAAATTAAGCGGTGTTGTATCGATCTGAGCTTTTATGTCCTATCAATCATTTTTCAGTTTGGTCCCATGAATTGGCTTTGAGTAAGCTGACAATTATGGCAAAAAACTGTCGGATACGAGTTGTCCGAGAAAATCCGAACCGCCTATCAACAATGGACCGATTTTACACCCTGGCTGACGCTTTGTTAATGTGATGACCGACAGACAGCCCACATACAATGTGCGTTTGAAGATGGGAGCATAAATTTACCTCTCTGTCGATGCTGACTAGGCCAGGGTTGCAAACTAACTAGGAGTTTCCAGCCAATTTGAAAGTGTTTGGGACCGATTGGGTAGTCAGCGTTTCAGAGAGGTTTGGTAAATGTTAGCCATCCCTACTAGCCAACAAACAGGAACTCCAGACCGACACTCAGCACCGATCAAGTCGGCTAGTCATAAGAAATCACACGGATTGGTTCCCTGACTGTCTTAAATCCCGATCAACCTGGTTGCTTACTCACTTGGCCTGGCGAAGCTTTTGTATCATAAGCGAAACGTTGCACAGCAATATTTCCACCGATTGTTTACCAAATCTCTCTGAAACAATTGGGAGTTTCCTTCACTGTCTGGTTTTCGATACTGGGTGGTCATGCGAAATAAACTAATATATGAACTAAGGCTTAGACTGGCTAAATTGTGCTCCCCCTGAACGACTAACAGTATGCACTGAACTTGTCCCAAGTTAAGGAACTTATAGAACTGCTTTTTCCGCCTTCGTACGGTAAAGATGGAGTTTTGTCCATAATTTCACCATGTGTGAACTACGTAGTCTCTATAATTGGCTGAATGGCATTGTTCCGAAATCCGTATAAGCTCCACTGTGGGTTCAAGGAATAAGATGGTAATCACAAATGAGACTTGGTTAAACTGGTTAACTTCATTTTCCACTGAGCATCTCTGTTTAAGATGCATTAGACGCCCAACTAATCAAATATTTCTGTTATTGCTCCCATCCTGTTGATTTTAACCTCAAAGAGGTTCCGGTGACAGTTTTTGCTTCTGAATTAGATTAATATATCGCATAAGTCCAGCCGTAACATATTAGTGAAGGGCAAGACCTTTGCCAAAAAACTCCCCAGTTTGCCAACGAACGATTTTGTGTACTCAGGCAAACTGGATAAGTCGTTTAAAGATGCTGTGGGAAAAAACGGAAAGAATAAGTGTAAACTTCTCTAAGTATTTTTCTGATACTCAGTTTTCTGCTCTAAGTATTTTTCTGATACTCAGTTTTCTACCTAGCTACTCATTGACGACTCCGGGTGCTCACACCACTATACTGGGGGTCGTGGTGTCGTAGTTCTCTAGGGATTCATGAGATGCTCACTGCTGACAATTTTAATAGAGAAACAAACGGGCATGCGTCGATTCTAGGATTTTGGTTGCAAATTGACTTAAATTTTGGGTAGTATTTATCTATCTTTGTGTCTTTCCGTGGACATATTGCGATACAGAAGCACCATTCTCCCAGCCTCCTGCTTGATGGAATAAATACATACTGAAAGGCCATTTGGTTAAAAATAGGTGTAAAAGTCAAACAGAACAACTGATTGCTTTGGACATAAGTGGGGTTTCGATTGGTTTGCTTTTAACCCACCTAGACCTCGTGATGTTAAAAGTTACAGTTGTTAACAGATTTAGAAATTTAAGCTTGAGAAATCTCTTTACGTTAAAAACGTTGAAGAACGTTACTGTAAGTAGTGTGTTCAGAGAAAATATGGAAATATGCCGTGAACTTTTCTTGTAGACCCAACAAAGTTTTGTTTGCTCAATTTCTCCAAACTTCAGGTTATACGGTAGAAATGAAAACGATACAGCGTTTTCAGCTTATCGGTTTGCTCTCACCCAATAATTATCAATCAAACCACTAAGTAGCGCCATTTAGATCAATGTGGACGAAGAATGACATACCCGTCCTATCACTAGACTAATGAGGATTTTCTGGCGCTTGTTTTGTATCCGAAATATGTGGAAGTTGTTCATACACAACAGATGCCTTGGTGAAATTACATTCTGTTTTTCGGCTAGCATGGTTCTATCTGTAGGCATTCTGTTATTCTCAGAACTTTCGGCCAATGGGGTTGCAGGTCTTACGACCGGGTGCTGAGCTAGGAATCGGGCAATATTCTTCAATCAGATGCTTGGACCGGACAGCCAACACAAGCAGCAATATTAGGCCTTCTCTGATGTCCGCCAACATATACAATGCTGACAATATTTTTAACTGATCTTTTGAGGTTTGGCGCACTATTCTTCCTGGCTTGTGGTTTTCTCCGCACATTCTGTCCCAAAATAAGTTGCTTGAAATGCAGTGAAGGTGAACAGACCGAAGAACTGCCGATGCCACTGCATGACAGAGCTAACTGAGCGTCATTCGAAATACTATTGCTAAATATGTGTTCATTTAGTCTGCCTTGTCAGACATGCCTCAGCGGCGACGGTTTTCCTTTTTGTGTGGTCGGGATCAAGATTCCATTCCCCGAAACTCTGACAACTATGTAGAAACGAGGAACACTTCACTATTGAATATACAAAAGTAGGCTCTGCGGAATATCATGTTGGGTCGCTCTGGTGTACTTCATACTCAGAGGTCTTTGCTCGACAAACTAACATAGAGTGCACAATCTCTAAGAGGAACAATATTACGATTACCTCAGAAATGCTCCCTCTAGAAACAAACGTTTCTCCATCTACAGTTGTAGCAGTTTAGACCGAGCTTGGATGAAAAGAATATGAGGTTTTACCAAGTGTTCACAAAAAAGAGCGGTGATTTTCATCACGAGACACACGTAAGACGAAGTCATCTTTGCGTCATGGATACCAGTTATTTTTCTAGGTCCATCTGACTGAGCATAGAATGACATCTCAAAACACCCCGTAGGACCGAAAAATGAAAAATGCAGCGAATTTCCCGAAACATTTCACGGACATATTCCAGGTTGAGAATCTGTGTCGATAGGATTTTTGAAGCTAACGCGCAGAACTTGCGAAGGGCTTCCTTTTAGATGCAAAACGATTTAGTGTAAGGACAAAGTGGCACCAACAGATGAGCTCCAACTGAAATAGCGAAGCAGTATCCTCATATTTTCGTCGGGATATCTCTTACTGTTATCGATTAAGTTGTCAAAGTTTACGAAGGCATTTGATGGACAATTCCGATAAGGTCCATTATACCAAAAATATTATACCTGTATCGTTTCCGCGAAAAATACTCCCTCCGCCGTTTGTCACACACGTTGGTTGAAGAATATGCGGTCTCACCGGAAACTAACCAATCTTCTGTACTCACATCCGATGGAGTTAGAAAGATAAGCATGTAACCAGCATGTAACCTAGTTACACTCCGATGCTTCTCAGGAAGATATGCCTTTTGAAAAAAATCGTCCAACATTGGTCAAGGACGGTACAATAGGTCTAATGGCCTCAACTACATGCCAAATACAGTTTACCAACGATTTTTATCCACGACAATTCGTCTAATGTACCAGGATCCACTGGAAAGTTTACATGATTCCTTAGAACCAGCATCATTTGACATGCATCCTTCGGGCACGCCTTGTCCCGAAAGCTTACATTTCCTGCAACCTGCGGTAGTTCACTGGCACTTGTCAATGTTTAAAGCATCAGTATTCAACAGCAGTCTCAACAGTACAGTCTCCTTGGGGGCAACGATACGGGTGTTAGGAAACAAACTTGACCAAAACGACGAAATGTGGTTTGATAGCGAACATAGGTGATTCTACCCATCACAGAAATTGAAAGCAGATTGTCCATGTCTGTATGGCGGCGATGAGACACCTAAGGATTATATGTTCGAGAAGACTTAGATCGCTACTTAATTCCGAATGTGTGAAACTGTTTTTTGCAGGGATAGGTAAGTACAAATCGGCAGCACACGGAAAATTACAATTTCTTTGGAAATTCGGTCCCTGGTATTTAGCACATTTAATCTGTGGATCTCATAGTCAATAATGATATCGCACTATCTAGCTTTTGGGACGGGCAATCTCAGCACAAAGTCTATTAGCTGAGTTAAAAATTCTGCGAGGCTATGAGAGTCTCTTAGTAAATCGGGATATAGTACTGTGTGCAAAAATGTGGACTCAATCATTTCCAAAAACCGATCAGGAGGATCACCAAATTCAAATGGAATAGAGCCGGAAAACACTTTTTTAGAGAATTTCATAAAATTGCTCGAGTTAGGTTACAGAGTAGGCCAACAAATAACTCCGTGCCGAACATGCTACTGACACGAGCTGTAAGTAGTACAGTCCGTATAGACTTTGAAACTTCATATCCAAGTTTAACCAGCTGTTCGTTTTCTTCACGTAAATATTCGTTGCACTGATTTACTTCGTGTTTATCAGTAGGATACCCTGCCACGAACCCGATCACTCCTTACACTTCTTATTGCTTGCACTGCTGAAGTAGCAAGACATGATACCTGAGGCTCGTTGCAATAACATGTTAGAGTGGTTTAAACTAAATTTGTGTCTAAATATTGGGGCCCTAAAACTATGTCTTAAACCTATTGGCCTGTTTGAGACTGATCTAAATGCTCATTATCACCACCATCAACAACAGATGCTTCGAAGAGCTTTTTATCCGTTTCAGGGTGGTTTCTTTATTTAAATCAAACGAGAATCAAAGGACGCCCATGGATCCTCTATCCCGAAAAAAGTTGATTGGAACAGCCATAATTCTACGGATCACCAGCGAATGAAATACGCACGTGTAAGTAATGCCACGTTAATTCATCGGAAAAGATTCCAGGTTAAATTTAGAGGAGGACCTGCACTATACCTCACCAGGTATAGTTTTCAGGCCGCCCAATAGTGGTCTACGAGAAGCCACATTTTCTTACCCGCTGAAATCTGAGTCCCATCAGCTGGAACAGTTTAAGCGTGCGCATTTCAAACAGTCAAATATAACAGCCTTTGCAGTTTATTACGAGAGAAAAACAAGGGGCAGTACAATATGTAGTGAAAAAGAAGGAGTAATATAATCTGCAATTAATGTTTCAAAAAAAGAAACAATTAAAGGGCTATCAGGTAAAGTTTGAAAAACCAATGCATTGGAGAAAGTGATACAAATGGGGAGAATACCTATGCAAACCGATGCCGCTCCGTTTTATCTAGAAACTGCATCTAAATTGAAACAAGATCGTTCCATGTACATGGAATCTCAGTTGACCGAAAAAACAACTTGAGAAGGTTGAATTGAAGAGTGAAACATGAGATCGAACAAGGCAGCTAACTTATAAGTTGAGGGGAATCCATGCAATCCTGCGCTAGAGACGCCCAAGACTTTCTGCACGAACGAAAAAACACCAAGCGGCCAGAAGTAGGTTACATTCAATCTCTTTGGTTTTCACGCAGGGGGATAAAGGGGATCATTTTTTTCAGTTTGTAACACATGCAAACTCCAACACTTGTAGCGAGGAAACTTCCGGAAGCAAGGCACCACGTAACAGCCTCGGCAAACCGATATACAGTACTGGAATCCATTTGCACACTACAGTGAGCAAGAGGTCACCAACTCCAGTGGAAATAAAAACTGAATAAACATTTTAGATGACGGAGTTGGTCGGATAACCGAGTGGATAAAAGTCAGGTTGACAGTCGACGACGCGAAGCTCAGAGGCTGCTGGAACGCGAAAGCAAGCACGAATGAAAGCACGGTCTAATAAATCAACCAACTGAATTGTCCACTTGAACAGTTAACACTATTTGAGAACTAATAGAAACTCACCCACAACAGTTATACCAACCGGCGCACAGCTCAACTGAGGTGGCATTCTGATGATATCTCTTTACTGGTGATAAAACTTTAGCAGACGTTCATGTCCGTCAATCTGCTGTATGGATGACTATACGTCAACTCCCCTGATGACCTGTTTGGTCATTTTGTGGTCAGATTGCGCTTGTGATAAGTCGCGAAATCTGGAGTATTTTCATAACCACCTTTTGTCTGGTAGCCGCAATACTGCACGCCAGTAGTGCTCCTGTTAGTCAGTCAAGAAACTGAAATCGGAGCCTCAACAGCACAAGGCTGATTTTCATGTCGCACCAAGAAGCTGGGAACCGGTTTGAATAAACCTTTTTAATCATGGAAAACTGCAAAATTATACTTCTACACCTACACAGTGGAGGTAAGCTCTTTTCAAGTGAAACAAAGTTACGCAACCAATAAAAAAAGATCATCGAGCGAAATTGAATTGCCGGCTGGATTTGCTATTCACTTGCGGATCGCCATAGTGTTTCTGGGAGAATCGACCTAATGCCACCTGAATCTTCCGGTTATAGACATCTTCAGCTAAGAAAATGCTTTATAGGGTACAAGCTGGTGTTCGTGTAGGAAGTAAGGTGAATGAAGTCTGTAGAACTGCACCTGTCCGTTAAAACTCAAGAAGAGCGGAACGTGTAGTGGGCTGCTGAGGAGTTTTCAGCAACCATATATATCCTTTTGGATCAGGAATATACACTGTGCAGAAAAGGGTTATCCAAGATGTGCAGTGAAATACAGTCTCAAGGGCAACTATTATTCAAAGCAAATGGTATAAACTACCAAGTGAAAGCATGGAAAATTACCACATGGTTTTATTTGGCAATGTATAATGTTGTGTAATAGCAGCAAAGACGGGAATGGTACGGAGTGCACTATACACGGCGTAGTATATATATATATTATTGCTATAGTACTGTCTAGCGTGGTGCAGCGTAGTATGGCACAGTTTAGGGAGACATAGCGAAGAGTAGTTTAGTGTAATTGTTGTTTTATTTTCTATTCTTCCTTTTTATTGATTTGTATTGGATTTCATGATATACGGCAGTAGATTGCAGTCGACCACAATACGGTTTTTCATTAAGGTCACGATGTTTTCTCAGGACATGTCGATCGCATGCGCCTGCAAACCCAGTGTAATAAATTACAGGTGAGGCTGTGGTTTGATTAAGAATTATTTAACCGGACAAGTGATGCGGTTACTCACAAGTGTTACTGACAAAAGAGCTAAAGTGTCATTTTTATCGGAATGGCATGGAATAATTTGGGTACAATAGAGAGTGGGGAGGAGAAGGCACGAACTTGTGACTGACCACATATGAGATGTGGCTACGCAAAAAGGTAGTCCGTCTACAGAGACGCTTACCAATTTACTCCAGGAAATAGCAGGTTTATTGTGTGTTAACTGGTGCCGTCGCTTTAAAAATACATCATTTCTGGGTGACATCGTAAACAGTACAGAATCACGGAAATAGATTTTTGCTATATATGTATATATAACAAGTATCCAACCTAGCTGTCAAACAAACGTCATCAGTTCACATTGACGCGCTTACTGACAACTGCCGACACACGCAAGCCAAATAAATAGTCGCATGTTGAAGTATGTCTATTTGCCAGTTGTGTTAGGACGGCCCCATACGTTTCGTAAATGCCAAGTCTTCAAATAGCTTTTGGCAAATTTCGTGATCCATCGCATTAGTGTTCTATATTTAGCAACCGTGGGCGAAATAATCTTGTGTGTTAACAGTTGGCAATCGATGCAACGCAAGCTCTGCAGATTTTATGAACCCTAACTTTAACTAAGAGCAGGAAAGTTAATCATCAGCTCTCAACTGTCCATTTGTTACGTGTCGGTAGCCCAGAAGCAATTGCTAGTACGGCGTACTTACTGGAGTCTCTCAGCCACGGAATATCAAACTTGGTTTTAGAATCGGTGTTCGGTAGGCAGCATATATTTCACGAGTTAAACGTTTTGGTCAATGAAAACCCGGTTTCTCATTTGAGGTATTACCACAAAGATAGCTCCCTATCAAAGAGCCGAAATGATGAGAGCAACAACGGTCAGTCTTTGTGACACAGATTAAGAGTATTCGGTCTGCTGCAACCATTGAAAAGTGGGTCGCCTCAACTAATCCAAATATAGCAGAAATAAGATAGTAATCAAAGAATGCAAGCACTTTATCTTTTCACACGGGCCTAAAAGGTAAAAGCGATAACAACAGTTAGGACCAACGAAGGTGATACCTTGAGATTATACCAAGAAATCTTTCAGTTGTCTTGTGTTAAGTATAACCGGTTTGTTGCAAATGAAAAAAACAATAACAACAACGCAGAAACTGGGACAAAACAAAACTAGAATGATGTAGTGACAGTAGCTTGAGGAAACTTGTAGTTTTCAATGCAGGTCGTATCCTACCAGGGAGACAAATCTATTCTGAAAACCGAGAAGCATTGTACTGCCGTTACCGGGAATTATCAGCGGTGCGCATCTCACGAAACTCATAAAGTTTGGAACCCTCAGTCATCCGGCCATCGTTTGAACGGTTGACCGTTTGACCACATGCAGCTGGTCGGTAATGTGACTGGATCTCATGAGCAGGTATTCATCCATTGGCCGGAAGGTGGCGGATTCGAAACTCTGAGTTTCTTGAGGTGCGCACTGTTGATGATTCCGAATAAGAATGAAGCGCCCATACGGTGCTTCTCGGCTTTTAGCATAGACTGATCTCAGTGGAATGATGATACTCTCAAAGAACTACTTAACTCCGCCACTAACAATTTTACAAAAACTGAGCCTAAGCAACTATCTGTTTCTTCGAGATCATGCGTGAAGGTTTTTTATGGTTACACTGAATGATGATTTGTACATTCTCACACAATGCTGTGAGGTTTCTTGAAAGTTGTGAAGAAGCCAACTCCCAGTAACATCAGCCCTGTGTTGTAGCCTTCAATTACGCCCTTGTAAGAAAAGAGTAAAATTGGACGCAGAATAGACTTAGTGCCACAATACTTAAATCATTCTGAGGTTCCTACACCTCCAGACACTCATCTGGACCATCCGCATAGAAAATGACAACAAGAACTCCACCAACATGGATTGGCAGCCATAATTTGCGGCGTCTACAACCACGCGCAGTAAGGATCACGCGTTTTCCAGCCTGGAAACTAAGTCTCACCGACAGTATCCAGACTTTGTGTAATCTAATTCATGCCTATCTGCGAGGTGAAAGGTTCGTCACATCTGTCTGCACCACTCTAAAGTCGGCACGGAAATTGGCACTTGCTTCGTTCAAAATGAGTGATACATGGCCTAACAAACACAGCTTCTGGTGCTGTATATATTCTTTGATGGAAGACCTATTGCAAAACGGAACACTCGCTTTCTAGCTGCTTTGTTACGGGTTCGCTGACAGCAGCCTACACGGTTCTGAGACAACAATGACCGAAGGCCTATCCCAATTGTCCTTCAGCAGGAAGCGTGCTCGAGGTGAGCTGAGTTGAAATAGGCAAGGTATGACGAGCGATTCACTACTATCAGTGCTTGAATGAGGACAGGAATTACCAGACAAAGATGTAAGAAGGCAAAGCAGTAGAACGCGAACAACCTTGGTAAATGAAAGGTCTTTTACTGCTTACAACCCAAGCTCATCGAGTTACTGTTTGAAAAGCTCAAGCGGGATCAGAAAGAAGTGGTCAGACAAAAATTTTCTGAAGGCAGCACTTAAAGTGATGAGGATTTGCGGCGACGACATTTCCGGTATGAATACAAGGGCCACGCGAGTTCAGAAACGACAAATTCGTGTAAAATGCAGGAGGATGAAGATGTTTATTGCTTGGACGCGATCGATATGCAGTGAGGACTGAAAAGGGTATGGAATCACGTCATACTGTGGCACAAACTGGAAAAATTTATGTTCACTTGTAAAAAGGAAAGCTTACTCCAGAAGGTTCAAATAGCTTAACCAGCTACCAGAAGGAGTCTAGGAAAATGGGCATTCGGTGGTCAAGGTAATCATTGTGGTCCATAGGTGCCATGAAGGTGGATGCTCCAAGCACAGGAAGACTGGTTGGACAGTCTTGAAAAGCTGCTGGATGCTGAGGAATTTACTGTGACTGCTGGTGGTGGCTCATATGAGGACATGGTATTTCACACACCACATGCCTAACAAAATCTCTTTCACTGTACAATCATTAAGTTGCCGGTATAAACCTTTGTCTGTACCTTTTCGAGAATGTCTATGAATCATGGCGATAATAAATTCGGGGTGGTTTTCACATCTTTCATTCAACCGATCGGATGAAGAGCAAAATAACTGAGTAGTTGCAAAAGTGAGGCACGTTCCGGCGAATTTTCTAAAAGTTATTTCACAGTGTTGCGCATCATTTCTCAAGAATATTATTATTTTTATTTTCTTGTGAACTGGTTGGATGTGTCTTTGACGTATCGTTCCGTTGTTGAGACTCACTTTAAAGTTACCTTGCGGGAAAATCTTAGGGATTTGCGAATAATCAAATTAACGATGTTTTTATAGTTACTTTCTAAATTTTGCCGGCCAACTCAACGTTATACGCTGACAAGCTGAGAGGGAGGGAAAGCACACACAAACTATTCACCGTAATGGCTTCGTGCGTACCAAGATAGGTGAGAAAGAATTTTTTGAATGCACTGTTTCTGTCCTGTCCCCATTATAGCACTCAGATTAGCTTGCAACCTCATCCACTGCGACTTACTACCGCTTGAAAGTCTGACAGAATTCCATTCTTCTTCCAAAAGCAGGACTTTTTTCATGTATTCGACACATCAACTGTCTGTTAACCAATATCATCCTACACACTGGGTTGAAATGTGTGGGTCAAAACTTGTGGTGGAATTCTTCATTTCCATCCACATTCTTATAAACACATGCTAATTTTAGTATCTTCCAGGAATTATCAAAGCAGATTGCAAAAATAAGTTTTTGATCTCAGTAATTACTTCATGAAACAAAACGCCAAGTACAAATTTGAGCCCGTACATTTGCTTAATGCACTTATCGTATGGAGTTATTTCATCGTAATTCGATGCCCTCTTATACTAGAAGGGGTTGAAGGGCCCTGAGACAAGGTTTAGAGTTGCGGAGACAACTCAACTGGCGATTTACAGCTAAATGATGACACTACAATGTTGGCATGATGCGGAACGTTTCCCATTGAAACGTCTCTGGGTTGTGATTCAGTGCAATACCTCCACGTAAGATGTTGTGTTTATGCGGCTATTCGAAGGAGAAAGAACCTTGGCCAAAACGACACATTGTTGTGTCTACGTGTCAATAATTACATGCTACTAAGATTCACACTCTTTTCAGTCAGTCTGTGTGACTAGAGATCTTCACATTCTTTGGAATAACTCCAAAGCGCCCTCAATCAGTCGGATTTCCTGACGCATATCAATCAGGGAATAAATTTTAACTCACAGTGAACGATAAACTGTGACCTGCGCATGACTTTCCCTGGCGTAGATCATAAGCGACAGCCTGACCTTTGTTGAACTATGGCAGGACCATAGACACGTTTACATATTTCGGGCAATATCTCTGTGGGAATGATTCCGTACGTCAAATTCAGCTCAAATTCTGTGTGGCGCGAAAAATTCTCATGAGATGTTGCAATTCTCTTGGGAACATTTGGGTTCCTGTCTCAATAGAGACACCTAACACCTGGACGAAGATTCCTAGGCCAAGATGATAAATGACAATTCAGTCACCGGTGAAGTATGGAACGTGGAACGCCTTGTGCATTCTTTGTTTGGAAAACAATGAGTTTTACTGGATTCCGTCAGAGTTATAGTCCGGACTTAAACTGATCGTGGTGGACATGATTACACATGTAAAACAGCTACGTGTACATAGCTGATGCCCATAGCTTGTGGCAAGATGCAACACACCTAATGTGTGCATCAACTGATGCAGGAAGTTCGTTTTCGTACTTTCCGTGATCTGGTCATCTCTTTCGGAGGTCTGCAAACTGAGTGAATGAAAGGCGAGGAAGTTTTACTGGATCACGACTCGCTGTACATCATACAAAAACTTCAGTTGAGAACACCCATTCTCCCGTAGCACGATCTCTAATTCATCATCCGGTTCAGAACCAAAAACAGCGATTTATTATTGTGTCCAGAAAGTAGGGCCCGTTGATGGAATGCGACAAAAGTCGCACTCATGCACCATTGTCATCAAGTTGAGGGAACTGCGTTGAGCTATGACCGATTTACAGAAAATGAATGCCTGTCGACCCAACCAATCACCAAACGCTATTTTCGTCTCTCATGTCATTTACATCCGGTGAAAGTGTGCTTGTATTCTTCGCATTAGTCAGGCGTCTTAGTGGCCAAGTACACTGGCCAACGCCGCACGCGTAGTCTCAGTCATAGGTTGTGGTTTGCAGCGTCGCAGGATTAACAAATGGCATGAAATCGACACAAACGAAGTGCGTGATTTTCAAACTAAAGACACCCAGTGGTCAGTTTCAGGCTTTTGCACGTGCTTGGCCATGGCAAGGCAATAGTTTGGTCGGATAAACAGAAACAGGGTACCATGCCCCACACTCTACGACACAATTCGATTTCAATAATCCAGAGATTAGGTTGAATTTTCAAACATTCTTTGGAGGCAGCAGACATGCACTTTTGAACTACTGATTGTCTTTGGGAACCGAAACTTTGAGACTGAGATGTACAAACCATATATCTCGCGCGAAGAGCTTATGACCAACTTGGGCGCTCAGTTGTTAGTGTGTATTTCCTACGAACCCTTGAAATTTACATCAAGAATACCATCTGAAAGGTGGATCCTCACCTGATTTCCTCGATTATGCTGACGGCCCATATTATTTCAAAAAAGCATTTCTTAGCACGAGATTTTCAAGAATAAAGGGGGTTTTGCTTTAAGTTTTCTCCATATATTTTCGAACACTTGGCTAATTTGTTATGATTTCTGTATGTGAACAGACCTGAAATAAGAAAGAATTACATGCGCAATTTTATTCTAGTCAACTTAATTAAACACAAAAAGCTAGAGACATCGGTGTGAATTCAAACCCTCCTCTGACCGTACAAAATGGGCTTTGTTCTAGGTTAGTGTTCGGTACACAGAATTCAGATGTTTGGAAATTTACTCATTGCAGCCGCTCAATACAGGAAGCATTTTCACCTGCACCTTGCTCGATCATTCAATGCACCAAGCAGATGAATGACCTGATTTTCAAATAACGTAGCAAAGCAATCAACGAAAGTTGAATTATAGTCAACAATGACTTCGCTCCACTTCAGCTTCTGTTTCCTGTATAAGTCTTTCTGCCAAACTTCGCAAAAACCGGTTTTTCTCATAGCAGACAATGTGATAAAACTTTCGCTCAACTGTCAGGCGAAACGTTAATCTGAACTTAAATGGGGATGGAAAAACGCATTTGTCGGTCGGGTCCAATTAGTACATCCCTGGACTGGAATTTTCCCCTTTCTTGATTTTCAGCGTGACATCGAAAGCAGATGGGAAAAACCGATGTCATAGAAATGTGAATCCAAGTTATGCGGGCAGATACAGATGTCCCTCATGCATAACGCAGGGCGCAGCACATAATTGACAATATGCTCATTCGCCATTGTGTTGAAGCAGTACCTGGATAAAAATTATTTCCTGCTGAGTTGTTCGACTATTTGGCACAATATTACTTATTTTGGCATCAAAGTAATGGAGTTCCAGTACATTTCCAAGTGTTTTGAACAGCTTTCATGTGTTTTGTGATGCGTGCACAAGGAATGTGTCACGAGTAGTGTCGTTCAGCTGTAGCACCCTTTCGGTGCCTAGCTGTCATGCCAACGGAAGAGGAACGACAGGCTGAGATACCGCCGGGTTGCCCAAGCCTAGACAGCAGCAGTCCAGATGCGATTACAGAATAGTAGTCTACGTAGCAAAAATAATGTGAAGTTTTAGATTAGCTAACCTAACGATAGGGTTTCGAGCTTGCTTTAATAAGAGGAATAATGATATTATAATCGTTCAGGCACCCATTCGATGCCTAGCTGCCATGCCATCCGAAGGAAGCACGGGGGCTGGGCTACTGCCAGGTTGCCCAAGCCTAGACAAGGGAAGTCGAGAAGCAGTGGTAAGGTTCGAACAACGGACCTTTCGGTAAGTAAATTCACGATCTAACCAATGAACTGTCTCGCAGATCATCACGAATAGTAAACTAGATGCAAGCAAACTCAGTTTCTGTGAGGTCATCAAGCTATGGTCATGTGGCGAATGTTCACCGCACTCGAATCGCGAAGGCCTCATAAAACTGTGTCTGCCAGTAGCAAAGTTCCAAAGAAAATACAGCAGAACAGTCAAGAAGAATAATTTTTAGGATCTTATTTTCTGTTTTACAAAACACAATGGGAGTTCTGTCTCTGAATATCGTCAAAACCGTTTAGTAACTTTCGTATGACGCATTTAGTGGGTCAGCTGGTTGGGAACTCAGCTACTGTATTAGGCTAATCTCCGGGAATATTTTTGTTCACTTTTATTTAACCAAGTTATAAGGGTCTACAATGACTAGTTCTCGGTTTAGAAGAGGCAGCCAATTGCATATGGGTTCCAAAATGAGGCGTATGCCTAAATCAGAGTGCCACATGAGTGATGTACATGCTAACCTAAGCCTACCACAACTTTCAATATTCCAGTGGTGACTAATACTCAGTCACACCATAAAGGAGTTTATACTCAAATCTGAAACCCTAATGCTTTAAAGCTGCCAGTCAGTTTGTTAGTGAGCACCTGTTATAATTCGTCCACATTCATTTTGAGATCGTTGATGAACCGCATACAAACATACATACACTCGTTTTTATACCAGTTTGGTCTTCACCAGAGACTCATCTGTATCTCAGTTGAATCTCTCGATTACGGTGTTCTTCTTCTAAGAACAAGTATTTACGGTGAACTTTACCGTACCGAATTAGGTGACCGAAGTTTTTTTTCCGATTTAGAATGTTATGTGGATCAAACGTTTAGATTCCACCGATTAGTTTTATCTAGAACATAAACCGGTTTCAACTGTAAGCATACGAATGCACCATCAATCGCATGAATCGATATAGTCAAATAAAACACCGCCTCCTGGGAAGCCTGATTTCATGTGATAATCATTTGTCTACCTGGATTGCAGGGATGCCATGTTACCCTCATGCTGTATGAATGTTCCACAAACAAACGACCTCTGATTAGGTTGCACTTTGTCTACTTTTTGGGTTTTCAATTTGTGAAGAATGAAGATTTTTGGGCTCGACGGAAAGTTGATGTGCGTTGGTTGTGTCACAAAGCGCGAAAAAATGAAGCACTGAAATGACTATATGTATACTGTTTATACAAGAAACACGATGGATTCCACATACAGGAACTTGTTTTGAATTTCCATGTGCTGGACATCAAGCTATACTGTTCTTACGCTATGCTGAAGGGTTTGCGCTTAAAGCGTGTATAGGATCCGACGACAATTCAGAAGAAAGGATACTGGAATCAAATGCTCCATCTTATTTTTCAGGTTGTCTACCAAGTTTATCACCAGGAATAGCCGCACGTGGTTCACAGAACTTCTGGCCAACCGAGTTCGTTTACTGGAAACGCAACCCCTATTGCAGCTGCATTCTGATTGTTTCGCAGTGCTCTCAGTGATTAAATTCACAGAACCTGTGGTTTTGTGGAAATGCGGTTGAGGCGACTGTGTGTGCTGAGTTATCCTGGCCGTGAAGCATCCGTGATGTACGCGTACTTTGCAACAAACTCCTCAGTGTATAAAATAATGATTTTGGGTATACAAATAAGCAGGATTCATCACTGCACAAAGTTGCGCACAAGATTCAGAAAGGATCTACGGAAGTCTCCCTTGTCACACGTGTAAACGACTGTTAATCGGGGTTGGATGAAACAGCTCACGCTTCCATCTGAGAAGCCGCGAGAGTTCAATTCCTCGGGGATTGATAGGATGCCCGTTACCGATTATTCCGAACAAGGATAGAATAACCACTTGGTGGTTGTAAGCTCAGCATTGTAAAAGAACTTAAACTGTAGGCAAAAGGTACCACTTCAGATGAACCAGTTTGGATCAGTTTTTGCGCTTTTTAGGAGGCATTAAGTTCCAAAATATCACAGTAAACTCATTTCGATTACGTGCGTGTTAGGACAAAAATGCGTATTGAGTGGTTATTTGATTGATAAAAGGCGTGGGAGTTCAATTGAAGGATTATTCTATCTGGACAGTAAAGTACTTTTAATCGGCTCATTTTCGGCTCACTTTTTTCTGATGTGACCAGTTAAAGTAAAATTGCAATCAGAAATGGGATCTGTGTTTTCCGATTCCCTGTTTATTCGTGGTGTTTAAAAATTCCCACATACATAGCACTTTTAGCTGTATCCTCAATGAAAATATAAAAATACGTTGTGGAGCTTTTCTGGAAGAACCGAAAAAATTTCGCCCTCACTTTTTTCATTTTTTCGGTGACGCAACATTGTTGTATATGGTTTGATTTTGTACCAATGTTTACCTTGCAAGCTATTAAACCGCTGGTGCAAGTAGTCAACTTTAAGGTTCAACATAAATTTCCTACGTCTGGTGATGAAAATAAGGGACCTGGAATATTCATCCCCCGACGCTGTCCAGGCTTTCCCGTTCACTTGCTTATCACATGCCTTTTGGTGTTTTGGTTTTCCACCCATCCAATCGACACATCTGATGCACGAATGGCAGTAAGGGTGGATAAACTGCAGATCTACCAGTGCCGGTTTGATAAGGTGAAAGAAGTTAACGGAGAGTGAGTGTCCTCTTTTGAGAGATATTTGAAATTTCGATGTGTGGACCGGTCGGCTAAGTGGTTTGCTGACAATTCCAAGGTATTACAAATCTTCACCATCAGTCACGAAATTTCCTCCGTTAAATCAAGCGCCTCCCAAAGTGTTTTTTTGGGAACTATTGAATAAATTAATCATCGCCAGTAGAAAAAGAGCAGTGTTAGGAATATTTCCTAGTGAAAAAAGCTATGGGCACTTGTGATTAATTGTCCCCCAGAAATATGAAACTATCATGAGGATTTTGGCATTTGAATGTGGGACGTCCCTTTTCATGTAAAAAAACGAAGACCAGTGTTTTTGGCACAAACATTTCCTGTTTTAAGCACCACAACAAGTGATCTTCCGCAGCGCAAGGGAACGAAGTGCTTGCTTAAAAGCCTCTTGACAATAATAGTTATTTTTCGTACACAAACCACTGCACTCTTGATAACATATCATGCGCGCTATGAAACTATCTTTGGCCAGAGACTGATTTTGCGTGCTTCTGTGTTTTTTTTCCGTCATGAAGACTTTTTCTGACTTGAAAAATTCGCTCCGGCACTGCCCGAGCCGTTCTAAAGTTAATATTGTACTCCCCCCACCAGCATCCAGAAACAAACCAACAAACTCGGTTACACTCATTTGCATACCAATTCGGTCTCCGCGGAAGACTCACGTGAAAGCCAGCTGAACCTATCGTTTTTGATATTCTTCAAAGAGACAAGAGGTTTTTAAGCAAACTTGGGATCAGTCCCATTGATAGGAACACGTCGTTTCCCGTGTCACCGTCACAGGGTCAAACTATAGGAGCAGCCATTTTATGGAATGTGCTTCGAAGCCTCGCAATGACACGCAAGGTTGGCAGAACAGTTAAGCAGAGAATGGATTACATGATAGAATATGCACTTAGGAATATCGATAACTGTCAAATATTCATTTCAGTATGCCGTATAAACTCATCTTCGAAATGTTACTGCTAAATCCGTCTGAGCGGTATGTATGCATCAAGCAGTGGGATATCGAGGTAGTTTATTGGCTTAAACAAACCTTTCAATTTATTAAAAAAAATGTGACTACTCGAGAGTAGTCAAGTGTTACGCGCAATATTTCATGAGTACTGTGAATCGCTCTCAAGCCTATCAGATTCGGATGTGAAGATTTACCTATAAATCGGAATGCATTGATCGACTCACCATGCGTTCCCTCCAGGTTAGCACTCATCAGATGAATGTGGCAGAATCGATCGGGAGTCCCTTCGTGTAACCACCCAAAAATTAACAAGAACGCTTGAATGTTGTCACTGGTCTAGTTTTCTGGCAAGTTTCAGGGCATACACTAACTGAAGAAGTCAATCCATGCGTGAAAGGGTAGTCAGTGGTCACGTGATGCTGAGTAAAAGAGTGAAGAATGCTACGCAAAAGAACATGTCGTCGATCCTGATGCAGCTGTCTGATTAGTCCATGCTGGGACACGTATTGGATTTTCTTTCGGGACTAGAAACGTCCCACCCAAGACGAATATCCATTTTATGATAAATGTTAACGTGCTCTACGTAGAACTTGACAAGAACTTATAGCATATAACAACACGGAGTATGAAGGAGTACAGGGTATTTCCGACTATATGTCACTTTCCAATCATTATGATATAGCATGATGCACTCGCTGCCCAGGTAACACTACTAAAACATATAACTCAGAGTGTAATAATAGTTATATTGATAGACTAGCACCTTGACAATTGTCTTTTTGTTCACACTGAAGTCGATAGTGGGCGACCAACACTCAAATAAATGTGCACTGAAGATGCATTTCAGATGTGTTTTGATTCGAAGAAGAATATTTCGCTTTTAAATTGCCCAAGGAAATAGAAGGCGAACAATAATTACCAA
This sequence comes from Clonorchis sinensis, assembly GCA_003604175.2. Classification (NCBI taxonomy): domain Eukaryota; kingdom Metazoa; phylum Platyhelminthes; class Trematoda; order Opisthorchiida; family Opisthorchiidae; genus Clonorchis; species Clonorchis sinensis. The sequence goes on along the minus strand of CM030371.1, from coordinate 22,810,305 downwards.
ACAGGGATAAAAATACGGATTTTGCGCCATTTCTCCACAAAGTCCAAAATTTCATGATTTTTTCTCCAGAAAAAGATACATTCTGCGTTGTTTGTGTCAGTTTTCATTCCGTAAAAATTCACTGTATTAAAAGTTGTGTCTTACCGGTACATCTGAGTAGGATGGTGTGTATATGGTGTTTTCCTCAAGAGCACATACCCTCGGAAGTGGCTGAATTCGCGGTTGTTTTTTCAAAGCACTTTTTTCGGATGAAAACCCCTGAACAGCATTGCAGAAGTGCTGCCCGTTGACTTAAGCAAGGAACACCGAAGCACTATATACGAGTAAGTATAGACCGTCGTAAACAAGCGATATTCTCATTAAATAAGTAGTCTCGCTGGATCTCTCAATCTAAGCTGCGTATAGTCCATGGCAGCGAGGGAAAAAGCAGTTTACCTTTAAACCGCTTTCTGTTCGCCTAAAAAGCAGGTCAGTCAACTCATTCCTGCACAATCATTTTGATGGCAGTTTGTTATAATAGGAGATAGGAGGGTATGGAATGACACAGTACTGAGTACAGTGTAGTGTCGGGTGCAGCTCACGGTAGAGTATAGTAAAACGTAACGGAGTATGGCTCAAGACAGTAAGGAATTTTATGGCAAACTATTTCGCTGCTATTCTGTGCCCTGTTATTTTCCGTTGAAACGTATGGTACTTTCAGTTGTAGCGCATTCCAATGAAAAATTTGTGTATTGTACCACTGATTCTGAGTCTACGACAGTTGTACCTGAAAATAACCGCCACATCCCAAAGTGACGTACAACAAGGCTGCAAAATTTTAAAACAAACTATCGATGCCTTTACACACAACCACGTTAAGTTTAATCACTTCGGAAGTTTAATTACGTCGAAAAAGGATGAAACATGCCCAGCAAAGTACAACCTACGGTGAACGGACACGAGCGTGCGATAAGCCACGCAACGCAAGGCGACAATTAATTTGTCTACATGAGAATTTTCCTACTGTAATAAATTCCAGGTCCACATGCGATAATTGTGACGCAAACAATTTGTCAGTTACGTAGAGCGAGGATAGATTGTGAATTTTGCCAGTTTCTCGTAAAAACAGTCAGCAAAACGGGATCATGAAAATAGTGTATTTTGGGTTGTCGGATTGTTGGTATCTGATACGGCATGGCGTGTCGGCGCCTATTTGTACTCGGGGGATAATGGGCTAGTTCGGATAAACATATCGGTCCAGGGTAAGTTCGAAGGATTAAAATCGATGTACAAAGCTCGCAAAAGCTAGTTGGCAGCCATGCATTAGCCTAAGTATGATGGTACCACAATGAGCGCCGGTGTCATCTGTCAATCCCCTTATCTTTTAGTATGATGGAGCACTCTCCTCGCACGTCACCACACCATATCGTCCGAGACTGCTCATAACCAAGCTGTTCGGTTGTCACAAATGAAATAACAGCACATATGCATAAAAGACACATTTTCTTCCATTGGAAACTAAGGAGAATCTACTTGAAAAGACCTGTCGGCACTTCGTAGCTGATGCCGGATGGGCGCGCTGATAGGCGTGTCCGTTTTTGACGCAACGTTATGAGTTTACCTGTACGCTTTCTGAGAGTCATCTACAAATGGATCATCTTTTGTTCGAGTAACAAGGCTTGCTGAGTCGCAAATTGCATCGTAACTAGCCGAGTGGCCTTTACACGGCTGATTCTATCTGGCACCAGATTCTCCAACGTTAGTGGTTTTTATGCTCACCTGAAATCTGTCGTTGTGTCGTCGTCCCAGTCTTCCCTGGTTGTTCTTCAAATGCGCATTTAGCAGTTATTTGCTAACCGCAGCTAACCGGCGCTGCTGGTTGTGAACTTAGATGCCGTACACTTTCACATTCTGGGTATTTGATATCCCGTTTGATCAGTGTATCTGGATATGGAACAGTGGCTTGCTGCCGCACAAAACTCTAGACGGTAGGATACCACCAAATAATGCGAGTTTTCTGGTCACTCACACATGGTGATTGCTACAAACACACTACTGAAATCTTTCGAAGACAATCAAACATCTAATTTTAGTAGCTTCCTTTTTGTGAGTTGATTGATCCGTTTCCCATTTCTGTTGCATCGTGACTCTTCCAATGCAACGCTGGACTTCAATATTCACAAGTCCAATTCACTATCGATCATTTTAGTGTTAATCAAAGTACTACAAAGGTAGTAAAAATATGAGCAGAACGCTATTTTGCTGCATTCACCTCAATATTTGACCAGCTTTCGTGTCCACCAGCAGCAAGTTGCTAAAACGTGGAGGACACGAGGAGCCTTTAAATTTCCTAATTGAGACCAATATGGCCTACAGCGTTGAAATCGATTAGCACAGGTGATCAAGATGTGTAGGCGCAATAAAACTAGACTAGGCCAATTTTTGTAACCTCCAAAGTCAAGCGAACTGGTCCCATTTGAAAGCACCCAAAAGAAAACTGGTTTGGGGCTGGAGACTTTGGTAAGGGATTTTAGTTGCACTTTCCTTCATACAGACCGAGCACTAAAAGTCAGCTTGACTGTGGAAAACGCGAAAGTAGTTTATGACTGCAGTAGCATAATTCAGCAAATATCTACTACGGGGGAACACCACAAATAAACGAAAAACGCCACTACTAATCAATAATTAACCTGACAGGGCTGTTCTAATCAAAGCCAACGCTTGATGCAGAATGACCGTGGATTACTTGTAATCCACATTTGCCTGTCACCTTAACATTATTAGATCAAATGCATTTTATAAGAGTACAATTTTTTTCCGAACCTCGAAGGGCTGTAAACGTATCACTGGTAACCAACTCACGTCTACACGGAGATCCTTGAAAAATTTATTCAAAATCGAAAATTTCTGCCTACTTTCCTCGATCGTGTCGTTCGCGGTACTTATCGGTTTCTAAGCCATATAGGACGCCCTCACTTTATCACAATGTCAACTAAAAACTAAAAACTGTCGACTGAGCTACTGACTATTTTTAAGTAATGCAAGGCATGTGCTACAAGGACCTCCTGAATGTGAGGCTAAATTGTACTGTTTACAGTAATACCGCGTCAAGCCTGATGGCCAAAACGAGACCAGTTTTGTTTCGGATTTGGGCATATCAAAAATGGGCAAAAAGGAAAACACTGTTATGTCCTCGAGTAGTTGCCCTCTTAGGTTGAATTCGACGACACATGAATATGAGCATGGTGTGAATCTGAACATGAAATCCTCTTTTGACAACTCATGTGATTTCTTTACATTCACATAAATCTACCATTTTGCGTTTTTGCATGGCGTGAAGTTGACCAAGACTCATCGGTGTCATCCTTAAAAAGGTGTTGGTGATAACGTAGACCATTCGAAGTAGACACTGAACCCTTCTCGAGGCAAGATGTTCAGTGTATGCTTAAATGTCATAGTGTATTACACATTAAAAAGAGGTCTTTCCCCTCGCAGATGTTAGTTAAGGTTTCACCAGCCCCCATGTCTGAACTAGGGATGGCGAGATCGTTTGCAGCAAATGACGTTCGGATCCAGTATTTGTATTACTACAGACATCTCAAAATTTGTCCCACGCTCCTACCATCCGAGCGTCTGGATTATATAAAGGGTCGAAAAAGTTTCGAGAGTGTAGCACTGTTTCCGCTTCTGTCTTAAACCAGGATATCTTGCTTTTCTGCCTCCTATAGTTAAATTTCGGCGCTCATGGAAAAAAACATGAATCATTGTTAGTAGTATCCTAATATTGTATGTACCTCCTGTCCAATAGAACTACAAAAGGGTGAACAGACTACGATAAGGCACTTGATGAGGTAAACATTACCGAAGACTTCGAAAACCACTGTACGTTTAATGAAAAAAACGCATCCGATATGAACAGCTGTTTCTGTGACACTTTCGAGGTCCCAGCCGTTATTACACAACAGTATAACACGAAATCAAGTTGTTCCATTTCCACAATAACTTTGGTTTCATTACCGTGGTTTTGAGGTCCGAGATAATCCCCAACGGCCTCTTCTGCGGTAGCCTGTTTTACGTATAAATATTTGTCTGGAAAGGATCCCACTAGTTCTGCAAATGTCCAAAATCGAGGACATTGATTTTTATTGATTCTATGACGAATGAAACAGTAATTAGCACAACTCTGTAATAATCATCACAACACCATAGATTCCACTTCTTTTTTTAAGAAAGTCTCTCCAGGTCTACTACGTTGTCAGGTTTTGGACGACGGTCTGAAATCAATTTCACTTTTTGGGTATCCTAAAACTCGACTGGGGCATCACGTTTGGGTCAACCTCGACATTTTCAGTTTTTACTCCCTACCTAACACTTCCGGCAACCATTTGACAGTCTCCATCTGTCTTGTTCTTGTACTGATGTTGCTTAACCAACCGAGTGGTCTTGAATGTCACTTGAGAACGTTCACATTTCGCCCATAAGTACGTGAGCAGAGCTGCATAATCTTGGGACTAGGCAGCTAACGGATTGCATTTGTTCACAATCTTTCGTTTTTAAGACACACAACTCCAGCTTAGATGACTACAAAAAATCACTGCGACTGCGACAAATACACTCATTTGCAAATCAGTTTGGTTTTCACGAGAGACTCACGTGAATCTATTCTTCAGCTGAATGTGCTGCACAAAAACCGCTTCATATTTGTGGTTGCGACTACCTGATGAGCCTCAAGAAGGGCAAAACCGGTCGTGGGCTGTCGAAGGGTTTTCAGCAACCTTATGAGTAGTCTCCTTTATAGAATATCACTGCAACTGTTCGGTACAGCTGAGCAAGTTTTTAAGGTGTCAGATTAATTCGCTCAGTCGTCTATTAGTAGCTTCACTATCAAGAAAGTAAACCGTAAAATAAACCGTAAACTGATGACAAAATCTAACAACCGATGAAAGCCCAAATCAGGTCTTTTCATCAGAATCGGCTGAGTCCTCTTTTTTAGGACTGAAAAATGTAACATCTTTGTGAAATTCCACGATTTGTTGACACGAAGATGCCGACAAAACCTGAGTGAAAAAAATACGTTGACGACCTTCGTCAACATCGACTGGTATAAATTGAGAGTGGATGGTGTGTGCTCTAGGCAAAGCCTACTGGAGAACCATTGGATCTGTAGAATGCTGAAGGTAAGCAAATATCTACTGATTAGCGTATGAACTGGTTACACAAAACCCTGCTTCCCGGTGTTATGAAAATAGTGATGATCCCCTTCATGATCTACCTCTTTGTAGGCGGGTACATTATTGAATCAGTAGAATGATTGAATGTATATTTTTCAGTAATTGATCGGGCGGCTGTTGATCTGTTCACCGAGTTTGGCAACTGATTCGCAGAGGTTCCGTCACCATTGTGTTTTTTCATTTATTTCCAGTTTGCCATGCTCATTCTAGTGACAAAAGTAGAGCATTCTTTAGGCACAGGCAAATTTAACCTTTCCCCAAATATTTTGTCTGAGTACGAAGCATCTGTAATTGGCACGATCGGGTCGTTTTCTTAAGCGGATGGATCTATCTGATAAACGACTCCTGAATGAATCTGCTTCTTTAATCGGAGACTTTTTCCGATTTCACCTTGACTTAATGCTGAGCTCTACATAGTGTTGATGCAGAGAATAACCACCGAACCCCCTGATGTTCGGTGTACATTCAGAAGAGGCCGCATATGCCCATGTCGTCGGGTATTTACACGTTGTGTAACTCGCCATTTGGCTTGTCATGTGAACTTGATAGAACTTAGTTTGAAATCACTGTGCATACGGGCCGCAAGTGAACATATGCCTTGCATCGCATCGATCTAATCCGTTGCAGGCTGGGAAGTCAACACAGTCGCAACTGGATTTGTATTATTACCTGCAAAATCGTATGCCATAAATATGGTGTGAAGGTGAAAGTAACAAAAACGCGTCCGCACTACGATGAGGTTGGCGTCGGTGTTCTGTTAGCATAGGAGATAAGGCGAAGTGAAGGGTTTGAATTACTTAGACATTTCCACTACGGCTAACACAAAGCCAAACAATTCTAAGCTTCTGTTCTTGCTTGTTCCTTCACTCTGTGAGATGGAGAAGGACTGTTTGATGATGGTTCATAGTCTATTAGATCCGAAAGAAGGATATCAACGATATTAATGGCAGACGAAACTAAGATGTACATTTCCGTGCCATTTAGAGTCCCTTGGCAAAGAAACTTCATTGCTTGTCTAATTGGTGAGGTACTGTTGCTCTTCAGGGATCAAGTTCATCAGTACAGTAGATCAAAGGAGAAGTAATCCTAACTGAGGTCACTAATAACTGGAAGCGGCCGACAGAAAAGATACCAGTGACAGATTTTCAGGAGTGTCTTTGAACTCCAGTTACGTAATCCGCAAGATAGAAAGCGAGCCAATTAAACAGGGTTTCCCGCGCGCCTCATGAGTGGCGCATTTTCCGTCACAACCAAATACCCCGACGACTATAGCCAACAAAAAACGGTTCATCGGTAGCCACAAACTACGATAGTGAAGGGATGAGAAAGATGGTAAAAGCACACTTGCTTGTGAGCCCACAATGATGGGTTCCGTGGTATAGGAGTAAAGGACGGTAGCTGCACGGAAGAAGTCAAAGGGCGAGCGGATATCAAACCACATCATACTACGAATATATTTTCATTGGGACACGTCCTCAGTTGTCTGGCTTGGATGATGTCGAAATTATTAGTCTCACGTTCACGTTACTCTCGTTCGAACGGACCTCTTCCTGTCCTGACGCAGTTATTCCGGTGAGGTCGCAGCACTGGACTCGAGTTTCACCCTTATTAGAGCTGATCATCAGTTCATATCATTGGCCATGCCGGACATCCGTCATGCGAGGCAAGTGTGTTATCAATGCTCGGCAAGCGTTGCTGAACGCACCTAAAATTTCCGTCTCAATAATGATAAGTGAACCTCGTCTTATGCACTGATTTGCATACCGATTCGGCTTCGACGGGAGACCCTTCTAAAGCCCAGCTGAATCTCTCGTTTATGACGTTCTCAAGCACTCGGGGAGTAGTCAGTAACGTCATGAGTAGCGTACTGCGTCTATTCAATAATAAATGCATTTTTAGGGTCACACTGAGGAGACATCACTGGCCTGGACAACGCATAGTGACCGTTTCCTTCAGCAACGACCTACAGTAAAATAATCCAGAAGGGAAGCCACATTAAAAGCAGATGACTTCACCGCTGTTTTCAAAGAACCGTTGATTATCCTGATTGATTTTTTTTCGAAAAAGTGAATACATAAACTGGGCATGAAAAAAATGGGAAATGGAGAACTGATTGGTTGGAAATTAAAATAATATCCTGTTGATAATGTCCACTGCAGTAACTCAATATTCGTTAAACGGGAAGGAGTATGTATTTTGAGCGAGACTTCGAGATCTCCGACTGTGATTTTGACTTTGGCACGATTTACAAATTTTTACATGATCATCTTGTTGTCCTTCTATTTTAGTTTACACTGATTATGGTCGCACTTCTATCGATCTGCGACCCCACCGTCTCACAAGCGCGTAAACTGTATCAGCAGTGCGCTAATGAGCTCTCGACTTGCCACAACTCATGCTGTCGCCGCAGAGGGCATCCAAGATACGCTTGTGAATATAGATGTTTCGAAGCTTTCGAAAGCTGTCTTTAAAATACAGTCGTTTATTATCAACCGCATGTCAAAATATCTAATGTTTGATTTTCACAAATGATCAATGTGTTACACAGAACTGCCTTATCGATCGGAAATCCGGGTCGTGGTTCGACAAAACTGGACGGTAGCAACTACCTATCTTTTAACATCCATCTAAAGAGACCGTCGCAAGTTAAGCGGATAAGCTTTTAACGGGAACCACAAACCGATCCTTTAACAGCCATTCAAAGTTCCAAAAAGGAGCAAAACACTCCACAACCTTTTTTCGTGGCATTAAACTCGCGCGTCTCATTTCTCTGTGGATGTGTGCTCTTATCCAAGTTGGCAGCTTTTGCAAAAGTAGAACCCATGATAGTCCTAAAGTCGACCCAGTTTATGTGTACCTAGGAATATAACGAAGCTGAATAACTTCCGAGCAAAAGTCAACCAAAGTTTTTGAAAAGGTGTCTTGACCAAACGAGCAAAATGTTTGCCACCTTTTACTAAGCAATTTCCGCTGCAAATCGATGGTTGAGCTAAATGGAACGCGCGCATACGCAGCCTTTGAAGTGGCGCTGTGTCATCCATGGTGCCACTGGCTGTAATCGTGATTTTCAGTGGAGCTCGAGATAGCTCAGTGATCGAGACGCTAACTCAGTGACCGAAGCCGAGCCGAGTGCTTCTCGGCTTTTCAGCATAGGCTGCCTTCACTTACAGAACGAAATCTTCAAAAAATGCCACATCTCCATACAGTACCAACGAAGTGCTATCCACTAGGGCCCATTCAGGTCGATATATTTATGAATAAACTAAAAAACAGTACAACTAACCATGACAATGGGCCGTCGACACTCTGGCAATGATCGGCTGTTCATATAAGCACCATATCACATAGCGACATCAATGTGACTGGTTTATCATGCAAGGGTCGACGTTATGTAGATCAGGGAGTCGGTTGATTTCTTAGATGTTTGGTTGTTTACAATAAGAGTAAGGGTGAAAAAATATAGGGTGTATACCGTAGACCTACCTGGACTGATCAATACATATATTAAAAGAGCTCTGCTCAGTTAAAAAAGAAAATGAATATCACCCCACCAAATGAACATAGGGAATCTATTCAAGCGATTGTTTATAACAGCACCTAGGGCTCTTGGAACAACTATTTATGCAGAAGGGCCGTTCGATCCAGCTCATTCTTAGAATATCGGAATCTGTGAAACATAAGCAGACAATTTATTTACCACACATGAATACAGTCTGTCATTTATAGGGTCTAAACTTTACCTGAGTTCATGTTCCTCAGCCATGATAAGACAGCCGTTGAAAGACACATCGTGAGCTGATACCACCAGCCATCGTGTATGCTCGTTCGTACAGCTTGTCGAGAACGGTATATTGGCCGTAGAACGAGCTCCTCCGGCAGAACACGTGAGAACTGCTCCGCCTCGCTGACCCGTAGAAACTTCAAGCAAGCCCAAGCAACGTCTCTGTGCACCTCGACGAAACTCGTAATGCGCTATGTGAAGAACGGGTCTTTGGCATTGTTTACCTATCGGGTACTTATTGGTTGACCACGATCTGTGGAAATCCAACCATCGTCCATAGAAGAGGATATTTCAGCCTGATCACTTCAGCCTCAATTTATTGGGGCCACGACGAAAAGTTAACCCAGGAGAGCGCCAGGTTGAGCAGCTCTGACGGACTTTATTCTTACCCGTGATCTGTGTACCCCTTTTCTGTTCCTGCCCGTTTGTGTACAGTGTATGCATGTGAAATTGGCAGGCGTTTCCATGAATTTTCGATGTAACAGTTATGATAGCCAACCCTAGAAAGCAAACTTTAGTAGCCATCTTCTTTTTTTCATGAAGTTAAGCAGAACGTGGTTAAGCAGAACCGAAACTAACTCAAGCCATCGCGAACGCCCCGTGAACAGTGGGGTTTCTGCTTTATCAGACTGGAAAGTCAAGGGATGTTTTCTTGAAATCCTTGTTCTTTTCCGACTGTTGTTTGCTAGCACATCCGAGAATGTACTTGGTGGCTTCCGCGCCTACGATTGTGGTTAAAACATCGTGTGTTTAAATACCTGCATTATCGGAGTGCTAATATCATCCTTCAACTCCTTGACAGTGTGGGCTTGTGATGCAAATGAAATATTTGCTCAGGGGCAAATTTCACTTCAACGTGTAGTTGCCTTTCAACCGTCGTCCCGGCCTAATCTATCGTATTGTTTACAGTGCTCCAGAATTTTGAAGTTTATAAAAAGACAGTGGGCGTACCGCGTTGAAAACCGAGGCGATTTTTGAAATGTAGCAGGTCCAACAATTTGATCTCTGGATTTATTTATTACTAACATAGATAGGTGCAACTAAGGTTATACTTGTCCTCATATACGCAGCTTAAAATTTCCCCCCTAAACGGTCCACATGTAAAAACTGTCACTTTTCTTCGGACGTATTTTGAAGGAATACGCTTTCGGTGTATTCCAGGGAAATGGTTTGCATTTTATGGCACCTCCATGGCTTATTGATATTGTACACACAGTAAGGCCACGGTGACGCTTTGACCCGCATGCACGTCTGCCTTTCTACTGATCAGCGACAGTTACGCCTTATATAAAACTATAAGCATGCAGCAAGGCTTCGGAAAGTGCCAAATATGATGTTTTCTCAATAAAAATACAATGAAAGCCTACTTTCACAGGGCCTAGAAGCAAGGTACCCAGCAGTTGTATATGTTTTATCAATTGAGCTCCTAATTATTCGAGGTGTTCCAACGCACCGATTAGGAACAATTACTGACTTTACTGGAAAAAACGGAGCGCTTGTGTCCAGAATGTAGACTTCGCTGTGTGATAGCGGGAATGTTACTCCAATGAACTCCTACACAACGCTACATCACGCCGACATTTGGACGTTTGAGTCGAATGTAAACAGTGTATACATTCCTATTTTGTGCAAATATTTGCGCTGAAAAACGTTCTACTGACCGATTTTTTCAAGTAAATGTTAACCATATGTATCGATAGATACTCCCTTTATCTTCTGCAATTACACCATAGTATACAAAGCCGGCAAATGCTGTACAGTGCTCCCATTATGTTCTACTTTATGTTAGGTGGACGTTTTCCGTGATACTTGAGAGGATTGCTGAAATTCCAAGCGGTATTCAAATCGTTGGTAGTGTGGGGAGGTTTGGGAACTGCCAACTGAGATTTCGTCCTGCAAGTAGGGGCAACCTATTAAGAGTTTCAAACCCGAGATCCCCCGGCTGGTAGTTGAACACTTAAGTTTTAGGCCAAGAGCAGCAGTGTGATCAAGTCGCACTTGGACAAGACACAGCGCTGCTCATCCTTCATGAATTACGGAAACCCCACCAAGTGGTCACGCCTTGGCGACTTTCTAGTTTCACTCATCTCATGAAGTTGTTCTTTCTCAGTGCTCCTTATCCAAGTCATTAGTTGTAGAGGATGTCTGCCCTACGTTTAAAAAAATCACTACTAAGGTACCAACTACCGTAACCTCATTTACTAACAAGTCCTGACAAATTTCGCCAATAAATGATGCCTTAAATGGAACAATGATGTGTATTTGAAAAAAACTCTCTTTTTTGGCTTGTTGGTTGCTTTCTCCTGGTCTGAGTTCGCTTTTAAACTGTTAGTTTTTTAGCAGTATTTAGTACAGCTATCCAACCAATAATGGTGATACACATAGACAGGAAACATTCATGTCATTGTCATGTTGCTGTTTTTGAATTAGGACAGTAGGAGCGCATTAGGTTCCCAGGTTCCCACCGTTAGTTTGTTTCCACAATTGCGGGAAATGTCACTGAAAGGACCAATAATTCCTGATGTTGAGAAAAACTTTCCCGAAAAAATTCCAGAGCATCGTATCAATTATGTGGAAGACGATTTCAGTGGAAATCTTTAAGCGTTGATGTATCATCCTGCCCTAATCCTATCGACATTGTACTAGAGTGGTGTCGGATCTTTTCATTCAAAAGGCTACGTTGCTAGCAGACTTAGATCCATCTGGATAGAGTACGAGAGAGTTCACAAAGTGAACTCTCCCGAAGAGTTCCATCCTCAGGCACGCTTCACAATAACGATAGAGAGTATATTATTGATTAAATTTCCAGAAACTGGACAAAACGCTACATTATCAGCAGTTCATCGGTCCTGGCCCAAATAGTTCAGAATCGGGCAATCGTTTGATCTATACAACATATTCAACCATATTCCATTAAATCTACACAACATTCTACAACTTCCTACTTCAATATCGATTTGTGAATAGTCGTGCACCATAAAATAGTCCTTCTCACTTGAAAAGAGAGCAAACGTCGGGTCGAATCCTCAGATGGCTTGGGTTAAGTCCTACAAAGGGAGTCATACGTAGTCATTGAGATGTTCCACAAGTAGGTCCAACAACAGCCCAGCCAGTAGATCTCTACCTTGAGGGTAGGCTTGGCTGCGGGAAAGGTGGGACAAATCAAGGAAATTCACATCATGTGAGTGATAAGAGTAGGGGAACTTGCGGTGCAGGTAACATAGATGAGCTCGAGATACACAGTTTACGATTCTATTCGTAGCGGAGGATGACACATCCGATTTAGTATATCCTCCTGTTCCCTCTGAGACACTAAATGCCATTGCACCTGAAAAATCGTATTATAGTTCTCCCTCTGTCTAGTAGCCCCCGGTGTGACGACTCATTCTCTAATACGGGCTTGTGTTGGGCTGTTTCTCTTTACACAAAACGACTACCATCCTAACACAACCGAACTTGACTGACCTTTCCAAAGTCATTACACGGCATAGGTTGTCTCCATGTGCTAACCATCAGCTTGCTTTATACCAGAATCCCATCGGAACCCCTTTATGTGAAACAGGTGGTACTTCTATAAAACAGAATATCCTGCGAACAAGCGCGAGTTTCCTACCGTAAGAACTACATACCAGTCATTCTAGCGATGCTAACTTGAGTTACTGTGGGGTTTATAAATGCGAGCTGAACACCGCCGATTGACTGGGGGGTGGTCAAATTTGAAACGTAATCGGAATCAGTTGGCGCCAATCGCTGACTGTGTGTCACATCACTGAGAAAGCTAGACCACCCTGTGGTACAGTGAGGTAACTAACATAAAGCGGCAAACGGATGCCATTTGTTGCAGGCAAATCGGTCCCTCCCGAGAAAAACAAGCGGCTGCAAGGGAAAACGGACATCGAACATGTGCTGGTTCGAGGGCTCTGCTGTCAAAATGCAACAAAACAAATAGGGACAAACAAACGCAATCGAATACATGCTTATACACTACAATCACATATCCCAGTGAGCTCCAGGGCCTGGAAGCGAAACTGATAACCAAAGAACAAAATGCGCACACCACGAACGAGTCAATACCAATTGCCAAGTGGATAGGAATTCCGTCAATAGTTGAACTGGTTTGTCAATCGACTGTTTATCTGACCACACGTGCTGATCCAGTCTCTTTGTCACAGTCTGATGCGGTTTTTTCGTATGTGTCGGCGGGCTTAGACTCACACTTATTTAAGATAGCTGTTCCAGCGTAAACTCACACTATCTGACCCGATTATTTTCGTCACTGTGTTACCCAGTGCACCAGCCTTCATTGGATAAAAACTGAACAAAAAGTTCTTGTTTTCCAAGAAAGAATATTGATCCCTTCAATCATGCTTTACGCGTGTGGTTCATTACGCCGTTTGCCGAAAAGTCGGACATCATACTTCCGGATCAGTTGACCGCTGCAGGGGGCAAATTAAAGGGTTGTCTCCCGTGGAGTCGATCCAAATGGAAAGAGGGCTGTTGAACTTTGCCGTATATTAATTAGCAACAATGGTTCAACAGTACAATTACCAGGGAATACTAAATCAGAATGGATAAATCTACTCATTGTCCGTCAACTGGGTCCCACCATGTCACGTTGTTACCATGCAGGTCAACTTCTGGGGAAAAATTGGATAAGTGAAGTTCAGAATTATAAGATTGAGAAATCGCACACGGTGTTAGTTAATCATCAGCGACAGAAGTGTTATTCAGTTTTGCGCTATCCACTACCTGAAAATGAGAAAGACATCAGTATTGTTCCATCTGGTTCTGATGTGAGTACAGTAGAAAAGGTTCGCTAACCCCAAGTGATCTGGACCGTTGCGGAGTCCGAGAGTCGAGTGCTTTCTGTACGTACTACCAAGAAAAGACTAATTCAGTGTATGGACATGTTATTCAAAGACGTACGTAAAGTCAGTTGGCAGGGAAGTGAGTGAGGTTGTTTAGAGTGATGAGGCCTATAAAATGAGCACCGCTATGAGGATAGTGGAAAGTTCTCGGGCATAATGATATATCTCTTCAAAGAAGTTTCTGCAAGGCGGTTGATTATGTACTTCTATGGACCACGTAGTCAGCTCGTCAGCCTGGTCTTAACAAGTTGTTATTCCATCCTTGGGTGTACACTCTGCGAGGTTCACCCTATTAGACTATCACCGGAATTGAGCTAAACACATTCGAATGAGAAGGGTGATAACATGTTATTCTGTATAATGGTTTTCTTCCTAAATGTTTGTTGGTTAGAATGGACGTGACTAAACCAAACAGAATGGCGTGTGCAGCAGACGCGCCAAGCTCTCAATCTCAAATAAGAAGCTTCCAATGATTGAGATGCATGATGCTGCTGATCGAAACATTGGTTTAGTCAGAAAGCGCCTCCACAAGGGATAACTGCAACAAGGACTACCACGTTCTGATCATTGAAGAGAAAACCGAAGTGCACCTGTTCGAGTAAAAACAATTGGACATGAATATCACGCACACATAGCATGATAGGCCAACTGATTTAAAGAACAAACATAATTCTACTGAATATGATCAGCCTTGCTTGTGCTGATATGGAGTTCTTTTCAAATATTATCTCGCAATTCATTCCAAAAGCGAAGATACTCCCAGCTTTCCTCATGTTTATAAAACGTAGGGTTTTCGTGCAGTACCTAGCACAAAGCAGGGAAGTAAGAAGGTAGTATAAATTAGACTGTAAACATGTGAATTACACAAGATTGAACGGAGCACCCGTTGTTGACAGAATGTGGTGGTAGGTTTTCATTAAATCTCAGAATTACATGCATTGTAGAATGCGAATCAGTTCTGGAGGTAACTGTTTTCTATCATGGGTGGGTTGGCGCAGCTCAATAAAACTGGGTCAGGTAGGCAAATTCTCTCTGGCTAACTTCCGATGCTGGCGGGAACTAGTCGCGTAACCCAGTCTATTTACTCTATCCACCGACAAGGCTGTTTTTGTCAGACGATCCCAGCAGGAAAAGTGAAGTTTCTGTGTCATCTTCTAAACGGTTGCCATTGAACAGTTGGAGGTGTGCTATTCAGCAACCGTAAAAACGGAAAGGGTCGAGTCCAAGTCCTGAAGAGTTCACGAAATATCCCGGAAATGAGAACTGACTAACGTTGGACAGGCATTTAGAAGCGCTCACAAAAACGTTCAAAGTTCAAAATGCAACAACAACAAAGCACGTGACTATCCAACTCACGACTCACAATATCATCTTTCTTGATACTATCCTCGAAATCATTCATAACGTTTTGAAAAATAGCGAGTATACAGTTAACTTAGATTCATCTGCCGAGTAACGATACACTGCAAAATGAGCACTGCTCCAAATGACGTATTGGGATTTCATAAAATCCCTGGGAGCAAGAATTACCGGAACCAGTTTTATTTGCTATCCTATCCCAAATTAAGAAGCTAGATTCGTAGAGGAATAGCGTAGCTACAATCATCAGGTTGATCAAAACGACAGGATCGTTACAAACAGTGGATGAAGCAGTTTGGCGCCTAGTTTTGAATTTTCGAATACTGTCAGGTTAAGTAAAACTATAGTAGAGCACACAACCAGTAATAACTAATTGTGACAAGAAACACATGGAGAAAGTAACCACTACTCAATGCGACAGAAGATAAAACTACACTTCAGGATATTTGACCGGACTTACGGAATGAGCGAAACAGATCAATTAAAGGATGGGACTAGTCTGTGAAGGTTGGTAGACTTCTTAGAGAATCAGGTAAGCCGTTACCAATGGAAGTAAGTATACGGGACGGGTAGAAAGTAGTATAGACGAACAGTGGTCAATAGACTTGCGCTGCGCAGCCTAACGTCGCAGTTCGAACTGCGTGCCGTGCCGCGCACGGTCACAATTAAAGTGCACGCTCTAATCAGACACAGAAAAACGTGATCAACAAAAAACTGTCATATGATCTTGTTGACATCGTTCGTAGCCAAGTGGGTATCACACGAAGTTTCCTCCTCTGCCTTTCGAGAACGACTGCAGGCCATAATAATTGCCTCTAGGAGCATTCCGTGAAGACAAGCAAAGTTATCAAAGGTGAGAAGACATACAAATAGCCGGTAGTAACCACCACAGGAAGAGGGCACGAAAGGTTACTTGTATAAACTACCACTGAATAAAATCCAAAAACAGCAGTACATACAAAGATAGAAACGTTTTATTACTCAGTAACAGTCTGGACTGCATCTGAGTTTGATGGCCATGCATCCTGCAAAGAAGTAACAGTTTATTTGGATATTCATCAATGCTTGACGATAAAATGAGTATCAGTGCATGTTTACTTCTACTCAGAGCGTGGCCAAACCAGGGCGATGGGTTCAGGTTTACCGTATTCAGATACGAATCTTCATCTTCAAAAATCGAATGACATGGCGGAAGGGAGTGAAGGATATAGCGGAATGTTTGGGTATAGTCAGTGCTTTACACCTTCTAAGATGGGGGGGTCCACTTGACCCTCCCTTTGCTTGTTTGTGGAGACATTGAACGATGTGGCGGTTAACTGATATCATTGGCGTTCATGGTGTCAGTTTCTACCCAGACTGTGTTGGACGTGTAGGCGACTTCTACGCGGGCCTTGGTTCTCCTCCGTGACACGGTTGTGCGGAAGTGAAGCACCAGGATTATCATCTGGTGTTGCAGTCAATGATGACGACTGCGAAAAAGGCAAAATTTCGTCTGACATAAAATGCGAATGCTCAACAAACGATTATCACCAAAACAATTTACTTAGCTGGTCAAATCATGGCATATGCAATGACGCACCATAACGAAGAATACCCACCCCCGGGTTTTTTTGTAAATAAATGCAATCAACAAGCTATACTCTAGGAATTTTCAAACACCGATCTAGGACAATTAAGGAAACTTATCGGATTACAAAAACCTCCTAAGTTAAGAGCGGCAGCATTTTGGAAAACCGCCCAGTTTCAAACGGACTCAAGCAAATCAGTCGAAATGACAGTTTGAATGTGATCTGTATGCGGGAAACTTTAATAAAACGGTCTTGTAGTGTGGTTCTCGTTGCAAAAGCGAAGAGAGGAATATTCACTTTCGTAGAAATTCCTTCTGGTTTCCTGAAGGCAAGCAGAATCGTAGAACATTATAATGCTTTCGTCTGAATAGTACAATTAATACCATGTTGATAGGATCTAAACACATTAAAAACGAATGCACAACCTATCAACAGTTTACAGCTGCATAATCCATCAAAGATCGACAACATTCAAATTCTTTTGCTTCAGCATGCATCACGATACATGGTGCATCTCACACCATCGCATCGGTTGGTGATTTTTTGTCACGCAGCTGTCGTGTGACAGGTGTGAACATTTATGTTCGTCATGCATTTTACACACCATCAATCGACTGCATTAAGCCACATGTATTCGCACGTTCGCATTTGTTCTGGCCTGCAGTTAATCGTGTCAGACCTATTCCATCACATTTGATGTGGAGCTTCCCCATTCCGACGGATTTTTCCTGATTTGGACGACTAAGTTTTACTTTTTGGGCAATAGAAATGGAATATTAGGCTGAAAGATTTGAGTTTAATGAGGGGGTAGAATCGCCGGAGAGGTGATTCTACCCCATTAAAATATCCTAGACCCCTCATCCTTTAACCTCATACGCATGTGTTAGAAAACTAACAATAAGTTCGACTACGACACCGCTTGATTGTCGAGAACAACTCTTCCAAATTGCAACAGAGATGTTTTTGCTTCCAACCCCTACAGTCCTCACCGCCAGCCGACTGTGGGTAACTTTCTTATGTACTGAACGCTAGAGCTTCGCACAGTTCAAACAAATGTGATAGTGGGAAGTCCGCATATTCATCAAAGCAAGTTGAACCACCTAACCGATCTTGACGCATAACATTCATGAAACACACCTTAGTGCCAAACAAAACTGGTGGATGTTTTCTTTTATGAAAAACCTTCACTTTGTCCTCATCACTATTCCAAATGTGTTGGATTGTGGAACACATTCAGAGTATACAAACGTTACAACGTTTTTCGTCTCAACACTGAACCTGATCAAGAGCTGGATAACGCTTCAAATGAGATTTTGAATCTTTTAAATTCAGTCATTTCTCGCATCCAGGCTGGTGTGACCAAAATTCTGCACCATAACAATGGTAAATCACGTGATTTCATTCTGGATACCTAAAATATCGACCCGGCAACTTCCAAGACTGATCTTTCTGTGTTCTACCGCAATGCAAGAATCAAGTTTACCGATAATTGTACGCCAAGTATTACCGGCCGTGACCTTGTTTTGATCAGCTGTGAGGGAAAAAACGCTATTGTGTACATTTCTGGTGCCTTAATCTGGAACCTCCATTGTTAGAATGACAGTACTGAAAGCTCTTCGGACTAACATTACACTTCTGACTTTATCAATCGTTCACTGTTTGTTGTGAGCGAACTGAATGACCCGATTCTGTGGTACTCAGAAGATGCTGGAGTATTTAAAACAGAACCAAAGCTTTCCGCCGAGCTTGAGTTCTTTCAAAAGAGGAAACCATTCTGTTTGGATTCCGTAAGCCTGTTTGAGACTACTGGTTGGCCCTGGTATGAGGTTATCACAAAACGTGCGTTGCTAAGGCCCGACGACACGCTTGGGTCACTTGCTTTGAGTCAAAAATACTTCTTTAAAGTTGGTCGACAATAGCCTTACCTAAAAGTTCTATTGGACGATGAATCCAACGAGATAACTCCAAACGCTCCCTCTATAATCCCCCAAGTTTTTGCTGTTACTGAAGTTTATCGTGATGGTGTATCTCTAAATACACAAGAGTATCAGACTTTTTGTTGGGCTAAGTTTTGGGGCTATGTTAAACATATGGTTGCGGGTCCTCAAAATGTATTCTCTTAGTGTATAGATTTCGTTATCTATGAACAGGATAGACCGGTGTTTTGGATGTACATACGATTGCGCACAGCAGACCGAAGGTACTCAAAAACTCAACCGTAAGACCTTAAGTTATTTCGACTGTGGGACAAATAGATGTTTGAAGCTGATGTCAGTGTCCATGAGGCACCGAAGCTCATCTGCTACCCTACGAAGCTCCTGGTCCAGCGTAGAAATATTCGACCTAGCGCACCCAAGCATCCATGGATTACCAGTCCCTCCGGAAATAGATAGACGAATTGTGGTCACGATAACACAATGGCTCACACAAACTGTGAATCTGACTCTGCGCACAAGCGGATGTGCATATGTTCAATGTCATAGTGGCTGTCAGTCAGCTGCTTAGCCAATAAACGTTCTCGTTCCCTGGGTCGAATTCAACGTTCAGAACCAGACTAAGCAATACGGTAGCTGATGCTGTTCGCTTTCGATTATGTTTACCAGTCGCCTCCGTTCTCAGGCAGCACGACGGAATGCTTTCTCTTTTCGTTACTCAAGTGCGCATGTATCTACGTATCAATAGCATGTCTGTTGAGTGAAGTCACTTGTTTCACAGGTTATCAACCGGTTAAGTTGCATACTTCTGAACGCTATTCATTGTCAAAGTGGCTCGCCTGGCTTGAAGCCAACAGTGAAGATTGCAGCGAAGAAAGCGGGATCAAACTTCTTCGACAGCTTACGACCGGTAGAACTCACAAACGGGATTTTGTGTCGACGTAATTGCAAAAAGGGCTTGGTGATCACTGTTTAATGGAGTTATGGCTCCATTAGGCTAGGTCTCATTTCTGGCCGGACCGGAATAAGCATTCAGCCGATTTCGTGACAATGTTACACTCATGTCGGATGATGTTTCCAATCCGCTTGATAGATATTGTTTGTGGTGGTGATAAATAGGATAGACCCTGCTATGCACAGGCTACGGGAAGAGCATTTTCAGTCCGATGGCTATTCGGATTCGGTCAGCATGCTCAAACATCCTACATGACTTCGAGAAACTTGATGGTCTGCTGGGGTAGCTACTGATCAACCATTGTGTTGCATGTGTCGTCACGTTATCCACAGGATACGAAATAAATACTCAACGATCCCAATTTGGTCCTCCATTTGGTATGTCCGACTAGCCGCAGCACACAAGATTTGAAATCTACCGTTAAAAGGGCAGGATGAACAGTGAGATGGACATCCGTGTCCAACATAAGGCTTCACTCAAGTAACATCTCTCTGTGGTTGTTGACAGATGCAACTGAAACGATGCATTTCGCTGCGTGGAATTCCGTGTGGGGCATCAGAAATGCCATAAGTCGACTGACCCATGACAATCGATAAGCGAGCCGAAGCTATTGCCCAGACTTACCGAGTTGACTGAATACGTCTCCCCATGACAGGAAACTATCGAGCTCGGAAACCGCAGCATAACTAGGCTAAGCTCAACCTCTCTTTCGGGTCAAGCGAATCATCTTCCCATTGGCGGTTAATAAGAGTGACATTTTCGAAAAGGTTTATAGATATCTCTTTAAAATAGTCCCAAAAATCTAACATCACATCTAATAGGCTGATGACAGTAAGAATAATAATAATAATTAAAATAGATGGAAAACAAAATAACTAAATGCAACAATGATATATCGAACATCACCATAGATACGTGAATCAGAGAAAGACTAGTAATGGTCATTCAATCAAGCAGTTTCGCTTCAAGTGATTTAATGACCTCCTCCGAAACACGTTCGGCGGTGAGTGCCCTGAGTACTGTAGCCTGGCACATGCCTGCGGCAACCTCGTGACTGGCCACCACGAACATTCCAGCAAGTTCGGCAACTGCAACATTGTAACCCGTTTCGATTTTGTCCTCCGAACCAACAGTCTTCGGGGTGTAGACCGACCGTCTCGGCCAAAGAACAGCACGTAATAATCCATGATTGCTTTTATGGTTTAGAACCCTGGCGAGAAACAAATTGTGCGCAATCTCTCCGGAGTGACAAGCCTCAATGACACGCCATATAGAGCTGAAACAAGATGAATCAGGTAACCAGATACTGGTTTAGTATAGATTCTAAAACATTTTAAATACTGCTATCTAGAGTATGCCATACCAACAGAAGGAAGAATGAGGACTGAAATATGACCAGGTTTCCCAAGCCTAGAAAAATGTCAAGATACCAGGTTTGAGTTCGAACCACGGACCTTCTGGTCATTAAGTTTGCGCCTTAACCATCGAGCTACCTCAATTTTAGTATGCAGTGGTTTCAGCTCGAGCTGCTGAGTAGGAACTCCCTAGTGACGCACCAGTTATATCAGTTAGCGCCTCCTCTTCGTAGCTAGCCGCCCGCACCTCCCCAAATCATCGGTCAACGAAACCGTGGTAGCTATAATCATTGTACGGCAAGCACGAGGTCCTTACAGCTGAAGATGATGAAGGCAGTGCGCAACTGGCCACACAGATCTGTGAGTAGCTAAAGAAATGTACCTCGAGGATTACCCGTTCACCGATGATGGCAATAAAGACAGCCATCGAGCAACCCCATTATTTATTTCCTTAGAAAAAAAAGCATTCGCGTGACGCCTCATATGGTGACATAACCTAACAGATAAAATGGAGACGTTGAATTCCGTGGTGGAAGTAAGAAGTTAACAATGGGATGATTGTGGGGTAATTTCTTTCACCACAGATTGCATTCCATTGTCGTTACCTCCCTGTCCATATTAACGGAATGAAAAATACTCCATGCTCTTGCCTCCCAAATGGTTCATGGTACGCACCGGATGTCATCTGAATCCGTCGGGACCTACGGGCGATAGAGGGTGATGAAAGCTATCGGTCCATTCTGACGAAAATGTGGTCAACTTGACTACCACACAATAGCAACAAACTGAGCGCCATAGGCGGAAAGAACCAAGTATCACATACCATTTGGAAGATTTGTCTAATTTATCGGAGGTTTCACTAAGAACTGCATGACTCCCCAAGTTTATTGCCAAGATTGTTGCTGTCAAACTGACCACAATCCAGAGTGATAAGATTTACCGTTGTTCCGCTGTCATACTGAAAGTCAGTTTAATAAGCATGCCACTTGTGCGCGGTGGGCTGCAGCACATAGGTTCCATTGAAAATATAGTCTAGGTTGACAGCCGAGGCCAACAGTCAGGTTTCAGCATCAAGACGGTGCATAGGTATGCAGAAAGTGGCGTGGGCCAACGAATTACAATGTGTTTATTATTTTGTCGAAGGTCTGATATCGAAGGGAACGCTAGTAGCCCAGGTTGTCTAGACGGCCATTGGCCTGTTCGCCGAACTGGTCGATTCAACCGGCATTATCGGTGACCAGTTCAGAAGCGTGTGTGTGCGACATGCATGAGTTTATAACGGTCTGCTCGACTGGAATGACCCGAGGCTTATCAGTTTTTGTTTAGATGAGCATTACTATTGGCTTGTTGATCGACCGAACTCATTGAATAGACCAGCGATTACGTTGCGAATGCCTATTTGTAAGCAGCCAAAGTAAGCCAGTGAAACTTCTAGAATCTGGGAAAAATCACGAATAATAGCCAGTACATTGGAATAAAACATACTCAATGAATTGTCCAATCCCATCAACAGTGGAGAGCTCGAAAGTGAAGTTGTGCACAGGGTGTTCTGGAAGTTCCGAATAGGCCGGAAGATTTGGCTTTGTCCGCGTATCCTAGAATGGGGTGGTGTTTAAAAACACACAAAAATGGTTACCGGTAGGGTGAAATTTGGGAATTTTCAATTGAGGTTCCGTCCTCTAAGTAAAGCCATTTTGTGCTGAAAAGCTGAGAAGCACTGTACAGCTGTTTCATCTTTATAGGGAATCACCAACAGTGCGCACCTCACGATACTCCGAGGAGTTTCGAACCCGCGACCACAGGTTGAACACTTAACTGTTCGGTGTCTGAACACCAGTGTGATTGTCTCATTTAGTCAGGACATAGCGCCGCTCATCCGTCAATCAGGAAAACCACATCTCGTGGTCACGTCCTGACAGACTCGTCTTTCGCTGAGCTCTTGTACATTTTTGGTAGTGTACCAACAGCTGTAGAGTGCTTCTCAGCTTTTCAGGACAGACTGGCTTCACTTACAGGGCGAAATCTCAAATGACGAGTAAAGTTGCTGAGAAACCAAACAAACCAATTCGTTGACAGTGAGTCACATTCAGGTCATGTGCACGAGGTTGGTCGGACTTAAAGCTTCAATGAGGATATATGACCTATTGTTGGGATGAATAACCTAACTTCGCAAGAAGCCTAGCAGGGTCATCAAGCGCCTAGTGCACACTGCATCATCATAATTACTGTGTTACAGTCATTCTGAACAAGAGATCTGAAATTCTACCCAGTAAACGAGATAACCCCTGACCTTTTGACAAACAGCAAGGAAAGTTGTCCGAACAAAGAAATCTTGGTGCTGGTGGAAAACCAGCTTAACACAATTACAAACAGCGTCCATCCATTGTTTTGTTAATCCATCAGATACACAAGTGGAACACAATACAAAGCACATAGTATGCCGGAATAACCGTAGATACGAATAGTTTCCAGCGTCGATGATTAACAGCGGTAGCCATACACAGTGCGCTTCCCCTACACTACGAACATCCATTCGGGATTTACAGGTCATTTCACTTTGCACTGCTCGGTTTCTTATTCCTCACAACAGGTGGCGACTAACGGGAGAACTAATGATCCTCGGCTCCTACGGCCGGCCACAAAACCGACATCGCCAAGATTATGGAGTGTAGATCAGAAGACCGAATGAACTGTAAGCGTCTCACACTCATCCTCCACCATCAACTCAAAATCATTCTTTTTCCCCCAGTGAGATTATCCTAGTTTTGTCTTCCTCCTGATTGTGTCGTATAAAACTGCTAGCCAGGAAGACATCCTTTTTCTATCCCGAAAGTACTCCACCACTATCTGGCATTTTTCCTTTGATGCTTCAATCGTCTAACACCACAGTATTGCTCGCACGCCTGAGGTTGCATTCCCGTAACCCAGCTTAATCTGCCCCGCCAAAAATAAGATACAATCCGTCTCATTGGCGACCCGTCGCTGATTGACAACTCATAATCTCTGGGTCATTGTTGGGGTATGGCTTCTGCGTTAATCCTACTGCGTCTGTTGGATAAAAGTCACCATTATTGGCCCCATTCCTCGTCGATTTTGTCGTTCCACTCGTCATTCCAAGTGACTACGAAATCCACTCCCCTTCATTCACAACAGCGCCAAATTACAAAGCTCTTTTCACCTATTAGTTGTCGCATCCACCTTCAGCCTCCCCCTCCCTTTCTACTTTCACACCACGAGCTAAAAAATATTTGACAGTTTAAATTTGTCCTAGTTTGTTTATTTGTTTGTTTGTTTTAAAATTGTCCTTTGCATTGGACTTGCTGATTTCACCCTTCCCCACAACTTCAAGTTTTCGTGCGGCCAAAATGCACGTGGGCGGGCACACACCTGACAGGCAACACATCCAAGTGGTAGGACAGACAATCTCGGAAGTATTCAATGTTGATAAAGTCCACCGTAAGCTGCATGGGAGAGAACGCAATAAATCGTCCAGCCTAACTGGGGCCCATCAATTGAGCTCGGATGGGATCGATCACGTAGTCCTCCGGCTAGCGGGTATAAGCTGCTGCCCACAGAACGAAGCCAACACCATGCTTCGTTCTAATCGATTGGTAACTTAGCCAGACGATCCTACCACGGTCTAAGCGGAAACCTGACTACCCAGACTGAAAATTGAAGGAGACCACATAACCACAACCACACGACACAAATCATGTGCTCTAATCGGTCGCACATTTCTAAACGCTCAACCAGTCCTGCTCTCATCAACAAGACAAGTCAATCTCCGACGTGCGCCGCGTATTGTACCCAACCTCTCGATCGTATACGCTGTGTACCGATTCGCATGCACGTACGATGAAATATACATTTGCAGAATAGAAAGGAGTTGATGCAAATTCGTCTCGGAACATTGGCCTCATTATCTGAGTCAGATAATCAACAGAGCGACTAATAGCCTACAAGCCGAGACCCGAAAACCTGCCTCATCGATCGCCATACACATCCTATGCACTGGACAGAGAGTTGACCTGGGATGGCGTCCATAATTTTACTGAACGGTGTCAACTCAAAATTGTTCGCCTTCAGTGAGGCCATGTTGATCAATGAATACCGGTCCAGCGTGACCTTGACACAGACCATCAGGTTGCCTTGGACTTGAGAACCGAACCTGAACCCGATTGACCTCTCAAATGATTGCTTCCGCTCTACGGATTTATTGCTATTTATTCCAGTTTATAATGTAAAACTGATGGTTTTTAGTATTGTGGCGGCAGAGACAAAAACGAAATGTCGAAATTCCACAGTCTTTTTCACATTAGTAAGTAGTCCGACCGTAAAAATATTCGGTCGAGTTACAAAAGCATGATGCATCCTCATCCCCACCAACCTAGTTAGTAACATCACTGTTGACACTCAGAATTCATTACGGTACAAGCAAAAGTCTATTTTAGAAAAACACTAAGTGGAAATCAAGGAAATGAACTGGAGCACCTCGAATCGAGGTAGAGCTTGAGATACAGTAAACCGCAGATCAGCCAACTAATAGCTACGCTCATTCTGGAAGCGAAGTAAACATCCGGTAGAAAGAACTTGAATTCCTCCACAACAGGAAGGCAAAATAAATAATCAGTCCTTCGTACAACAAACGTGCAGAAGAAAACAACAAAGAATATCCGAGGTGCGCGCCGAACTAATTTGGAACTTACCTCTACCATCGCATACAGTGGCTCGGGTGCCTGCCAAAGGTGGAAATGCAGGTGATTCACAGAAGCATGGGCAAGAAGACTGTTGAAACCCATGCATAAATACCTTGATGAGAGTGGGGAAGGGAAACATCAGTGGTACGGATGTATGTACGGTATTGCATATATTTCTGCAGACACTCGGTGTTGTTAATCACACGTAAACGATGCACTTGAACGGAATGCATAGTTGGAAGGGGGGCGAGATGGCCCAAGTGGTTAGAGCGCGAATTCACTGACCGGAAGGTCCGTGGTTCGAACCCGACCTCTGCCTCTCGACTTGCCCTGTCTAGGCTTGGGCAACCTGGCAGTATCCCAGCCCTCGTGCTTCCTTCGGGTGGCATGGCAGCTAGGCACCAAAAGGGTGCTACAGCTGAACGAATGCATAGTTGAACTGTTAAGTGAACAAAGTTCAAACTGAAGACCATGCGAAAAACTCGATGCCAAGGCCAAGCTTTATTTGTGATCTGAAAGTGAGATCCGCACGCTTAACCAAGTTTGAACTGAATATTTCAACTGTTCTACTGCAGTGTGTGCAAAACCCAAAAAAGTGTGGGATATGCTATTTAGTTGTCACACCCTACCCAAAAATTACAATTCAGTAAGAATGTCGTTTGTTAGTACCTGCATGTATGGAAAACACATAAAGTCCATCCTTAGGATTGACACCACCTGTGGATCTGATTAACGTTCCATAGCCGTCAGCATTCAGTGATGAGTTGCTACCACCACCACCACCACATAAAACTTCAGCAGACTGTCGCCCCCAGAACTATGTACCAGTAACGTGCAAGAGCTTTTGGTGAGTTTTTCACAGTTAGCACTCAACCCCCTTCCGCGATTCGTCCAAACAACCGGATAAAATATATTAATGTCACTGCGCACAAAAAGAGTTTACGGCTTCGTCCTGATTCTCGGTGACAAACCAGTCTAGAAGGGGGGCCGAAGTCATTGCCGAATGCAACGAATGACCGGCTTCATCTACATCTAGATGGATTTGTGAGCTAATAGGTTGCAAGAATCCTAGACATCGATTTCTCATGTTGGTGTGCAATGGGACGCCGAAAGAATGAAGCCACACCATGGCAACTATAGTCAGTGCTGTTCTGTGTAACTTCCCACTTACTAAAGCAAAACTTTTGTGATCGCTCAGGGCTATTTCTGTAGCTTTTTACCTGATTTCGATGTGCATGGAACGTATCATACAACCGTGCAACTAGCGAGAATCGTCCGGCTATAGATTTCATACATCACCTCAGAGTCGATTGCCGATATGAGCTCGGTGTTCAGAAAAGCGTCCATCGCAGTGGCTGCGTGACGTTATCCTGAGTGATGACTACATCAAAAAATGATATGGATTTCCGCATCCACAAACGACGACGGAAGCATTCTTCGCTAATATTACTTTCTGAACACAAAATTCACATCCATAGTCACCACTGACATGAGCTCGAGAGAGCTCAGTGGTCAAGGCGCAAACGTACTGATCAGAAGGTTCGTGGTTCGAACCCAACCTCTGCATCTCCACTGCTCCTGTGTACGCTTCGGCAACCTGGTAGTATCCCAGCCCTCGTGCATCCTTCGGGCAGCGTGGCAGCCAGGCACCGAAAGGGTATTCCAGTTGAACGACTATTTTCTATGACACGCTTTAGGGGAGCCTAAGGCACAGGTGATTCATGCAGGGTCTGTAATTGTGTAACATGCCCCCCCGAAGGCCGTGGTGTTGTGAGTTCTTGAAGTCTGGGAATAAAGGAGAAAAGTACCCTTGAATATCTATAGATTCGTCTTGCAGTGATAACAGGGAGTAAGTCACTAAGAAGCCGCAAAACAAAGGACCAGGCATGGATGCATTCAGGAATTATTGAATGGCCTCACTTCATCGGTGTTCAATTGAGTGTTAACATGTGAAACTGATGTTGAGGTGAGCACCCGATCGCGCACTGATGATGTCTCCACAATTGCTGACGAAACATCTGCAAGCAAATTGCAAGGTTCAGCGAACAGATCAACGACCACCTGATTTACAACCATTTAACGCATCCGAGCTACCAATTTCTCGATGTATCTCCACTTCAGATCCGTTACTGACGGCCTATATCAGCGATGGTTATGAGTTGTTAGTCGTCGAAGATCCAAGATCCTGCATTTGCGGAGGCTATACCATAGAGCCGTAAAACAACGCAGCCCGCACTGTAATCTTACACACACAGACACACCTTTCAGACCGAATGGGATGTTCTGCTTCTGACGCCCGTCGATTCCGGCCTTTGGGATCCGTAGGGAGGAATCCTACGCTAAAATCAGCTCACAGCTCTCTAAAGGGTTAAAAACCGGCCAGGGAACACAAGTAACTTCATTATATAGTTGTACGGCAGCGAAGTATCGGTGTTGAACACTGATGTCATGCTGTCGATGATGATGATGTAGTTTGATGGTTGTACAGCCAGCACATCATCATTCCAGATAATCCAATGAGTTCAGGCAGAAAAGTAAATCATCTCCAAAGGTAGCATGGTGTTTCTCCTTATTCAGTGGCTTCCTCCTGCAAGCCCATCCAAAACGCACATCGACACCCTAGAGGAATTTCATCATATAAAGCCATTCTGCATGGTCCCCACATACGAGACTTCCTGTCGAAAACCTAGATTCTGTTTGTTATCGATCGCTGGGGATGTTGGAATGCCGTTAACTAACCCATAACTTCCAGATCAGCTAAAGCTGAGGCCTCTGTACTTGTGTTGGAAGGCGTTCAGTTTAACTACACCCTCACAGTTGACCATGACGTAATTACTTTTAAGTTAACCTATTGGCCTATTCACTCCCTCTAGCCGTAAAATTCCCTAAGTACCACAGAACCCACGTGACGGTTGTGCGTCGTCGCATCTTTTGGTGTTTTGGCCTCACCACATTCACAGAAACCAAGTCTTGTTCGTCACAGTGTTTACTCCAATGACTCACACTGGTATCCCCAATCGTCTTACTGCATTATTCATATGAAATCGTGTTTAAGAATCAGCTTATTGTGACGAACAGTATTCCTGATTTCTACACTTGTTTCCATCAAGTGGAAATCAGAAAACCCTCTCCCCGTATTGCAGGACACAATCTGCATGGAGATATATCAACATGCTCAGTGTTCAGTATTAAGATGTCCGGAAAAGTGTCGCCCACTAGTTTGCCAAAAGAGACAACTATGGGTAAATGAGTTCAAGGAAACTCGGGGACTGAGCCGACCTGATGAACTTCAAGAACGGCGAAACCAGTAGTGGGTTGTCGAAAAGTTTCCAGTAACCTTGTGAGTAGTTTCCTTTATGAGAAGAATCGAGATAGTTAAGGCGATCTTTCTTTGGCTTGAGTGTTGTTAATGGCAGAGACCAATGGTGACCGCTGTCACTGGGGCACGGCCGACAGAGAATAAAAATTTAAGATTTCGATTTAGCTACTTGAATTTCGTGAGTAGCAAGAAGCTTGTGACTGCTCAGTGGGGCGGGTATTGCTTGGACAGGGATTCTGGAGGGGCTGGTGCATTCAACCACCCTCGCCTTTCCCTGTACCACTGAAGCAGACGCATGCAGCCGACTATCTGCCGAAATACAAAACACGATTCAACTTATGAGATCAATTTGTTGTTAAATGCCCGTTGCAGAAAAAAGACGACAAAAACAGGACACAAGCCATCAAAGGAGATCCCGTTACACCGAGAGCTGTCTGAATCCCAGAGATCAAATGAAAATCTTTCAACCTTGAGGACCACCGACTCAGCAGGTTTTGTCCAAATTGGATTGTGGCGCATCGCAAGATCTGGACATTTAATGAATAACATTTGGGGACATACTGGTCAACTGAAATGTGTGGAGCGTGGCATGGGATCGGGTCGTAAGGCTAAAGGAGACGTCGATATACCCTTGTATGTTCATTCCAGTGGACATCGTCAGTGCACTGACGATTGTCCCAATACCTTTGTAATCAAATCGAAAAAGTATGCTTTGTGTATTCGTCACTCTTCCGGACAACAAATGGACATTCCCCGATGGGACGCAAGGAATCAGCATTTTTCTGACGTATAGTCCCGTTTGAAAGCAGCTTACCAAGCGGCACAGTGCTTCCGGACCAAAGCAATCAAGCGACATCCTACCAATACGTTAGGGAAACCGCACAAAAAGACTTTAAGTATATGGGACTGTATGAGGACAGGTAACCTCGAGTGCGATTCACTAGGTTTGAACGCTTAAAATAGTCTGTGCATAAATTAAAAAAAGGAAAGCACGGTCAAATCCGGAGGCTCTGTCTGTATGGCTCAGAATTAACTTTTCCATCCCATACATCACAATCGGGGAGGGAGGGGGGGTCGGAAGTAAAGCCGAGCTGTACAATACTTCGTATTTAGATCAGACTGCATCATCTTCATCATCCGCAGGTCCCAGTACTAGGACTGGCCGCATTGTTCACAGTGCATCATACTCAGCTGCAGCTTCTGTACGTCCGACTTCAGTAACAGCCTTAACCACTTCGAAGCATTTTCAAACCCCGAAAGCCTGTCTATTTAGACGCACGCTCTTCCTCGTAGGCTGGATTCCCTCTGAATTGACAGATGCTGTTTTTCAGAAATCAGGATACAGAATGCAAGTACTGTGACTGAAATGACTACCTCTTCCTCTCTTCCAGGTTCCGGATGCACACCTCTGGTGATGCAGGGGCCGCCGCAGCCGGATATGCCGGAGTGGGTATTGTATTGAGCGACCGAACGGACGTGTCTATCAGATATGTCAGATATCGCTGTGGTTGCTGGTGACATGAACGTTCAGGTAGGTAGACTAAGCGATGCTGAAGCCCAATTGGGTGGTCGTCTCGGATCGGACACGAGATGCAGGGGCACCCGCTACAGATGTATGTCGATCACAGACTGTTCCTTTGCAGTACCAATATTCGGAAGAGTGAATCGCTTGATAACTACTCCCGAATTCAAACAGGCCACATCGCCATCAGTTACCGGTGGCAAGGGCCGGTCACTGCCTGCCGCTCGTTCTGAAATACCAGCGTGGTTTCAGACCATTCACTTATATGCTGCTGCTTTTCAATGTACTTTTTAGGTCTACGCAAAACGCGCGCACCTCGCCTAGCCACTGCAAGCTAATGGACTCAGAAATCAAACAATCCTCTCAGACCCGGCTCCTCAAACGCCTACCGGATGGCCCTATGTCGGATATTAACGGTCACTGAGGACAGATATCCAAAGCAACACTCGAATTCGGGACTTTTGTCCAAACATTGGACCTTTGATAGGACTGTGGCTTTGCTGGAGACTCGGCGACAGATTTCCCCTGATTGCAACCACAACTCAACCCGACGCATCCTCAGACACCTGGTCAAGCTGAGTGTCCGCGCAGACCGAGAAGCTTGGTGAATCCGAAAGTCCTGATATCCACCAAAGTAGAACGTCCCGACTGCTAGGCACAGTACTCCCAACAGCAATTCAGTTGACTACCTGGTATCTCCCATTCGGAATGCTGGTCTTCAACAGAAAGGTGGAGGAGCTGCCTTCAACCCCAAAAGTGTCCGAGTGTATTTCCCTACTCAAGCGTCATCGTGCTACTGGCCCTGACGACCTTCCGACTGCTCTGTTCAAAGATGGCGGCGAGTTTCTCAGCCAGTGCCTGTCTAGCCTAGTTGGGTCTATCTGGGAGAAAGAGACCGTCCCAAACAACTGGGGTGAATCGAAAATAGTGCCCATTTTCAAAAAGAGTACTGGCAGTGAAGGTTGTCATCACAGAGTTGTTAGTTTGACTCCTGTTGTGACAAGGCTTCTGACATCACTGATTCTTCAACGTCTTACGACGGCACGCGTAACGTTGACCCGGGAGAATCAAGCGGGGTGTCGACCGGATACAGACTGCGTTGACCACGTCTTCACACTCCGTCAGATGTTAGAGCAACGCCACATGTACAGACGACCCACAATCTTGGTGTTCCCTGAATTCAAGAGCACGTCAGATTCTGTCGATCGTGCTGTTAACCACACTTGCTCAACAGGGTACGCCCCAGAAGTTTGTAAACATAATTCGATCCCTATATTCACATTCTTCTGGGCGGGTGAGTGTATGGAGCGAGCTCTCCAAAAGCTTCGCTACAAAAGTGGTGTCGGACAAGGATGTCCACCCTCCCCATTCTTGTTCAACTTCGTTATTGATGAAATAATGAGGTGAACGCTGGAATTGTTGGTGGTGTCGGGTGGCGTCAACGAATTCGAAAAGAGGCAAGTGGAAAACGAGTATCTGGTTGTACAGCAAGTACTTCAACCGCGAAAGACATCCTGTACCATCAGCTGCGGTGACAGCTACAACCACTACGCGGTTCTTACAGCTACGGTAGCTCAACCATGTGCTACGCATGCCGAAACACTGTCTATCCAGTGGAGCGTTGTTCTCTGTGCTTACTTCAGAATGGCGGAAACCACGAGGTGGACAACGTATGGCTTGGCAAAAGGGCGTGAGAGATTGGGAAGAGTTTGGGTGTTGTACGCCTTCCAGGATGGGGTCCCCGTGACCCCTTCTACGCTTGGCTGGAGACGTTGCAAGAAATGACGGCTGATCGTGTTGCCAGCTTCTCTCCAGATTGTCCGATTGAGCGCTTGGAGTTGTAGGCACCTCAGAGTGCTTGGCGTAGGCAATACGAGGTCTCCTCCCTCACTAATTCTCTTCCTCTTGTTTTCAATATAAGGCTTTGAGTATAGTAAGATTAACTTCATGGTTGTGAAGCACAAGTATCAACACTGATCTTGTTGCCTCTGATGATGGTGAACTATGGACATGCTGGTCGCCTGGAGGAATCAACTTACTGCCTTCACACTCGGAGGATAGTACGACTTTGCCTCCATACCGCCTCGTAATACGAGTACTCGCAGTACGGGGACTCACTGTCCTTCGTTGGGCTGCTCCCAGTTGGCCTTCCTGGCATGGGTGAACCTTCAGGAACTTAGTTCCAGCCAGTATAGCCCACAGGATCATTGATGCACAGTAGACCAACCGCCAAGACAAGGTGAAAGATTTAGGTTGGGACAGGAAAATACCACATCCTAGAGTAGCGTTTACAGCCGCTCTCAAAATCCCATAATCTCGAGAAAAATGAAATATAAAACAGGTAGAAAAAACTTACTGATTGTCACTCAGAAGAAAACATTCCACAACTGCACGCAAAGCTGGTTTTCTAATACGCTGGGAACAAAAGCACGTTTGGCGGTGAAACAACGGTTCTCACCTGGTTGAAACAGGCTTGTGGTTCAGGAACTAAAAGACAGTGAAGTGGAGTGAAGGGACTGATATTGGCTATCAAAAGCAAAGATTCTTCCTTCTGTTGGTCGACATACATGGATAGGTATAGTGTGCCACAAATAAGTGACTTACAGGAACTGAGTTTCCATTTGTCGAATTAAGGCTGAGGAGAATTTCCTCACGCGCTATGTTATTGAAATGAAACCCGGTGGGTGGGTCATTGAGAGAAAGGACTTCAGTTGGTCTCCGACGAAGTTTAAACCGTTCAGGGAGGACCTGTTGCTTGTAATGAGAGATTAACCAAATCTCACCAATATGACGGGTTTAAACGAGATATCATCCAACACGCGTAAGATCTTATCTTGCGGTAGCTTGTAACGGAATTTCCCCGTATCATGAGCTTTTGTCCAGAGATCAGAAAGTATTTGGTCAAACTGTAACAGGTGAACTAGTCACGAAACCTGAGCTCGTACCTTTGTCCGTCGTCCAGAAGCGCGTATGACAAAATCTAGTTGGTTGTAGTTGAATAACGTCATTCAGACAGTGATACACAGAGTACGCCTGTAATAGATTGGAAAAGTGTGAATAGGATCCTCATTCATCCCACTCAACAAATTATATGACAGTTTACTCCTTCGAGCATAACTCAAAAACTCTGACCTAAGGACTTTGAAATTTTACTGTTCAGGAGGGTGGCGCAAGCGAAATAAGACCGGAAACTGACCACGATTATGGGTTACGGCCACTCCGATTTACGAGCAGAGCTTGGCTGTTGGTCGACAAAAAGAGCCAGCCTTCCTATGAGGATGATCTAAAAATCAGATATCAAGTTGGCTTAAAGTTGTGCACCATCCGCGACCTTACTTAAGCATTTACCCCCTACCACGGCCTTGACTGCCGCGGTTCCCGTCGGTGATATGAGATCTGGTGACAACACAAAGCTCAGAATCATTATCATCATCAAAATCGATAACACGACGTCAGCGTTCAACACTGATAGTGCTAGCCTAACACAAGCCTAACAATCCTACACCTCCAGACACTCATCCAGAATTTGATAACAAGAACGCCATTGACATCGATTAACAGCCTTGTCGTGCAGCGTCTCCAATCAAGCGCAGTGGGGACCACACGGTCCCTAATCTGGAAGGCGAGTAGCACAGACAGCACCCAAACTTTTTCTTTCCCCTTTCACACCCTTCTACCAAGTCAAAGACTGGCCACCTCTCTGCTTCCGCACGGAAGACAGCACTTTCTTCGGCAAACGATGGTTCGGCATACGCAATACATGGCCTAATCGATGCAGCTTCTGATGCTGGATACATACTTCCACAGAGGTTCCCGTTGCACAACCGAAAACCCGCTTTCTAACTGCCTCGTTACGGAATCGACGATACCAAACCACAGGAACTAATGTTCTGAGACAAAGGTTTTCGAAGATCTGAAGACGTATCGGTTTCGCTGCTCAAGTAGACCAAGTCTCACAGCCATACAACAAAACAACCCGTACTGTAGCCTGGTACACACGTCCCTTGAGATGC
Organism: Clonorchis sinensis; assembly: GCA_003604175.2. NCBI lineage: Eukaryota > Metazoa > Platyhelminthes > Trematoda > Opisthorchiida > Opisthorchiidae > Clonorchis > Clonorchis sinensis. The sequence goes on along the minus strand of CM030371.1, from coordinate 22,775,724 downwards.
AGAGATATACCGCTTTGACGCCATTGGTATTTCAAATTAGCAAACGCGACCCGAGCCCTGCAGATTCGTGCATTGACCTCATTTGTCACATTACAATCGGAACTAATGCAACTTCGAAGCACAACCGACTGCGGTCAGAACAGACACACGTGAACCAATCACACGAGCTAGGCTACAAAATAAACGAAGCCATAAGGAAATCTACTGTATGTACAAACAGTGAGAGCAAAGTAACGGTGGCTAATAGTCGTTAAATATATTTTGTGGTGTCCCATTCCAGATGATAGGGGCTGATGAACTGGTGGCAACCGGCATAATTATGGTAGAGTGCTTGGCGAGCATCGGCAAACGGATTGACATTTTTCGCAGCGATGTAGCCCTCGATGCGTTTCTCGCAGTCCAGCAACTCCTGTGATACGAAACGAGCTGGAAATGGAAGTTTATCAGCCACACGACTCAAAATCCGGTAAGCTTCTTGCCAATCCAGGTATCCACCAAGTTCCACGATTATACGACCGGATTTGATGGGAGTGACGTAATGATGTATGTCGGCTGACGAATGAGAATAGTGAAGGACAATGGTCAACGCATCGCTATAGTTTCAAGAATTAATCGGTAACTGAAGAAGTAAAAAAAGGAACAGCCGAGAAACGACTTGCGCTGGTTGTGGTTGTAAGGCTAGATAATCAAGCAAGTCTGTTCGCTTAGCCCGACAACTGCCTTGCAGTAACAGGTAAGCAATTAACCTGACTGTTTTGCTGAGCGAAATTCTGACTCAAGTTGCAAAACTCAGACAATCATCAATGAATCTTAATAATAATAATAAATGGTCGTTCAGCTGAAACATCCCTTTGCTGCCTAGCTGCCATGACAGTGGGAGGAAGCGCGAGGGCTAAGATGTTGCCAGCTAGGATCTATGTGGCTTTCCGTTGCACAAATAAATGTGCAGACACTACTCTGAATTGTGTAATAAAGCAACGTTTTGTTTAATGTGTTTTAAAACCGTATTTAGAATATACACTTTCTAGTATAGTGAAGATCGTTATTTCTGAATATCGAAATAGTCCCCGAACTTTCCAACTGGGAATCTCGGTTGGTATTCATCCATACACACTTCCTTATCAAACTAGCTAGCCCTCTAGCAAAGGCCACTGTGAACAAAGATAGTATTCAGTCCATAATGACGATGACCTCTTTTGGAAGGGATGACACAAAATCGTACCCGTGTGTTCTATGTACTCTTCCCATCTGGGAGAATTCCCTGCTGAAAATGGTGAAAATTTCTCTGACGGCCAACACATTCATCACTGATAACTGGCTTGTTCTTCTGGATCGTGTTCAAACAATGTGTATGTGGCCCACAGGCTTTTTAATTGATAAGTTCCCGAATAATTTCATGTGACCTCGAAAAAGATTATACAGATCACCAGTTTGAACAATTTTCTGTGGTCGTCTATTGACCATTGCGTTTTCAATATTTCGTGTTTCGGTGGAAGGCTCCACCTGCCTATCGTGAGGGTACCAAGATAACAATAAAACCCTCAATCGCACATTATACGTCATAAAAAATGTTGGTAGCACAACACTCTAACAACTCTCTCCGCCCCCAATATAATGCACCCTCCGGACTGGCCAAATTCGCACATTTCTTGGTAGCGCGTCCACTTCAGGGATACATGATTTGGGCAGTACCTGAGCAGAATTTTCCCGTACAACTGATGTGGACAACAGCTGGTACAATGGGAAGCACGTTAAGCTGCTGTAAGAATTTACCAGAAGTAAAACTGTGAACTGCCATTGTGTACAGCAATTAACAGAAAAACAAGCAAATTACTACTTACACCTTTGAATGAATTTGACGATATTTTATTCAACCCATGTTAAATAGGGCAGGGTCTTCAGAAAACATACATGAAAAATTGATAGCACATTCAGCGTCCGTTATCGTTTGTCAGCTTGCTGTGACGGTTGGAAGGGTGATCTCCACTTTCTACTCCTATGGACTGGTCTAACTTCCCGCTGGTTTCTACGAAACTTGCTCCGTCCTTCGACGTGCTCCCGTCAGAGCCCGAAATAGCTCAGTGGTTGTGCAGCAAACTTACTGACCGGAAAATTCGTGGGTCGAACCCAGCCCCGGCATCTCAATTGTTCCTGTCTAGCCATGGGCGACCAAACAGTATCCCAGCCCTCGAGCTTCCTTCGGGTGGCATGGCAGCTAAGCGCCAAAACGGCTTTACAGCCGAACGATTATTTTATTTGCATGTATTTTTTTAAGATTCTCGTCCATGTCTTTCTTTGGTAGGATTGCACCTATTATGCGATGTAACCCTAAGAAACGTCGAAGTTTTCAGCAAAATCTCGTGCTGATTGCAACGAGATCCTATCCCTACATGAGCCTCTTCGGAGCACTGTCTTGGAAACAGCACTATGTTTTTAAGTTAAAGGTAAGAATAATAATATGATAATAATCGTTCAGCTGTAGTACCCTTTCGGTGCCTAGCTTCCATGCCACTCAAAGGAAGCACGAGGGCTGGGATACTGCCAGGTTGTCCAAGCCCAGACAGGGGAAGTCGAGATGCAGAGGTCGGGTTCGAACCACGAACCTTCCGGTCAGTAACTGGCACTCTAACCAGTGAGCCATATCGCCCCCTAAAGGTATGAACTTCGCAAGATACCCGAACAAATAAGCTGACATTCATGTTTGCTTACTCAACTGTGCTTTTAACCGCCTATTACTATTCATTTTCATCTGCCTTCCTTCTGTCCAAAGTAGAAGAACCTGAATTGAGGACTAGCTTCCTCTGTTCCATGTTACATCACATTTTTCTAACCTTCCACAGCTAAACTGTTAAAATATGCTTTTGCTCTTCGACAGTCGAAGTCAGGCCTTCTGAACTTTCATAATTAGTCTCTCTCCGCTGGTAACACCCAGCTGCGTTGGTATCCTGTTGACCGAACGGATAAAAATATCAATGACCCGATGCATGTAGACTTGGCCTTCGAACCAAAAAGCTACCTGCATACGACAGCAGTTGCCAGTGTGATACGCCAATATAACAGCAAACGAAAGGAACTTCTGAGTTCATTTCCTCTTCGGGCTGTCAATACGAAAATTTGCCGTTAATTTAAGTTGATAAAACTCTTTGTAGGCTTTCGGAGACGATCAGCCTGCACCGCACTTCAGATGATTACCCCCCCCCCCCCTCTAAGGAATGCGTGCAATCTAGACTAAAAGCCGCTGTACTAAACCCATAGCTACTGTCCTGAAGAAAGAGCTTGATCGCAACACCCTGGAAGAAGCTGAATACACTGTTCACATCATGGCACTTATTGTAAACGACAGGACAGTTCATAACATAGGAGAAAAGCCGCTGGTTACGGATGCTGCAAGAGGGTAGTTGATTAAATTATTAGTAGTACTAGTATTAGTGTCGTTCAGCCACGACACACTTTTGGTGCATAGCTGGCGTGCAGCTCAAAGGAAGCATGAGGGCCGTGTAAACGTCCGACTGCAACCGAAAAGTCAGGATTGGGTTCGAACTGTTAAAACGAGAGTGACGTGGGCACACGTTCACTGTGAATGTCCATGCGCAGCCAGTCAACTAGAAAACAAAGCGACATTACCGACTCATTGTGAGACGAAGCTAGGCCCCCAGTAGAGAAGACAGAGAGACGGCGTAGCATCCGTAAGCTTGAGGTGAAATACCCTCACACCCTGAAGACATCAACTGCGTATTGACAAAATACACACTCGTAGTGAGTACAACAGATGTGGAGTCAGCTATAAAGTTGCCGACCAAATGGCAGGGCCAAGTACCCGAGCAAAAATATGAATCCAGTAAACGGAAAAAAGCGATAAAACGAGGAAGGTCCAGACAGATCCTGGTGCTTCATTTGTTGCCGATGAATTCAAAATTATCGCCGAACGAAAGAGTTGGCTGTGCAGCTGCATGAGACTTGGGCATGTTAAGGAGAGATGACGATGTGCGCATAGCGGAGTAGACGAGTTCCGTTATCTGAGAATCATCATTATCATCACTAAAAGCAATGCATGACTAACTTAAATACCATTCATGGAGTAGGCGCCGATGAGTGCGTCTGCACTGACGGCATCACAAAGGTCCTCGAGTGTCGATTCGTACATATGTACACTACATGACCTGCGTCTGCGGTTTTGACGTTACACGGAACCGACTATGGTTGTACGATACCATTAACTCTGTGGTCAAGCTGTGTTTCACGAGACTTATAGGTTTTTGTATGATAAGCAAGAACATGTTATGGTGGTTTTACGCTATCAACATTCAAATATCTACACATCCATGTGGGCCTGGGCAGTCTACAACCACAATCCTTTCCAACGTGCACTCCATTTCAAGTATAAACGCAGAGGGTTGTCCGGAAACCACCATCGCACATGAGTTTCGTACCTAGAGGACGGTTCATGAGCATGTACGTACAACATACAGAGTAGACTAGATATGAAGCTACTGAAAGACGAATATATCGTCCCTCCACAAGGAAGTTGCCGTTGCGACTAATGGAGACAGACAGGAGATTCGAAAGCGAAAGGAAAGCCCTACATACGGTAAATAAACACCAGACAGCATATGGATGAATCAAAACCTCATCGGTCACGGCAAACAACGCCTCTTGCAGTTTTGCAAAACAGGGATCAAAAGGTGTTGTTGTTGAAACTAAAGAGGACGACTGAAACAGCGAGTTCAAGGTAAAACGGTAAAAGAACTTACGCTTGCCGCCACCCATTCTTTTGCCTTGCGAGCGTCTCGTTTTCGCTTTCCACGGAGATTCTACACCCCACACAGCAAACATACGCTTCTCGTCCAGACCTCGGTTGATTGTGAGACGGAGCATCTCCAAATGACCAAACAACAATTCACCCCCATCAAGAGCCTGTGGCGCGGAAAAGTGGAAATGAAAAGTGATACTAAAATATTTTTAACGGTTTTTTAGTAAGCAATCCTCAAATTGCATCCGACTGTCAGTCGGACCTAAAAGGAAAATTACACTGCCGGCCATCAGCTACCGGATGTATATCCTCTTATCAAACAACTAGACGTTTCACCGAAAAGTGTGGAATCCTACTTATAAGGTTGTTTAAAACTTCAACAGCAGCCTTATGAATAGTGTGTTACGTCTACACAATGCATTGCAATATCTCAAATGTCGTACCAACGGAAGCATGAGGCAACCTGGTGCAACACAGGCAGCTGAATAACATCATAAACGAGAGATTCAACTAGGTTCCAGGTGAGTCTCTCATGAAAACTAAACTGATATGTAAATGAGTGTATTCGTGGACATAATCGCGTTTCGCGTACTTAAGGGAATGTTGGGTGCACATCAGACACCACATCGGAACTGGCCAAAAGTGGCAATTGGTAGACAGCGATCAGGTCTTTTGGTCGGTCGCCGCGTGCTTACACATCAACGGCCTTCAGAACCACAAGTTGCCCATTACTCGAGACGTAAACTGAATGGATCGAATAAACACAGTCATATTCAGGAGAGGTCAGTACCGTGAGAATAAGCCTTAAAAGATTAAGCTGTTGCGCTCCCTCCTGAGGGTATTCTCCACAGCGGGGGGTGGGTGGGATGGTGAATGTTTCCGATATTTCTGACGAATACAGTGAGTACAAGCCGAAGAAAAACTGTGCGCCTTAACCTTAGGTACATTGCACCAAGCCAATTCATCAACCATGCAGATGCATACTCAAACAACTTGATAAAACCTGGTCGACTAAACCTATAAACAAGTCAGCAAGGACTCAGGAACGGGGGTGAGCAAACGAGCTTTCGGTCAAAAGCCTTCTTATCTAATTAATTTGATATGCTGAACTCAGTGTCAACTGATGAAAGGATATGACATTTGGTCTGATAATGTACCACATGAGTACAAACTCACCTGCACACCATACTGTCCGTAATTAAGCTGATTGCGCACCAGTTCTGGTCCCCGATAGTCAATCAAGTGACGAGCATGTTTCACCGGCCTGGTAGCTGTATTAGTGTAAGGACTACGTTGAAGCGGATGAAGTTTCCGGCGTTCCGGTGGAAATTCAACAACATCCAGTTCTCCTCTCACTTTCCATGATACAAAAGGATAATATTCCGAGCGAAAATGCGACGATAGGCATCTACTTGGCCGCGAACCGTTGTTGACAGCGAAGGTAGCAGGAAAAATGGACATGTCTTTTGAAAACCATTTTTTACACACGCTCCTTAACAATGATGACTCCAGGAGTGTTAACATAGAGTCCACAGCTCACAGCTCACTGGATTTAGGAAACTTGTGCGATTCCCTTTGAGAAGCAAAAATAATGCCAAACTGGAAAGAAAGTAGGAAAAGCAATTGCGTGAAAACTTGGGAATCACTTACCATGAGCCGTACTGCGCAAACTTTGTCAAAGTCGAAGTTGGGGCTGCAAAAGTTTTTTTTCTGTACATGACTATGACGCAAGGAGGGATAATCCCAAGTACCACACTCAAGCCGAGATTTCTCTTCCGGCAAGAAAAGATGGAGAGACCTCTGTTGTGGTGACTTTAATGACTGATCGTCCTTTATACGGAGCACCCCCACACGCGACGGTAAATCACCTATGCAGAGTTTATTTCGTAGGTTGCTCTATCACTTAAGTTATCCAAAAATGTCGAATATTGTCTGCGTACAGCACTACTACTACTACTACTACACCCTCACTGGTCAATTGGTTCGACAGACTCATGACAACTGCGGGGCTCGTGACAGATTTTACTTGGCTACGATCATTACCAGTAGTTCCGTGTGAACTGGATTGCATCAATCTGGAAATTGGCTTGTCCGTTTATAACACTCTTCGTACAATTCAGGCCGAATTAGCAAAACTGGGAAGAATTATGCGCCATTTCAAAACATCCAGATGTCATTTCAGAAAATAAACAATCGTGGCCTCACGCTTATCTCGCGTTTGCCAGCCCCATTTATCCATTGATGCTGCGCTAACCAAGTGGCCTGCTACCAGAACATACGGTATAACCCAGTCTACATAGCGCTGTATGTCTTCGAGAGCGTCCCAAAGTATGAGGACGGCCTCATGGTAGGAAAAGCTGTTAACAATTCCCTACTAGCGAATAAGTAACCATCCAAACCAATAGCAGTGGTACTACGAAGCAGTGAGCTCACAGCGCGTCAGCCTCTTCGCTGCAGAAGGCCGCAACTATCCAAAGAAGGTAAACAGAGTCTGCACGTGATGAAGAACAATTGCTAAGGGCTACGCGTGTGGTCGCCGACACCCGGAATTCCTTAGAAGAACGACTGCTGAAAGATGTTGACCTATATCGAATGTACGGTGCAACAAATACTGCTACCCTAATCAAGAATCACATTCTCGATTTCAGGCTTCTAAGCAGTCTGATCACCGGTTTCTTCCGTACAATCCATGAAGAGGTTAATATCAAAACCCGCAGAGCAGTACACGAGCCGGTCCCTTGCTGAGATCATCATCATCATCATCATCATCATTGTCAGCTGTAAGAATCGCGTACGAGGTGTACAGTGGTTGTAGCTGCCACAGTTTCGTCCACCGATGATTTGGGGAGGTGGGGTAGATTGTTACGCATTGGGTGGAACGTCAGTGGATTTCGAGGCATATCGAATTGAGAAGTCGGTAAATATTGCTCCCGAGATTTTGGCCTCCAAGATCTCTTCACCGTGAGTCACAGTCGCGGAGAAGATACCTTTATGAGGGATTTCTGACAGTAACATTGGTGGCAGAACAAGGTTACGCGGTCACTCATCATCATTATCAGCTGTAAGAACCGCGTACTTATTGTACATCATCATCATCATCTTATTGTACTTATTGTACAGTGGTTGTAGATTTCACAGTTTTGTTCACCGACGATTTGAGTAGGTGGGGTAGGTAGCTGCGCATTGAAGGTGTGGTAGGTTGTTGTGCATTAGAGGCGGGAGTTGATAAAATCGTAAATACGGTTCTAACAGTGGACTTTCAAGTGGGAGTTGGGAAGGGAGCTGTGCATTGAAGGCAATAGGTTGGATGCACGGGCGCCATTGAGGGTGCGACTGAGCCACGTCTGACAATGTCTCTAACCATTGATGTGGCCCGTCTCGGAGTCTCCATCCAGGAGGACGGCAATGACCAGCGCAGCTGAGTTTGGTGGTAATGCCTCTTATACTTCGCTGCCAAGTCATTGTTTGACCGCCTCTGGCTCGTTTCCATCCTTCACGTGGTTGTGCGAAAAGAACTCCTTGAGGACGTCGGTCGACTGGCCTACGGAGCACATGACCAAGCCGGCGCAACCTATGCAGTGTGATCAGTTCATCTATCGAGGGTGAGTTATTTCTCCCGAATACCATTCGACTTACTTCAGCATTCCCTATCCGGTGTTCCCACCAGATTCGGGCAATGCTCCGAAGACATCGATGGTCAAACACTGAGTCTTTTGACGTTATCGGCGCGCAGCGAAGCGCGCCAGGATATAAATCGAGTTGTCCTCGTGAGACACTGGGAAACTGGAGCGAATATTGTATGATCAAACTGGTTAAAAGTAAGTTGGGGGATCATCCGAACTGAACACTGAAATATCACGGACATCAATTGTACAAAAATCCACACCAAATAGCATCGCGTAACCGTCTCCCAGTCATCTCCATTCAGATATCAGCCAATGTAGGACCTAAGAGTTTACCTACGACAACATCATCGATTTGTTTGTCCAAATGATCTCGTGAATCAAACCGAATATTTCCAGCAAACAGTAAAGTATGATCTTTCAATAGGGCCAGTGGAATGTCTGACGAAATGCTCTGACCGGTACCAAAATCATTCTAGCTACTGACTGTCCTACGAAAGGGTATGTTGGTAAACAGACAATCAACGTCAGCAGATAGCATCTTCAACGAACTCATAGACATCCATTCAACAACCCGGAAAATTTCGAAAGCCAAGCAAGCAATTGGGAGTTAAATTTCTAATGACCGAACGGAGCAGGTCAACCAGCCAGCAAGCGAGCTTGTGATAAGTGTGGTACTTTATGTTCAAAATCGGTCCCGACGAAGCGTCAGTTCCGTATACCTTCATTGATCTTCTCATTTTTTGAGTCCGCGAACCTGTTGGCTTCAAATTTTTGTAACGCACTCTGCAATGCACCCATAATGTAGCGGTAGATTGCCTGATTCTCGACCCGGATGTTACTCTGACGCGTCACGTTGGAATTTTCACGAATCCTAAAGGACGGTTTCCACCTCCCGACCTCTCGCCCGGTGGTACGAAAAATTCATTTACAAAACTCCCTTCTTTAGTCGCCCGGTGTTGGTCAGCATTCGAAAAGCATTGTTGATGTGCGACAGCGGAAAAAATTGGTTGGTCAGATCAACCAGCTTCTTGCGGAACCAACCGGGTTGGTTTCGGGTAGCTATAGCAACCGAGGATCAGTCTCACCGATAACTAAACTCCTCGTGACCGCGGGCCACCCTCCGGCTCAAAAAACAAACACTGAAAGTATTCCTGCGCAAGTAAAACTCCGGACAACCAGCTACAAGCCTAGCCCTCCAAATCCGGCCAAACAGTGTTCAGAGAAGTCCCCAATATACCTACCTACCCCGGACTTTTTCTTTCACTGACCTCTGTGCGTAAACTTTTACTTGTCTTTTTAAAATTGCTAGCAGGCCAGCTTACTATAAATGTAAAAGGATGCTTCAAGTGTTGGCTGATGAAAACAAATGAAATGTTTACACTCCAACATTTTCGGGGTACGTTCACGGCCAACCCCGAAGCACCCGGCACAAACGTGAAAAGACACGACTACACTCAGGTTGCCGGAGCAAAACCACCCGAGTGTGCTCGGAGACTGGCCACTTGTCACAATCGAGCGTCAGGTCGACTGGGCCGACGTAGTGCGAACCGGCTACGGACCCAAGGAACGTACTCCGGTTAGTCAGAATGTGGACCAATAAGAATCGAAAATGTTTGGGTCACCGACGTCACTCCTCGAATACTTTGGCGTAAACTTGAGGTAAGTCCTGTGATCGCCCCATAGAGACGGTAGGTTTTTGTCCCTGAAAAAGGATGCACCAAACTGGTCTGCCTTTCGGTATACTTTAGTGGGCGGAAGTGCAGACAAATGAACAGCACCCGGGGTTGCAAATTGCAGCAGCTAGTTATAATCTGAAGTCTTGATGTCCTTTACAAGAGAGCAATTCCAGATGATTCGAAAACAGCATCAAGAATAGTTATAATGAGCTCAAATTATGCTTCTTACGTTCCTTCGTGAACTGGGGCTGGGTGATACAAACAATGTCCTAATCTCACCGCTCCTCGCTCAACAGTCCCTACCACTGTTCCAAAGTGACAATGGAGGATACTGAAGAGGCCAGTATGGAAAAAACGAGTACCTCAAGCTCAGTGCAATACGGAGGACAAAAAAAGGTCTCCAATATTCGTTTCTGGCCCTTAACTACCCCACCATGTGGGTATCCAGCCCCGTAGACCGAACCTAACTAAGGGTCCGGACCCCTATCATTACGTATCAAAATATACTTTGCCTGGAGGCTGATGCTGAGATTAGTGAGCACCCTCATTCTGGCATGAATTACCACAGCGGCCCCTCAAACACAACCGAATTTGAGACGGGTTCTGCACTATGTTGATTTTGTGATGCGTGTCATCTTCATGTTACTGTAGTGACCTGAGCCAGGGGTGTGGCCTGTGGAACCAATAAGGATAGGCAAAACTTTTGTAGAGGAACTTCAGGAACTCGAGACATTATCGATCTGGCAAACGTACACACAAAGGGGCTGTGACTGCCACATGCGGAATTAGGCTCCAGGCGGAGAACATTCGTCGCAGTTGGCATGAAACTTATGGTGACCTGTATAAAGCCTGATGTAGGTTCGACTCCATTCTGCTCTTCAATCAAACCTGGTAGGCGATTGGCATGTCACCGTTTGGGCCCACACGGCACAATCTCCGAAATACACCTGAGGGGAGAGGCCTTCTTCGGTTTTATTGGGGTTCAAACTGACGACGCTTACTACATTGACCACGCAGACTCCTGTCCAGCAGGCCTGGACGGGAATGTTTAACTCAAACTTTCTGAGAAGCCATGCAAAATTTCACAAGTGAACCATTTCTGCGGCCTTAACACGTTTGCAGCACCACCAAATTTTGAGGATTAAGTGGTCTGTAGAGTTAGAGCCACACACACCAAGCACTCACAGATTGATAAAAATTCTCGGAAGGTCGACCAAACTTTCCGGGTTGGTTCTGCTTCCTTGTTCAGGGGCCTTAATTAGCCTGAGTCACAAGCGAAGTGTTTAGCTCAACCGATGAGATGTTGAACGCAAGGACCTAACAAAAATTATCTGAGAGTTATCTGAATTAGGTCCAGGATGCGGTGAGGCAGATGCAGATAAATGTGGAGGAAAGTTTTGCACCCGCCGGCTGCCCGAAATGTAAAAATTGTACCAAGTAAGTGTGTTCCAAACTTGGAGAGCTTCTCAACGCACCTTCGCAGTGTACAGCTTGGACCGGTGGTAAAACATTTATAGGCCAACTCTTGCCTAAACCAGGCATAATTAAGGCGTAAGTAATTATCGGATCCTCTCTGAGGCAAAGACTATGGTAAACGGGTTAGTGACCTCCGGGTGATTTTCATAACTAGGAGCTTCGAAGCCAGAAACCGCCTTTACAGACGTTCGTCGGACACACCAGGTGACGGCCGCGTCTTTCTCTGATCCTTAGCAGGACACTTGGTTGGCCTGTGCAAAAGGCGGCCTGAGGTTGGTCCTGTAGCTTGTCCGAAAAATCTTGCAGAGAAGCAGTGGACACTCTGAGTTTATTTCACCTGAACCCTACTATCCGTGACCCTGGCCATAAACTCAACCCATCACGGAACCTCAGAAGTGATTTCCTGTTTTAGTTCAAACTGGCCGGCGGGGTCGCTGAGATACTGATGCTCTCTAAGATTCATTGTTCCTGTTCCATATTTCCCGCAACTTACATTTTTCTTATCACATGTCATGCAGGATCTCTCAGTTTTGCCTTACTGCGTTGTGCTACTACCTGCCATCTTTAAACTGTGATGGCCTGATTTTGCTTCAATTCGATATGTTCCCTAAAAGATGGGAAAATCCTAGTAACTTTGTTTCTCTCTCCTATATGTCCATCCCATTTAGATCATGCCAGTTTGGGCGCGGCCTGATAATGGTTAGTGGCTAATGCCCTCTATTTGTGCAACTGACCCACTTCCGTCTATTCCTGGTTACCCACAAATGACATCAGTCGGGTCTTTATTCTGACTGTACCATTATGCTCATGTCTGACGGCATGCTTCTCACTATTACTGCCATTGCTGTCATGTTCCTCTAGAATGCTCTCACTGATCGAAAATATTGAACACAAAGCGGGGATTGCGCCGAGGTCATTGTTGTGCATCAGGTGTAGTGGCCTTCGGAGGTTGGATTCCTGGTGTTCTCTGATGGTGACCATTCCTCATAGAGACCAGGTCGACCCTTCACTCAATTTGTACACTCTACTTGTTGAGAAAGCCTTGATCAAACGTTCTATTACTCTGTGAATTTCCCAGGCTTTAAGCTGGTGAGGCTAACACGCCTGTGACCGCAGAGCTTCGAGCGGTCGCCAGATTTGAAGTAGATGTAACGATTTCTTATTTCCAAAAAGAAGGCTTCCTGCACACCGTTGCAATGAAGCTCGGTGGTATCTCCCCCAGAATCATTAAATGTACTTCATCATGCACCAGGTGACTGAAAGTTGTCTTCTTATGCAAAGGTTCAAAAGTCGTGTATTTGGGCACTGTACACAGTTCCACGTTCCAGCTGGCGTATTACGCAAACATGCATACCCCCGCTCTGGGCTTCTGTTAACATTCCTGAATCTTTATGGGGCTTCGTTCGCCTGCTTCTGAATGAGGAAAGCTGCTACTTTTCATACCGGCAATGTTGTTTTCAAATACAAGGCAAGGCTGCGCCTGGAGTCAACCCAGGACTAAGACCCGGGTCTGTCTAACGCAAGACGGGTCTCCGTAATAATAATAATAATGTTTATTCCCAACTTGTGGGGTGACATACCGTCTGGCATGATCATAAGTTTACAGTCAGAATGAAGCATGACTGGGGGATTTGCGGGTGGTGCGGATTGCGCGAAAAGAGGACGATATCATAAACAGTGGGAAATATCCGATGAAATAATAATAGGTTGCTCTCCCAACTTGTAGGGAACAATGGGTATGAGGTCCGACTAGCTCAAAGACATGAACATGGCATGAACTAAAACTGAAGACCATTGCTCGCCATGAGTGACCTTGGGCGGTTGGGCAAATGGCCGGAGCCACAACGAGCAAAAGTGGAGATGGAGGTGGAATAATTCGAATTGGGAGCACATGGCGAGTTTTTGTCTTAAAAATATGGTCTAACCTGAAACTAAGCAAACTCACTGGTTGCACTGTTGTAGGGAAGTCAGGTGCAGCAGATAGGTTGGATGGGGACGTGATGTTAATACATAGGGCGAACCAAACATCGTATACGGATTTGAACTTGTGGAAGAGACAAGCCAAAATTGTGGCAGAAAATCAGGCTAGCCAAATTTGGGCGAAAAATCATCGGGTACGAAAGAACTCGTCCCAGGGACGGGGCCGGATGAAAAATTGCTCGTAGTTGCGACTACAGGCTCGATTGGGCGAGGGTTTGCGGTCGAGACTGTGAAGAGAATAGTTGCGGGAGTGCCATCACACTGGGTATGACAGTGCCATGCCATCATTGCACTGACATGCTTCGGTTTATGGACAGCCCCGTAACGGTCGTCAAGGGTGCCGCGATCGGAGAAGGGATACGCAGCTCCGTGGCAGCTGGATCTGGGTGAGACGGAGATTGACACGGAGAGTCAGGCGGATGCAGGGTCACGGATTATTTCCCTTTCGTTGAAGGACCGTGTGAGTGCAGGTTTAGCACCGTAAGTAATCCCATGAAGGATTCCTTGAGGCACGTACCTGCTTCATTTCCGTGTTCCAGTGCTTATTGTTTCTTTGGAAAAAGTTTTTCGAACACCTAGGACTAAGTGTGTGTCGGGTGTTTATTCTTGGAGTGAATTTTGTCTACTTGTGCACAAAACTACTGACGGTCACCGCTTAGAGCGACTTTTGGTCTCCTGGATTTTGCTTCGCTTGAAATTTTCATATAATGTTCAATTAATAAGTTTTCGCAAACTATTGGGCGCAGTTTGGCTGTCGAACTACTGCCATTAGTCGCCTGCGGAATGTTTGTTTGTAGCTGCAATCAACCAGGGTACATTGCATTTGTTGACCACACTAGGGGGCTACCATCCGGCGTCGGTGGGCTTTTGACAAAGTGGAGTCTGGGGCAAAACTTCGGCACTAGATGATTACTCTAGGCCCTCTCGTTCGCCGGTTTTTAAATTGCGACATGGCGTTCCCGAATGATGCGCCACACAGCTGGTCCGCACTTTTGGCTGTCATATGCCCAGAGCAAGAGAGAATGCCTTGGGCAGAGCTCACTGATAATTTCCGTCCACTCCGTTTCACTCTTTGTGTTTGCATCGTCAGACTCTTATGAAGACCTTTCATTCTGTTTTCGAACGCTTCAAATACCGAGAAACGTCTGCAATGCGTTTCGGATCCTGAGAGTGAAGATATGGTTCTGTTATCCATTGGTTCTCTGTTGTTTTATAAAGCTTAGCATACCAGAACTGGGGGCAGCTGGTAAAACCGATCGGGTCTTAGGGGTTTGATAGTCGGCTTATTTGGCCGTTCTTCTTTCCCTTGTATCTAAAGCACTTGATCTAACCAGCATTTACCAAAACATATCTTGTCAAGACCTGACCCATAGCAACTTGCTTGTTATCGTTCCGAGGCCCTTTCACGATAGTCATCCATATTTCTTCATTCTGCATCCGCAAATCTCACAGATATCTATACCTAGTCTCCCAATTTTAAATCCATGTTCACTACAACCGTCCCAGAAAAAGGTTTCCGTTCACACTGAGGAAAAACTTTTGCCCCCCCCCCAAAGTGACTGACCAACCAGCTAGCTACGTTGACTGACCCTACTAACTGTCCTCTTCACCTTGCGTCTCTCATGCTAAACAACTTATGGCCGGCGGCAAGCAGTAAGATGGAACCGATTTTATCAACGTCTCGAAATGTGCATTTCTAACATTCCCTATAAATCAAATGACTGCAACAGGGCGCGCATCGTCTTGATGATAATGATCAAGCTCGTTTGTTTGACTCCAATAATCTTCAAAGTTACGCAACACCTTGAAGCTGAAAACGTGCCCGCGCAATAAATGCCGTTCCTTAGCCGGTTGAACTTTTCTTTCAAACCGTTGTGTGTTTAATGAAAACTCTGGCCTAAACGTTTTGAATTTTGCTGTATATGTGCTCAAACCAGAGAGCACCGTAGTCTCATCACTTAATATTCGTTCCCAAGTTGTGACGCTGTTTCATGTTTGCATTCGGGTGCTATGGCTTTCGATATGGTTTCCGCTATTTGATGAGAAATTGGGGTCTCTCTCCAACCAAATGAAAAACATCCGTAAGTCTGCACTGGCCCGATTCTTTCTGCGTCAACCTCCTCGTCTAACCCAGATCCAGCTGCCATGGAAATGCGTGTCCTCTCTCCGCCTGCGGCAACATTGACGATTCTTTCGGGGCTGTCCATAAACCGAAGTACGTTACTGCAGTGAAGGCACAGCATTGCCATTCCCAGTCTAAGTGCACTCCCGCAACTATTTTTTTCAAGATATCGACCAAAATCTCCCGCCTACTCGAACCTGTAATTGCGACCGCGAACAAATTTTTCACCCAGCCCAGACTGCCCTTTGGATGAGTTCGTTATAACTCGCTGAACCTTTCGCTCGGATTTAACCGACCCGGTTTTCCGCTGCAACTTCGGTTCGTCCCTCCCACAATTGCAATTACATATACGGTGTTCATTTGGCCCTATGCATTGGCTCTATCTCCCCACCCAATCTATCTTTTACACCTGATTTCTCTACAATAGTGGCATTCACCTTCAATGTGGACCATATTTTTCAGACGAAACTTGCCATTTGTCTCCACTTCGAATCCTTCCATCTCCAACACACTTTTTTCCCTTCGTGACCCTTACCATTTACTCAGCCGTCTAAGGTCACCCATGACCAGCAATGGTTTTTAGTTTTAGTTTATGCCAGCCAACTTCATCCTCGAACTAGCCGTACCTCATGCCCATTGCCCCAGTTTTCTTTCGGATCCCACAACTGCGGTGACTTTTCACGTAATAAGCATGCCTCGTTGGTTGTACATTCCTCCCCATTGTGTTGTTGCCTGCCGTGTTCAGGTTCTGATGACCCGATCATGCCTCAATCGGCATGTTCCTTATAAGTTGGGAAATAAAACAAGTCATCACTGATGAATCGAAAAGCCCGGAGTAAATGTTCCGTTTTAATCGGGATACTTGGGGAAACAATGTTGCTTCTTTTTAAAGCTCTTGAGTACACAAACACAAAGGGCGCAGAGGCCTAGAGTAAAGTTGATACTGAGCATTATTCCCTGAACGAGTATCCAGCGCTTTTTATCTCGGGTTTGGTGGTTGTAAAGACGATCATCTAGCTCTCTGATCCAACAATCAAGACCGCCGCGGCGTTTCTAATAAACAGACGCATGAGGAAGGACAGGCTGAGCATCTGGGGTTCGCTCCACAGAAAAATCACGCCAACGAAACTGGCCCTGTCCATCTCGATTGTCCTCTCCGCTATCACTGCAGCACCTTTTTGCGATGCCCTGTGGATGCAAATCCCGCTGCTTGGAAACGATTCTTTTCTTCTCATCGTGACTTACTGTTGTCTCTCGAGCCCTCCGGAAGGTAACCACTCCCCGTACAAACTTCTGAGCAACTCTTCTCCAGCTATCTCTTCACACACCTCTCGCTGGTATGTGATTTTAAGCCCCTCAGGACATCCAGGATAGAGCTGCTGCACGTCGGGTCTAGTGGACTTTTTCCAGCGGAGCTGACCAAAGTTTTACAGCAGGGCGCGGGCCAGATGCCATCCTTTTAAATTTGGTCATGACCAACGAAGGACGATTCGTTGATCACATGTTAATAAACACTCCATTGGGACTGTGTACCGGTCTTTGTTTTCGCCTCCCACCGGGCCAGAAATCCGGAACTACAGGCGTGGATTCGAAACTTCCGCTGTGCAGACTGAAGAGGAATGCGCAACTCTCTCGATCAAGTCAAAATGTAACAGCCTCAGTAGAAGCGCTATATGGGATTGTTATCCAGAAAGTTCACGAGATAGTTGCAGTGTTCGTCTGGACTATTTTTTAAAAAGTTGACTAAATGAGACACAGAGGATGAGCTGGCGTTTCTTAGGATTCGGAACCGTTGTAAGCCAGAAATCTGCCAATGGAAGTACGAAGGCAGGTCATCATGCTAGACCTCGTCCGTAAAAAACGTGCCGTTTGAGCACGTAATATATGGTCGCAAACATAAGTTAACAGCGCTCTCCTTAAGTGACAAGAACGGGGAACCCACAGGTGACCAAAAATGGTATCTGAAGTCTACAGAAAACAACATGAAGGCCCGTATTCTGCCTCAGTGACTTTGTCACACGCAATCTAGTCAGCTCGTAACTACAAACGGACTCCAACCAACTTGTTCTTCGCGGAAAAGGACATTTGGCAATTATTGCGCAAATCTACGCGCTGGGGCCAGACGAGGACCATCCAAAGACACTAAAGGAAACGTCGTTTACACTGGCAAAATATTTCTGCCTGCTGCTTCGTCAGTCGCTTGGCGAAGGCCACCTTCCCTGTGCCTGGAAGCAAGCGATTGCCACGTTAATCTACAAAACTGGTGAGCAACTATCGCCTGGCAGCTACAGGCTTACTAGTCTCACTAGCTTACCGTGAAAAGTGGTGGGGCGCATTCTGAAGCAGGCCATTCTAGATCATTTTACTATCAACAACTTGATATCTTCAGTTCAACAAGGGTTTCTCCAAAATCGTTCTTGCGTGGCGAACATGCTAAAGTTTACGGACAGCTAAGGATGAGCGACTCACATCGGATACCATATTTTCGACCTCTCAAAAACATTCGATCTAGTCCCACACGTTCCGCTACCTCACAAACTCGAGACTTACGGGATTCAAGGACAACTTTCACATTGAATTAGGGCGTTAATATTCAGAGTGAAAGTAGACTCGACGTACTCTTCTCCAGCACCGGTCTCCATTGGAGTTCATCAAGGACCCATTTCGGGACAACTGCTGTTCCTGATCTACATGAACGTCCTTCCAAATGTTCTTGCAAGTCCACGTCTACATTTGGCGGACAATTTGAAACCTTGGAGTTTCAATGCCAACGACACGAACAAAACCGACCCAGGCAACTTGGGCGAAAGCTGCAATTCTTTGTATCAATCCGTGAATCCGTGAATATGAGGGCGCCATATTAACTGAATGTTGCCAAGTGCGGTTTTTGTGCTCAATTCAGAGTGGTGAAGGCAGAGAGGCTATCAGTTCCTGACCTGACCGTGGGGTACGAAAGGGGTAACAAAAAGTTCAGATGCTGTCAATGCTACTCGCATTCCAAGATAGGGGTCGTATGATCTCCTCTCTGCCTAGTTGGAGACTGCAACCAATGTAAAGGGCGTTCTTGTAGTCAGTTTCTGTCCAGAATGCCCGAATGAGTGCCTGGAGATGTAGGCACCTCAGAGTGCTTGTGGCAGGCTAGCGCTAAGGCCCCTTCCTGTCCATCTTACCCTGTTCTTCACAATAAGGCTCTCAAATGAATCATAGTTGTACGGAAGCGAGGCACCGGTGTTGAACACTCATAACACGCCGTCAATAATGATGATGGTGCATCACTAAAATCACAGATGCTTGTGTAGTGGTGCATGAAGACGGGAAGTAAGAATCGGGGTGAGTAGAGGACCCCCGACAACGTGGTTGAAGCAAACGTGACTCCGCAGTTAATTCGTGCAAAAGTGAACGGTTAGCCGGCGAGCATTTACGGGGTAGGACTATTTCATATCGAGGATTTTTGAGGTAAAAATAGGGCTCAGCTAGCCAGTACAGACAGTTTCTGGAGTGGTGCACTGACGGTCATTCACGAAGCGGGTGAGGGAGCTGCAGGGGAGGACAAGTTACAAGTTATAGGCTACAGTGAACAGTAGCATATTGACCGGGGATATGGATGGCTTTCTGATACTACCTGACACGCAGAAGGAGGTGGTATATAAAAAAGAAAGTTAGGTAAGATTAGACCTATTAGTATTTTGAGACATTCAGGGTCAAGAGGTCGGAGAGACAGATTCGTGAAAGCCAAGCTAGTTTCCGTCCCGAAAGAGGATGTGTCGATCGCGTCTTCACTATCCGACAGATTATGGAACAGCGACACTACTTCCAGCAACACTGGTTGCCTTCCTTGAAAAGAAAGCTGCCTTTGACTCTATTAACCGTCTGGCACTATGACAGTGTCTATGGAGCAAAGATGTCCCTCATAAATTCTTGACCCTCCTAAAGGCGCTGTGCGTCAAATCCCGCTACTGCTTGGAGGTCTACGGCAAATTCTTGCCTGAGTTCGCCACATCAAGTGGTGTCAAATAGGACTGTCTTCTTTCATCGTTCCCTTATCAACTTCGTCATCGATGCGATTATGGAAGACTGACTATCAGCCTCTAATGCCTGCTGGTCGAAGTGCTCCCGGGGCGTCCGCGCACACATAGCAAGTATGCAGACTATATACCTGTTCTTGGATCTGACCCCGTGGTAACACAAACAACATTAAATAATCTAAATATTTCCGCCTCACGGTTTCGCTCGCGCTTCACACAAGCAAAGTGTAAAGTGGTACTGCAAGACTGGGTAGGCTCAGACCCTAGCTTCATGCTTGCGGACGAACCAATTGAGGTGGTAGACAAATCTGTTTACTTGGGCAGTTGTATCAAACCCGGTGGTCTCGTAAAAGATGATATCTCCATCGGGATTGGGAAGGCCAGAGCAGCTTTTGTGAATCTGCGTTGCCTGCGGCGTAGGCGTGACAATAGCTTATCCGTCAAGGGTGAAGTCTACAATGCTGCGGTGTGCTCCGTACTACTATGTGGAGAAGATACCTGGCCGCTGCGCGCCGACAACGTCAAAAGACTCAGTGTTTGACCATCGATGTCTTCGGAGCATTGCCCGAATCTGGTGGGAACACCGGATAGGGAATGCTGAAGTAAGTCGAATGGTATTCGGGAGAAATAACTCACCCTCGATAGATGAACTGATCACACTGCATAGGTTGCGCCGGCTTGGTCATGTGCTCCGTAGGCCAGTCGACCGACGTCCTCAAGGAGTTCTTTTCGCACAACCACGTGAAGAGTGGGAACGAGCCAGGGGCGGTCAAACAATGACTTGGCAGCGAAGTATAAGAGGCATTACCACCAAACTCAGCTGCGCTGGTCATTGCCGTCCTCCTGGATGGAGACTCCGAGACGGGCCACATCAATGGTTAGAGACATTGTCAGACGTGGCTCAGTCGCACCCTCAATGGCGCCCGTGCATCCAACCTATTGCCTTCAATGCACAGCTCCCTTCCCAACTCCCACTTGAAAGTCCACTGTTAGAACCGTATTTACGATTTTATCAACTCCCGCCTCTAATGCACAACAACCTACCACACCTTCAATGCGCAGCTACCTACCCCACCTACTCAAATCGTCGGTGAACAAAACTGTGAAATCTACAACCACTGTACAATAAGTACAATAAGATGATGATGATGTACAATAAGTACGCGGTTCTTACAGCTGATAATGATGATGAGTGACCGCGTAACCTTGTTCTGCCACCAATGTTACTGTCAGAAATCCCTCATAAAGGTATCTTCTCCGCGACTGTGACTCACGGTGAAGAGATCTTGGAGGCCAAAATCTCGGGAGCAATATTTACCGACTTCTCAATTCGATATGCCTCGAAATCCACTGATGTTTCACCCATTTTTATGTCGTGTCTCCGATAGTGAGTGTGTACACATGTATGTCCAGTTTCAAAATGATGGGTGTTTTATCTAGGCGCCCGACATCAAGCCCGTGTTCATTGTGGTGACAAAAGACTACCGGATAAGAAGCCGCAAAGTTACACGCGTTCACAGAATTCATGACCCTGGCGCCTTTTTCAAATTTATAAGTGGGAACCGTTGTTTTCGCCGCTCACTAGAAGCACACCCAAATTATTTTTGCCAAAACTATAGGGTTTTCGAAAATGGAGACTTTTACGTGGAGTTAGTCTAATACATTTGCATTGTAGATGCTATGTTGCTCATAGCATTTTGTTTAAGTGAGTGCAATTTCGAGGTCACGGACCATCACCGATTCGCATTTTGTAACCGATTTACGGGAGATAAAACACAAAATCGCACTTTAACATATTTGGCGTTCTTTAAAAATAACATCTTCGGGATATCCGGTGCAAATTCTACCCAGGAACCTCGATCATTGACGTTTGTTTGCTTTATACTCCCAATATTTAATAAACGAGATAATTTTTTTCAGCGAACTTCGTCACAACATTTTCTTATGGAGCTCAGCTTCCATTAAGTACAACGTTGTCAGAAAACAGCATGCATTGTGCAGTGGAGATGCGAGTGCAGTCTCTGTGAATGGTTGCCTTTCCCACATGCACTAGCCTGTGGACAATACAGCGTCAGGAGGTCGCCTTAGGCAAACTACGAACACAGTGGTGGTGGCACTTATATTGGGAAGATGACTCCCCATATGTGGAATACGTCATAAAGCGGTTATCGTGATAACGGTAGTCATTGGCACTCACCTGGACTACTTATCGTAACTGCTATGCGTGTCTCTGTGGGATACTGATTATGAGGCCTCACTATGCACAGTAACCTAATTCAATGAGCAACGACTGTCTCTCACACTCATAAATGTACACGATGTTGCTTATCTTTGCCACCTATAGTAAATACCAGGCCAGTATCTATGCGGGCCGGTGAAAATAAGGCCTCAACTATGCGTGATAGCCTAATCTGACGGCCTGACATAAAAATGTTCAGTTGTAGCACCCTTTTGGTGCCTAGCTGCCATGGAACCAGAAGAAAGCACAAGGGCTAGTTCACTTCCAGTTTGCCCAGGCCTAGACAAGGGAAGTTGAGAGTCAGAGTTCGGTTTCGAACCAGGGACTTTCCTTTCAGTAGATTCGCGTTCTAAACGCTGATCCACCTCGCCTGTCATACTCAAAACCGTACTCGATATCACCTAACTTGGCTACTTATCGTATCTGCTGAGCCCGTGTCCATGTTCGGCGTTGACTATGAAGCATTGATTATGCGCGGCAAGCTAATCCACCATACTCATAACTGTACGCTTTATCGCTTATCTATGCTACTTAAAATAAAACCGGGCAAGTATTTATGCGAACGACGAATAAGAGGCCTCAACTAAGTACACAAACCTAATCTAACGGCAAACGACGGACGGCATACTCATAACAGTACGCGATACCTATACCTCGGTTTCTTTTTGTATTCGCTAGGCCAGTGCCTACATGCGACGCTGATTATTCAACCCCATTTACGCCACCCCAATCTAATGGTCAACGACGATCCATCATACCTAACTCGCGGATTCACGGATTCACGGATTGATACACAGGAGCGAGGCTTTTGCCCAAGTTTCCCGGTCGGTTTGTTCTTGTCGTTCAGCAGCTGTCGCTGAAAGGCACAAGTGAAAAAAAGGTGCAGCACTGCTCTTTAAGTTCTCAGCGCGGGGCAGTATGTTTGCCAGCGCGAGAGCAGTATGCTTTGCCAGCGCGAGGACTCGCGTAAATAAGTGTCTAATAGTGTTTTGAACTGAGTTCTAGAGGGGCGTGGACAACCGTCTCAGGAAGGTTATTCCACGCAGCAACTACCCGAAATGAGAAAAAGGTTTGCTTAATGAAGGTGTGCGCTCTGAGCTTAAAAATCTTCTTACCATGTCCCCGCCGTGTGTTTGCTGGGTCAACGGTGAAAAACCTGTTGGCCAAGCCTTGTTCAAACAGGGCGTAAGTAAAATTAAGTCCCCTCGGAGGCGACGATACTCCAAGGGAAAGAGGTCGAGCACCACGAGACGCGTTTCTTAGTCCATGGACTTGAGACCGGCAACCATTTTCGTAGCAGCTCGGTGGACACGCTCGATGAGGATTACGTCTTTCGTGCGTCCTGAGTAGACAACCGGGTTGGCATATTCAAGGAGCGGTCTGACATAGGCCCCATAGAGTATTTGGAAGTCCGTGCGAGTAATACGAGAGAAGGTACGCCGAATCATCCGTAGAACAGCGAATGCCTTCTGAGCCGATTTCTCAAGGTGCAGTGAGAAGGACAGGTTTGGAGAGCCAGATACCCAAATTTTTTTGCATCTATCCTCGTGATGTCTTCTGGTCCTTTCTTACCATGCATGACAAAGGAGTTCGCTGAGTCTCCTCCAAATGACATATGGACGCACTTTTCGTCATTCAGAGGAAGGTGCCAGTCCAACGACAACTGTGTGCGCTGTCGCTTGCTTATGCTATCTATAGTAAACCCAGGCAAATATTTACGCGGGCCGATAAAAATGAGCCCTCAGTTATGCGTGGTACCCTAATCTGACGCCCAACGCGGGTCCACCATACTCATAACTGTAGACAGTATCGTCTACCTTGGCTACATACCGTAATTGCTAGGCCTGTGTCTATGTGCAACGCCAAATATGAGGCCTCAACTAAGCTCAGCAGCTAACCCGATGGCCAACGACGGCCGGTCACGCTCATAGCCATACTCGATATCGCGTACAGTGGCTACTTATAGTAACTAAAGGGTCCGTACACCAGCTCGTAACTGACCAATGCCCCAACTATGCCCCATAATAGACTAATACAACGACTAAAGGCGGGCCTTCATATCCATACATGTCATCCGTCTGCCAACCCCATGCCTAAAAAATGCACAACCACACATAACAAATTATATTTCTATTTATTGGTTGCATCGGTACAAACATAATGGGCGGTCAATCCAGTTCTCAGATTCAGAAAGCCGGTTTTACTCGACACGGTTTCTGAAAGGAAGAATGTATAATCAATTACGATTCGTACACATCGTCTGTGATATCACTTAGAACACATTATTAAACAAAGTTTTAGTAGCTAACTCACCAATTGCTTAATAAATCCTTGTCCAAAATTCCAAATCGGTGTTCACGCTCAAGCTGGAGTCTTAGTGTTATAAAGGTAAACTCACTACTTGCTCAATTAGTCCCATTGCTAATAATGAGGGAGTCGTGTGTACATCGATTATCCAATGCGGGATTCGGCAACCATATGCATTGTTGAGTGCAGCTAGGTTAAAGCTAAAGAGAGGTGTATATTTGTCAATCGTAAGATCAAGAGGTATAGACTTGAGCCCAAGGATATAAGGACCACGTGCGTCATCGTACATGCACCCATGGATACAGGAGTAACGAAGACCTAGTGAGTGGGCGGGTATTTGGTGTCAGGTCTGCTCAGTTAGGGCAATAAAACTCAACTTCACTCCAAATCTGCTTCCCGGTCCCAACACCACGTAACTTAATAGAGTCGGCTGGTGACCATCTTATAATCAGCCGCAGTAGCAGTCTCGTCAGCTAGGGGCTAATTTCTGAGAAACCGATCAGCTAACGCGCTTGCGTTTGTAATTTTCAGCATCCGGTTTTATATAAATCAGCTTCCATATCTTGGGCACGTACGTTGGAAGTTGTTCGCTAGTTCAGCCTATTCTGAGGTTCCGTTCCACGTCTGTCAGGTAGGATTCGGTGGAATTCAAATAATCGTTCATGCCGAAGTATTGTAATTCATCTTCACTGCCATATCCAGTTTGATAGCACACCCGGAACCTGAGCCCTTTGTACTCTTGACTGTACCTTCTCTCCCACTCGGTCCATCACCTGTAACTACGAAAAAACTCATGCTTTATACCGAATAATCGCATGATCAGGACTGCCTGATCATGCTACCCACCAGTTATGAATAAACATTATTATTACCTTACACTTTGTGGGCGCATGCCAAAGGACGGGATGGCTTTGGTCAGTTCACTCAAAAACACCTGCGCCTTTTCCTCCTCCTTGAAAGACGCCTGCACACTCCACATCGACAGAGTTTTCATCAGACATTTGAAAACCGGGGTCCAGAAGACGTTAATTAGTCAGGAATTGCGACCACTTTTGGTTGCTTGTTATTTCGGGCCGCAGTCCAACTCATTTCATAGTGCTTCTAGCAGTCTTTCTGAGACTTTTTCTATTTTGAGTCCGCGATGTAGACACGGCCGTCCTATTGCCTCGTCTGAATGACATAAATGAACCACGGTGCGCTCTCAATGGACGCAAGAATGTACTTGATCCATGCGGGCCTTAGTTTGTGACGATTCATTGGCAAATCTCAACTACAATAAGAACCTTGAACTACTCACCCAAGATTTTCATGTACGAGGCTGTCCACAGACCCAAGTACGGCGTCGCGATGACGGTAACACGACTATCATACCCAGTGCGATGGTTTGCCCGTACTTCACCATATTCATAATATTTACAGGATTAGGGTGGTACGTGCACCCACGAGACCGCTCAGTCCGTGCCAGGACTTGAAAGCGCTGGCCACATTATTGTGCTGTCTGCTTGTCCCGCCCATAAACACACTAATTCTCCTAATTTTAATGCCGATGGTTCGGTATAGCCTTGTGCCCGATATAAAAAACAAAAAAACTTACTAGCTGTGACGAATTCCTTGGCTTGGTTTTGCAGGACGCCTGCCACAACGATAGGAGACTTTTTCAGATACGGGTCATGAAAGGCTGCTCAATTTTGAGTTTCCGCCGACATCAGGCCGCAATTATTGTTCTTTCCTTTCGAGATTATTTCCGGCTGCAATACAGAAAAAACACGCGAAGAAACCGACTCCTCCACAAATTTCCGACCGCCAACAGGGAGACATCACGCGCAGCCACTGGCAGCCATTACAATATGAAGTCCGCGCCCATGATGGACTTCGAGCACGTTTAAACACCTTCCAACAGAACTGTGCCCGCACGGGAAGATCTTAAGGGACCGAATAAATGCCATCAAATGCTTAAACTTTATGCTAGAGTCTTCACCTTTCAAACTATGGTTTCAGAGGAATTTTGGGTGTGCGTCTAGGGCTCGGCGTTGTTTGCTTTGCAGGACATGCCATTCATGCATTTTGATTGGTTTGTTGTGCACAACCAGGAAGCGCGCGCATTCAAACTGCATATGTGCACAAGCTAAGAAAAGACGAGTTAAATGGTCAGAGCGCAAAAACTAAGGAAACCATGGACTGTCAATGCAAGCGAGAAAATAGTATGAAACAATTTAAAGATTTTATTTCAGGAGGTCTCCGTTTCTTTGCGTGAAATATGTACCATCTAACGTTTATAAAATGAATAAGTGAACTTAACATCACAAAACGTATCCACTTACCCTAATACGCCCTTCACCGACCTGCCTTCTTCACACAACCTGTTTCTGACTACCCACATTACTTCTTTCAATGAAAGTTCGGCAGGAACTTGACATTTGTGCTTTCGGAACTCTTGATTCAAATTTCACAATAGTCTTGGGTATGTATACATATTCTAGACTTTTCGCACTTGAACTTCAAGTTCCTTTCTTCTTAGTTAATCATATTTTTATGCTGGAAAAGCGGTGGTGTCCTAAGAGGAAACGTGTTGAAGGGGAAAGTCGAAAAGGCAGATGACGTGTTCGGGGTCCGAACCGCGAACTACCAGGTCCGTGGAACCAAGCTTACCCCACTACGCCAACGGGTCACGACCAGTCATTGGTGCCTACCTTTTTAAACATCTAGGCCTTGTATGGAGCAGTCGTATGTTTTGGTATGGATAACGTGACTCGAAGCAGCCAAGCATTTGCTTGAGTTTGGCTTGTGCATGAATCGACTACCGTTTTTGCATCTCCCACCAGGTTTTGGCCTTCGAACTTGCTACAAATGGGACTCAGACTTATTTGCCTTAAACAGCGCAGCATTTTTCATTCCTTTGAGTTTTGACTATTAATTCAAAATGTTAAATGTGAAATGCTTCTTCATATTTACACACAGAAGGGACAGTCAGGGAATTTCCTTTCAGGGGAGTTCTGATCATTTTGACTACCTCTTGATGTGAAAGTAAGTCAAATTCTTGCGTACACGCGTTGCTTATATCGTTCTAAACACTGCATCAGTAATCTCCAACATCAAAGAATTAAAAAGCAAGAACATGTTTGATCACGTAAGTGTGGGAAAGTATTCACTTTGAGGACACGTGAGTAGTTTTACAAAACCAGCTCAGTACACACCTGCCATTCTCAAAGTGACCAACTCTGTGAACTGTTGCATAGAGTTTAGAAGAACCTCTGAATTTTTACAACCCAATCATTAAAATTGAACGTTTTTTATAATTCGATGAAAGGCTGATAGCTATATTGTGCGCGTGTTCCCTATAGTGAGTACATGTGGCGAGGACCGCAGTTTTTGAGAAAAAACGCTCTTCGTTTTTCCCTAATCGCAATCGGAGCAGTGAGTAAAGGGCAAAGCTTCGTTTGTCGTTCATGAAGATTGGTAAGATTGCTAGCTTCTTTTCAAACCTATATTTTTTTAAAATCTACCCGAACATGACGAGCGAACTAATCGGTTTACCTTGACACGTTCTGTTGTATCTAACCCCTGTCCCCGTTCCGGTGCCTTAGTCTTTGAGAAAGACTTGTCGACAAGAAGCACAAGGGCTTTAATGAAAAAAGCGAGTGCAAAAGGGGCTTTGCGGTAGCTAAAGCGCGCTTTAGACATTGATCCAGACTGTCTAATCGCAATTGGTTGAACACCCAGGATCGTCGGTCGTGCATCTATGATATGCCTGAACACTCGGTGGCCGTTTCTGAATTGAGCGTTTCTGAGCTTCAGCGTTCGACCGGAAACTGGCATCTCTGGCCTGCATGCTTGACGGCTTCCCTCCTGAGAGTTTAGTAGTAGGTTTCGGCATTCTAGGACTATTTTCAGGAATCTGACCTGTTCATAACTAAGTATGTGCTCCTTAAGCCTTGAAATTCACGAGCGTAAACAGTGACCATTTTATTCTTTTTGAGGAACGAGCCAGGATTTACGTATTTCGGAGGCTTATGCGATGTAACATTATTGACGGTAACTGAGTTTCCGATTTATTCCAAAGTAAGAAGGTATAAAGTGGACATACTTCGTTTTGAAGTCAATCGATCCGGTGATTGCTTGCTATTCGCAGTCTCCTCGTGCGTACTCTAACATCATCATTCATCCGGACAGATTCCGGTGAGTAGCGAGCGAAATTCGATTCATGGGGAAAAACGACAAAATGTCTATTCAAGCGAATCGTTTATTAGCTCCCAACAGACTATACCAGATGAAAGCTGAATGAGCAGCCAATTCAATTACACTAGGCACGCCTGGTCTGCTAGCAGTTAAATAACCGTAGCAGATAAGTTGCACCGGCTCTCAGTGATGGCGTAGCCTCAGTCAATCCATGCCATCTGTCCACAGAAATCAAAACGTTTCATTTGAGACGGAATTACTTCCGTATCACTCTGTCGGTCTGAGGCAGAAGTTGCAATTCCGATGCTCCGGATTAGTTAATGTGGACGATGTAACTGTACACTCATCACCTGCTTGCTCGTCGTACGAGTGGAGATCAGCATTGAAAAAATGTCCGCAGCCACCTTGCTGTCAGCTTGAGACCCACAGGATAAAGCGATGTGCAATTAAACCCCTCAGTCATGTAGGTTATTACTAAACAGACTCACTAGCTAGAATCACCACAGGCTGTTCATACTTGATGTCTGATTTTATTTGGACATTTGGCTTAACGAAAATTCTAAAACTTGGCCGACTTTTAATTGCGATTTTCCACGGGACTTTCGCACGACCGATGTGCAGTAAATTTTAACGCAACGGTCCTCGGTCAGTATTCATACAGCTAACATGCCTTATGAAACCACACCTTACAACCAATAAAATGATGACGCCCTCACGAATATCGTGCGATCATCAGCGTTCTACCGAACAGATATAACAGAATCAAACCGCTCATCATCTCTAAGTGGAATCATTGACAGAGTAGACGAGAAAACACATAATTAAGAAGGTTCGCGAGATTTCAAGGGATTATTGCAACTGTAAATGAAGTTACTCAGTTTCAAGCTTAGCTGAAAATCTCACAGGATAACTGGTCGTTCTAGTACTGAGGAGAATAAATGTCACTTCAAAGGGTCTCTGCTTGACACCTGGCAGTCGAAGTTCACAGCCGAAAATGCCCGCGACGGGCTCAATTACCCTCACACAACCTCCGCTGTGCAAGCGACGTGCGCGAAGATGGGTTTACCCCAAATAGTAAAGCGGATAAATGTCTGTAGGCGGGTCAATGTGTGTGGGTTATCGACCCAAGTCGTTCAGACAGAAAAAAGTTGGCACATGAGCGAATGTAACATTTATTAGAATAACCAAGCGGTCGCGAGTCAATCGCTCACTCAGTGCTCAAACTTTTGAGGCGTCACGCCAGTGTATCGCATCACCACCAGGTTTGGGACTGAGCTAGTGAACTGAGTGAGGATTACTAGGCTGGTTAAATCCATGTTCCGGTTTCCGCAGTTCTGAGGACTAAATTCTCCGGCTTTACGATGAATAATTTCCAGTACGAAATGATCACATAGGACAGAATTCACCTCAATAGGGTTTTAGGCATGTTTTCCGTATTTTAGTCCAAGGAAATCAGGCCGTCGAGGGCAATTCAGTGCTTCACCACTTCAAACAACAGCACGTGGCAATATATGAATAGACGACAAACAACAACGAATTCCCCTAATATCCAGCCCTTCTAATCTTAATTAGGTAATGGAGTTATGTCATGGAGCTGTTTCACCACTAAGCCCTTTACCGATAAAATTCCAAGACGGACCCACTAGATGGGTCAAAGGCGACTGTCTTCCGAAAGAAGGCGGCGAATTGAAATCTACCAGGCATAATGACATGGTGTTCCAATAGTGACACATTTCATAAAGTGATCACTTGCTATCATAAGTCATTTTGCAACCTAATGGTCATGAATACAGTGCAAAATACAAGGGAGTGCAGGCTACCATATCGATACGGAAAAAGTTCGTCCCATCCGATTTCTGTCGCCAGGTCATTTATCCAAACCTAGCAGGACCATCTAGAAGGAACGTTTATCTCATCCAGTAGCATTGCCTACCAGACCGATACGGATGATTCCCTCGCAGTAGAAAAAGCAGCAGGTGTCTGATGATGTAAACCAATTAGGGCCGCGTACGAGGTGTCTTCGACCAGCATTGTGGTTGGCTCCATGTTATACACCAAGGTCATGAGTGATTTTCAGTCATCCCAAATAGACTTCTTGGCATACGATCTGTCCGATGTACACTGACATAGTGGTGAATGGATTTAGTGGAGCTGCACACGAGACGAGCAAAATAATTTCACCACGATCACTTTACCCTGTATTTTCAAGACTTTTGAAAAAAAGCCACGAGAATCTAAGTAAAAAATCGGAAAATGAATAAGATACCCATCTCTACCAGTCGTCCCTGAAATTCAAAGCCAGAGCCTAGCACGAGCCGATGTGCATCACAAAGATGCTGGTTGTTTTACTGGATCTCGTGTGTCTTCTTTGCAGGCTGAGCTTGCCGGATGAGGAAAAGGGTTCACTCGCAAGATTGACAGAATATCCAACACACACACATACACACACTTGGATTGTGTTCAACCAAGCATATCACGGTTTTGCAGCAATTAGTGTTATTTTTACAATTAAGTACGTTGTATTAACCTACGAGAGCGTTGGCTGATGCTTTGCTCGTTGAGCTGGCTAAGGTGGCCACAAGCATCAAATGATCAGTGGAGATGACATCGCCGGCGAATAAGTCAACAGTCTCAATACTATCCAATCAACAACTGTTATTCTAAGTTCCAAGCTGTGACAACGCACATGTTACCCTTTGGTGGAAAGTTTTGCATGCAAAACGATTGAGTTTTGGATTCTCCCAAATAGAGGATGGTTTTACAGAGTTATCTGTTACGAGTATGGACCCCCAATTGACGTTCACGTCAGCTTAGGTCCATTCCATAGTTTGAATTGTTTTACAAAGTTTTACGATTCGCACTCGACTTCATTACACTAGTGAAAACACACAAAAGTTTGAAAAGGGCGATTTCCGTCCCATCCCAATTTAGTTTGATGGAATTGATGGGAACTTGGGGGGTTGCGCCTACTTGATGAATCCTAGGAAGGACGAAACCGCTGCATCTGAAGTCAAATGTGGGTGGTCAAATCAATTCATTCACTTCTGCATTTTCAAAAAGCAACGACTAAGTTGCAGTGCTGGTCGATTTTCCACAATTCCAAACGAATGATAGGTTCCAAAATCTCACCTGACAAGTTCACATGAATAAAACAAGGTTGATCAGCTGGAATATAAACCAAACTCCTCCTATTGCGTGATGAAGTAGTGGATTAGGGCGCTGACTACTCAATGGATACACCAAGATTAGGATTCAAATCGGAAGGCCGGACATAGTGTTGTGTATTGCAAACGGTGGTGTAAATTCTATGTCGGTCCTTCGGTTCCTACTCCGCCCACTATGGTATATCAAAAGGCACGGTAGCTTCAGACAGCCCATTATGGAGACAAAGGAAGATTCTTATAACCGTATTTATAAGGTCATCACAGAATGTTCCACAAGGTCGCACTAGAATGTTCGCGAGGGCGCCGAGGAACGATGCTCAGTGCTGATTCTCTGACATTGTGACCAATCAGGACATACTTTCGCTTAGTCCGTAATCCGCACGTGACACATGCGTGGAACCGAGTGAAGTTAGGCTATCAAGAGCAGCTCGGCCCTGGGAAGCTCGCTAACTTCTAACCCCAAAAAAGAAGGGCTACTATTCTTGGAAGATGCCACGCGTCAGCAGTTTTGTGACGTCTTCATCCATTATTCGGAATGTAGTTATAGATCAGTGATGTTTTCCTTGTTTGTAACAGGGCTTGACAACTTGACATCTGTGCTAGCAGTAGGCTGGGATACAGCAATATCAACACCAACACCTAGTTATACACCACTAATTTTTTTCAGCTGCACAGGTAGAGTCAAGTAGAGACATCAAAAACTTAAGCGCGTTGGCTCTGGTTTGGTGAAATCTAAAAATGATGCGAAGGGAAACAAACCAAGCGCTGGGTAAACAGTTTAGTATGCCGCCATGCATTGTGCCGAAGCGAAGGGAACCAGTTGCTCTGACAGTTCTTTTGCACTTTACAGCCCGAGCTTGCTAGGTAGCACAAAACGCTCCTAGTAAACCTGATGATAACAGCTGATGACCAGAGCATAGATTCGCCTTATAAATATCCTAGTGTCAGTTATGAATGCACAAACGTACGGAATATTGGAAGTACCAACCCAGACAGTGGCAAAAGCCGTCGCTGTAAGGGAAAATTGAGACCGTCAACGAAGCACTCCAGTCTCGTCATAGGTGGAAGGGAGGCTCCAGTCACTAACGTAGAAGATTAAAATCTGAGCATCGTTATTATTGTTTCGAACTAGTCAAATACGAATACATAGCTTAACCTGTGGATGCGAAGCAAATTGAAAACGCAAAATATATAAAAATAAATGAAGTCATAGTCGGCGAGCAAAAATGCATTGTGTACTGGGCTCAGTTAGCCACAGACTGGGCGAGTGGATGTGGGGCTGAAATCCCTGCACTCACAGTTCAGCTCGTTCGAACGGGGTGCGATACTTCGCGGGCTTTTCCCGTAAAGTGGCGAGGAAGACACAAGATAAGTTATGTACACAGAAGTTGACAGTTAGAACGGTGTGGGTTAAAGCAGATATTGGCGATAGGATTTGGGCTTAAAGAGCGCTGCTATGTAGGTTATCACCAGTATGCGAACAGAAGAAAGGCGGAGGAGGACGAGGCAGACGACCATCACTTAGATCAAAATTTAAGTCAGCGTCACCAGAACCGGCAGGAGAACTTTGAGTATGCTGCTGCCGAGTAGATAGTGCGTTCGAACCGGGATGCCCACCGTTATTGCATCCGGTCCCTGCAGCCGCTGCCAGGGAGCAAAAGTGATTCGCGGGATAGTACGCATGTGACCGAGGCAGACGCTGATAGGGTGCTGCATGAGCCGGAACATCAGGCTGCATAGGGTTGGTTAACTTCGTCTCTAGGCGCATCAGTTCAGGAGTCGTGAAACTGATGCTTCGGTTGACGCGAAACTTTGGGCTGACCTTATCGGAAGCAGTCCAGTTGGAAACTGCTGTGGGGTTGGACTGGCTTGTAAATGAGTCACGATTCGCTGAATCATAATGTTCGTAACTACTGCGAGACATTTGTTCGGAAGGCGGTTGTGCATGACAAGCGGAAGCTGAGCGCTGATGCTGAACTGGTAAACCAGGCGTTTGCATTGCTTGACCAGCAAACATGGGGAGAGGAACACCAGAATGCCAATAGGATGGCGCGTGATCCTTCAAATGACTTTGATCTCCCATAGCTGGATGCATGACAGGATGATATGGGGTTTTGCCGAACTGATTCATATTAAATGCTTGGCTTTGTATCAGGGGAGAGAAATAATATGGCGAGTTTGTGGCTTGTGTTAGATTCATTCTTGCCTGTGCTTCCGATGATCCCGGATGCCATGGAATCCCCATTTGAGGTATTGTTGTATTGTTATCCAACTAAACGAGATGAAATGAGAAAAAAAGTTCCCCAGTCAGAACAACAGGAAAGTTGCGCGAATGCTCCGAATGGTTGCAAACTTGAACCAGGTAACACCCTGGTTCAATTGTTGACCCGAATAAAGGGCGCGTACCTGATTGGATTGAGGGAATTCTGAACTTTAGTTGCTACAACGTAACAAACGATTTGTTTGCTCAAATGCCTACCGGGATCCTTAGCCCATAAAGACTTCTGTTCTAGAGGCATACAAGCTGGTGTGAGTGCCAAGCTTCCATTCAATTCAACAACCTCAGATAAGTGCACACCTTAACTGGGGCGGGGGGTTGACTTGAGTCTGAACAAGCCATCCCCTGAAAGCAAACAAGAGTACAAACAACGTAATGACCAAATCTTAGATAAGAAATTACCCATATTGATGATGTTCGAAATTAACAAGAGCTGTCCCAGCAACGAGGACACAGTGACAGGTTTCCGACTGAGTTTCGTTGCAAGAGGTTTGACTGCCTCACAAATCAGGACAGGCAGATAATATGCAGTATCGGTAAGTTGTACCTTATGCGTCTTTCATAGAGAACAACCGGTGTACGCCCATCTCAAGACACAGAGGGGTCGTATTGGTGAAATTTGGGGCATATGTGCGTGAAAGTGAACCCAAGTCCACGATGTCTACCGAACTAAAAGGATGAGTATAGACGCATAAACAGTAGTAAATAGGTCGCTTCGGGCTAAAAGTGGTACTTGAAACTCGACAGTATAATATCATATAGGGTATTAAACTACGTGCGAAGAGAGCCACACCAAGACCCCACCGTCTCAGTTTGACGGTATTGTCTTTCATTTCGAGTAAACAGGCCACATCCAACACAGGGTGATAAACAGGGCCATCATGGATAAATGGTCACTAGGCATGCATTCCTATTCTGAGAAACTTGATTTGTTGCTCCAACGATTCCGACAGAACCAACCCAAAGCGTAGGCAAAAGATAGATAGATTAAGGGAATTAGACATTGGAAGGGCTATGTGGCCAAAATGAGTCGTGGGTCGTTGATGAATAAGACACGAGAACTTATGCTAATTGTAAAAGGGGTTGTGATATGTAAATAAAATAGCCGTACTACAGAAAAATAGGCTGTCACGAATCTCACCTGATATGGTAGAAAGAACATCCATTGTTGTCCACTAGCCTCCGAACCCAGGCTATAAAATCCAGGTTGTACGACTACATTGGATGAGGGGGGTGGTGGTCCAGATGTAGTGGGATCGCACCGATCGCCTTCGGGGCCTGGATGCGACTGCATACCGGAGACCGGTACAGATGATTTCGATACCGCTGGTGTAAGGTGAATTTGTTGTGGGTACTCAGTCGCAGTGGTAGGTGGGTAGGCGGGAATAGATGAGTCGTGTTTAGGGTTGAATGGCTTTACTGATCCATCTTCGTAGTGAGTCGTTCGGGCCGGCTGAGATAAGACCGTTGATATCTCACTGGACGTGTTGTTGCAAAGTCGGGTGGAGTCATCTGCTGTGTCAACACTAGTAACAAAATTGCTCATCACGGACGAGCTAAGGGATGGTGTGTACGTATCGTGGGACAGGTAGGATGATGTTGTCACTGGAAGGTGCTGACTGATTGGTACCTGCTGCTGAGGAACAAACGATTGTGGCCAATATGCAGAGGGAGTATAGTGGGATGATGGTTGGTTTAGGGTCTGCTGTGGCATAAAATAGGCGCAAACATATCCTGGAGGGGGCATGCAGGGGTTGTGCAACTGATATTGTCTCAGAGGTCCGGTACTCAAGGACTGACGCATAGCCGCCGTATCGGACTCTGTGTCGGGTTGATGCGAACTTTGATAAGAAGTCAAAGCATCAGGGCATACGTCACCAGGAATAGCGGGTAACTGTTGAGTAGGTTGCCTCTGTACCAGAGTAGACGCCTGTTGAGAGTTGGGATGCGGTTGAGAAAAGAAAGATAATAAATGCTGATTGGACGGACAAAAAGTGGCCGCTTTCAACTGGCCAGATCTCTTAACAACATTCTGTAAACAAAATTCATTTTGAACGTAGCACGTAAATGGGAACAGTAGGGGATTTTATTGCCCGGGCAGCTGTTAAAAGTGCTCAGATGAGGGTGATCTGAGGAAGGACAATATGGAAAGTAGTACTCGGGGAAGACAGGGACTCCGGATGGAGGATAGACGACAGACGATGAACAAGGAGATGCGAAGCCAGAGGAACCAGGAGGTAATGTGTGATGGTCTCCTTGTCTTAACGGTGATTGGAACATTTGTCCGGGGTTCAAAGTGGTAAATTGTGGTGGGGCTAGTGGCACAACACCTGAATGACTGTGCAGGGCTTGTTGACCTAACAATCCCTGAGGGTGATCAAAACTGGCAGGAAAGTACTTGACTGGCCTATGATCGTTAGAATCTAGTTGCTGACCTACTGGTGCAGCTGCACCGGGACGATCACACTGAACAGGCACATTCTTCTCGTCCATTGGAGTTGCCTGGATGATTGCATCCGCGGACTCATAAGCTCGAGTGGTATACAGCTGGTGAGCAACCCCGTTTGCGTTTATCCTACATACACTATGCGCCGTGTGCTTGTCTCGCGTAGCTCTATTGCTGTGATCATTCAAGACTGCTGCTGTCCTTGCTGCGGAAGCATTATTGCCATTGGAAACAGCTGATAAACTGACTGAGGATGGGTCAAATTCCGCTGTTGTGTGAACTTTTGATCTGGAAGACAACCCCGGTCCGGAGCGTATCCACCGGCCATGGCATTCTCCGTGAACTGCCTCGTTGCTGCCCAAATTGGTGCTCAGTTCATCGACCGAATAGGATGAGCTTTCCTCTTCACGATATCCGTTGATTACCCGGCCACGGCCTTTGGCTTCGGAGTGACGATCTTCATCAAGCTGCTCCGTATCATCTACATCTGAATGGGGTGGTCGTGAGCTGTCCTGTACATAATTGCGTTCAAACAGTCGGGAGTAGCCACCAGCCTTTCCACCGCTCCGACTTGACAGGGATTCGGGAAGCATTCGAACCGATGGAACCTCGAAGATTGATGCAGCTGAGTGGGAAAACACAAAAGACAGCACAGAATAAATAAAAAATGCGACAATATGATATCACTTTACCGTTTTCACTCGCTTTTTCTACTGTAAGCTCATTCATGCCACGTACCATTCCATGTTCATTTCATATATATATATATATATATATATATATATACTCATAAGACGCAACTAAGGCACACATATGTGGCTATATGGTACCGCCCAGTGATCAGGTTCGTCTGTACGACGACGGTCGAAGACAGTCACTTCTAGCACCGTTGTAGGCTTAACACTCTATGACAGTTGCTGACCGCCCATCGCGAAGCATTGTTGGTCAACCAAACAGTCGCTCTTTCACAATACCCGACAATTCAACAGGCCACCGAGTTACGCTGGACACCAGTGCCGAGGCGCCTATAGATTCTGGGAAAGACACCACCTAAAACCAGCACTACTCACATCCCAGGTGGTCAACACTGTCCATATCAAAGACTATGGTTAGGATGACAAGGCTCGTGGTCGTTCACCAGTGCTGACATACAACGTTCAATAAACAGTATCGATTTCCTCACCCGCTTTTTACTTCAGGCAAATAAAACTTTTCGCCATCCGTCGGTCAGACATTCGATAGACACTAATTTTGTTGCAAATACCCGATTCCGTGCACAGACACAAATACACACACTCTAGACCCTACCCCTTTTCAGCTAACTGCCATCTCCGCATCCGCAGCGTAGATTCTGACATTTTCCTCCCATTTTGTGATCACCCGTTTTATACTGGTAATTCAACAGCTACTTGTGGTGTTTCAACAGAAAAGCTGCAGCTGTACTTTCCTCCGGATTTTCTTAGAAATGGCTTTTCGACTTCCCTTCTCGTGCAAATACAAAAATAGCCGGTCGTTTTTTGTAACCCAAATAAAGACATTCGTTATGGAACCTGCCAGCACCATGCTACGAACTGTCCTGACTCCCGTTTTAGATAGATTCGAGTTGATCTGGTTGACCCAATCACTACCATTCAATAGTTCTATTTATATTCTCACCGGTGTTGACAATCTTACTTGTCGACCCCAGGCGACACCCATCGCCGATGGTCGTGAATCTCAGTCTAATTCCAACCTCTTCCGACAACTACATCACCTGTTGGGAAGTGATAATTTAACGGCCAGTGTTTGCCACCCCGATAACAATGACCTTGCAAAACACATTCATTACCAAATAAAAGCTCTCTTCACGACGTTGACCTTCACTACACACTGGTCGAAGTAGTTTCTAGTTGTTCTTTTTGGATTGCGCAACATCGCCAAGATAGATCAGGACCGTTCACCTACGGAACTCGTGTTTGGCACTATCCCCAAGTTACCGGGAGAGACGGTACTAGAACTAGGTGAACTCAATCCCGAATCCTTCGCGCACAATTTGAAGCAGCGAATGCACCACCTAAGGCCAAACACACAAAGCTACTCAGCCACGCGATTTCGTTTTCGCTCACGTTGATACTGTTTGTAGGCCTTTACAACCAGCATATGGCAGTACTTACAATGTGATTTATTAGTCGTCCAGGCAAACACGGTCACTGATCATGACTATCAACCCGATTCTCTCGGTACTGACCGTTCGAAAGTTGCCTAATCCCATCCAGGGTAACTATTTCTACTGGTCCACTTACGCAATACACAATACCCAAGTACTTAAACTTCGTAATGAATCTGTGTCACGCCTCGACCGTCTGGTTAAGCCGCCTAGAAGTTATGTTCCTTTACGACTTATGTTTATCCAGCATTTTTTCGTTAAGGAAAGCCACTGGGCGAAGAACCATTATGTTTTCGTTCGTTTCTCCTACTGCTGGTTTTCCGCCCATTGTACATTATACATATACATACATACACACACGCACGCATGCATGCGGTAGGATGCTCCACCACTCTGATTATTACTCAGGCCCGAACTCCGTTATTAATCGATGGTCGATGATCGCCGGCGTACGGACGTCTGGTCGCAATCACTCCCATCGTGGCAAACTGGCTGACTGGGAATTCAAAACCATAGAAACCACAGGTGCATGTGGATTTTATTGTTAGACTTCGATCATCCGTCGTTACAGGACTAGTGTGCTGGAGTTGGGTTCCCTGTATAACTGGTTAACACGAGTTGATTCGAACGCGCAACTTCCGGAACCCGCATGGTTTTCGTTGTTTCTCATACCTACCATAGATCAGATAGAACATGGTCTCGGCATGATCTTAAATCACCTGCATAAAATCCACCATATTTTTAGACCTAGGACGCACATTTCTGGTCACAATATCATCCTCATTTCAGTTGTTCCTGTGTAAAGACTAGTGGGAGGGGGGTGTCAGTTGATGCACAGGTATGTCTGACGAGCTTGCATTGCCAAAGTGAATCTAGGGAACTGGACACGAGTGGTGCACGTCATCAGAGTCAAGTGAAGCACACAAAAAAGAACTCACAAATCACTCTTCCGCTAAAACTAGCAGGCGATTACTGATATTGGTGACTGAGTTTTACGTCACCAACCGTTAGCAAATCTATGTAAAGGTGTCAAAAGGCATAGACCAGAACAAAAATCTGATCCAAGAAGTGATCAAATCCGGAAGGCAGTGTCCTGTCACGCCTTCTGAAAGGAGGGAACATTATGCTAAGGGTGGCTTTGTCATTCCATCACCGTAATTTGACCACCACTGTTCTGAAACAACACCCAATTCTAGACAGAACATACAAAACAAATGCTCCTCATTTCGGACCTAAGGATCGGAACTAAAAATGACTACCCACCGTTCGCGCCGCTCTCTTAAAAAGGTACATAACAAGCCTTGTTCTACAAGCCTGGCAGCTCATGCAGTGGCCTCAGACGGGAAGATGTAGCCTAATGACCACTGAGTGATCTTTAGCCAAAAATGACCTGAAAAATGTATTAAAATACTGTTTCATAGACCTGTTCATGATTTGACCTCATTCAGGAAGATCACCTAACCAGGGTCGGGTGTAGAAGCTTTCAACTGGGTTGAGGGGAAAATTAAAGAAGAAACGTGCGTCAGATTAGCGTTATCGGTTCGGTTTGTTCTGATATTCAGTTTCGATCCATAACAACCGTTCAGACATATAGACTTAAAAAAGTGAATCTTTGATGTGGTTAAGATGGAAAGCATGGAAGCCATCGATGTCCGAAAATTATGAGTAGTCTAGTCAAAGCATCAACCGAAGGGAGTAAGTAACTCTGTACTGAACAGTGAAGAAAATGCATGAGATGCATGAGATGGACGTTGTGGACATTGACCATAACAAACAGCAATCTGACAAACCCTTCTTACTATCGACCAGTTTAACCTGCGGTGGCCGGAAATGTACAGATCTGACTATATCGGCCCGTTCCTTTAGACCAATTCATCAAGATATTCAAAACACTCACTATCCGGTAAACAAGCCAACTGCGCAGTTGGTAAAGAACTGGCGAAGTACGGTGTTCTCATCGCATTTCGTGCGCTGATACGCTTAGAAGGTGGTAACTGCAACAGTTGTGCCGCCAGGGCCTCTGAATGTGGAGCCTGGTTCAACCGAGGAATGACACGATGCAACGGTCTACTGGGGTACCACTGTAAACGACGATGCTTTGTACTTGTTGATGAACCAGCAGACTCGGCCGCCTTGGAAGAGCCATCCGACTTGTCCGATCCACTGCCACCTCGTGTACCTCCAGCGCTCAAGGTGCTTCGAGAATGTTCATGACGTAGTTGTTGTGATTTGGGAGTTTGCACACCTGAAGCATTTTCCTCCAAATGCCCGAGGAGCATTTTGTATTTTGGAAGCTTGGATACACCACGCCATGTGATTTCTGAGGGAGTGCCCATGATCTAAAATGTGTGGGATATGTGGATATAAAGATGAGTGATAAATATTCTATCAGAACTCCCTGCAGAGAAAAACAGGTGAACTGAATACGAATAACATGGAATTCGTGCCTCAGAAACTCAGACACCTTTAAGACACGTCAATAGCAAGCGGCATCTAGCGAGTGCTGGAGCATGGTCGGCTGTTGGGTTCATACTTTCGACCAAGCACGCATGAATTAGGCTTGTTGGCCGCTGCAGTACCTAATTGTGAGCGACACAGCAGTTTGGTCTCGGGTTTCGCTCAGCACAAACGCACACCACAATCAAAGCAGAAATAATTAGCTACCAAGCGACGAGTCACTCTCTGTAATCCTGACAGAGTGACCAACTTGGAAAG
This sequence comes from Clonorchis sinensis, assembly GCA_003604175.2. Classification (NCBI taxonomy): domain Eukaryota; kingdom Metazoa; phylum Platyhelminthes; class Trematoda; order Opisthorchiida; family Opisthorchiidae; genus Clonorchis; species Clonorchis sinensis. The sequence goes on along the minus strand of CM030371.1, from coordinate 22,734,598 downwards.
TGCGAATAGTACAAAACTGAAAAATGTGAAAACAAATGACTGGACAATATTTCATCGACAAAAAGGATACAAAGACAAGTGGTGATGGAGCTCAGCGGCACCAATACTTCCGACCACTAGTAGGGCTGACTCAATTGCGTGTCTAGAATGTCTATCAAAGAGTTTTGGGCAACCTTATGAATGGTGCTACTTCAGGAACCTATTGACGCCGTTTAAAGGTGAGGGAGATACTTGCAGTTTGAATTACATTAGACAACTGAACAGCCAAATAATGCTGCTGTTTGGTGACTGGTTTTATCACTGGGCTGGCGATTCGGTTGCAGTAGTTTTATCCTCAATCGAGCTACATAACCGGAAGTTTGCGGAGGGATTTTGTGCCTATGTTTGTATACGTATAGCCAGCCAGGACTGCCCCTCGATTGTGACCGTTTTTTTTGCGTATGAGGTACCATTTGATGGCTCGGTAGATTGTATTTTAATTGTCTGGTGTACGCGAGTTCTCTTACCTCCGATGGTCGGCACTTCGATGAAGCTCTTAGAAGAGATCTAAACACCAACTTCAGAGATAAAACAACCAAGCGGATAGTCCTTCCATATCTCAGGAGAATAGGGGAACCCACAGCAATATAACTACCTCAAAGAGGAATGATGGCAGCCCGCGAACTGATTGCTATCGGAAGTAGACTGATTTCAACGCCGCAGAAGACTGACCAAGGCAGCAGCCATAGCATAGTATGCCAAATCAAATCTAACAAGCTTCATGTTGGACAAACTGAATGCAGACTATATAAGTGGATAAGAGAACACAATGCGGCAAACAGAACACATGATCCGTTAACGCTGATCTCTGTGCACAAAAATCGAGAAAGCCAATGCGATTTGAAAAACGGAAAATCTTGGTACGCGGCGATACACAATTTTTAGCACTCTAAGATGCATCAACTAAATCTTTACGCTGAACTGGACCCAATCTACACACTATTATCTACAAACACTCAACCAAAATACTTTAACGAAGCTGAATATGCAACGAACGAACCGAAAAAACCGGAATCCCCTTGAAGCCCGCTCGAAAACCGAATATCACTCGATCAATGAACGGGGTTCGAAGGGTACAATGTCAATGAACACATGGAGGTCAACCAACCAGAATGCAAGCCAACGAGCCATTAAACGTCCCCTACCCATGCATACAACCAATCACAATCAACAGTGCATCCAGTATGGCTAGCCATGCGTATATAAACACATGCACACAACTGCTCAGCGCATTTCCAATGATGCACCGCTTCGCCTCGCATTGTCATCTCGAGTGGTAATATAAAATTTGCAAACTAAATGTCCAAAATAACGAAGACCAGCGACCAACTATGCAACCTGATATACACTCTTGGGCTTTCGTTGACAAAACTGTTGAAGAGGCTTGAGAGAAAAGACAGTCAGGTCACACCGACGTCCACGAATCATAGCCGAACATTATATAGTTTGACAACTCCAAACTCGAGGTCTGGGTTGTCGGTCTTCAACAGCGATTAACAGTACAACTCTGGATAGAACAGAATACCAAGGCACCAGAATGCTTGCTACTTAAGTCAGCCTCAGCTGTCTTCAGCACCAAGTCTCGCTAAAAGTTTCAAATGGTGCAAATTCCAAACGCAAACGTGCTCAGCGGAAGCATTTTGTGCTCATATGTTTTCTAAAGGTTGTAAGCAGACTTCCAGACGCGGACGCTGATGCTCTAAAAACGTTTGAAACCTCACTCAGACAAACGCCGTGTGTTCTGTGGCCACTTCTAGGCCCCTGTGTCAAACACCTCGTGTGTAGGAGAGTGACTACTGTCAGGGTGGCAGTAGTCAGAGGCTAAAAAATTTCTGGTGGACATTTAGTTGTTGACTTTTTTGGCGCGCTTCAGCCAAGGGAATGCACACAGCCGATTGTAATAGCTTCAGGAGCAGCTTTAAGGCTACACAATCATACAATGTTGTCCATCAATACTTTGATCATGTTACCTCGAACAGTAACGAAACGTGTGAGAGAAATTGCCACGCTCAATGAACAGTTCAACCTGGAAATAGACGATATGGACTGCGCACCTAGTCTACACTAGATAATGTTTGCAATGACGAAATTCTTCACAAAATTTACTTCCAATATGAACATTGAAGGGTAATGGTTGATGGGCTGATGAATGGGTTGGATTTCCGTCATATCGTTTCCCACGACGCGACGATGTTTGTGCGGTCAAGACAGGTAACTACTGTAGCAGAAGCTTCAGAGTACCATAGAATAAATGCTACTGACATAGACGACTGGTCAATTGACTGCAAAGTCGAGAAACATAAACGAAAGCAGCATCTGCATCGTACAAAAGACCACTCTCAAACACAAACGGACTCAAATGTGGGCATCAGTGAGTCCGATTAGTGAACTCTGATGACTATCAGCAGTCATTCACCCAAGAACTCTTGACCACATACGAGATAGTTGGTTCGCATGAAAGTAGTGTTTTAGTGAACCAGCAGTCCCGGTGAATCATTCCATATTTCTGTCTGTACTAATCCGCAAACGACTTGGATTTGAACTACATTCACCTGGTGGCGATGCGACAAGGAAACGCGCAATCGCCAGGTAAATCTCAGCCAGCCGAAGGCTAATCAATAAGACAAAACGAGAGGCTGAGTATAGTGGGATGAGGAGAACTACAGTGCTTTCCTAACAATCCCACAGGCGCTGTTTTATCCGCAAAAGGGCACAGTCGGAAGAAAATAGGATTATTAGGATTTTTAATTAGGGAGGCGAAATAGATGCACGGGCTGGTGGTGGTGAGGTTGACTTGCTAGATTGAGTTGGTTGCCATCACTCTCTGTCAACCAATTTCTTTGGGCATGAGGGGGGGAGGGAGGGAAGACAGAAAAGGGAAATAGACCAAACTGAGAACCAAAAAACTCGAAAAATCGTCGGCAACCACCATTGGAAATCCGACTACGGTGTGATTCAATTACCCGCTCACAGTATAATCTGGCGCTGGGGAACGCGTGAGTGAGAAGGGACTTAGCAAAAATGGAAGGCAAAGCCTGTCCAAAAGTTAGTTGAACAACGTCTTGGAAGCTGATGCAACCGAGGCCTAGTAAACCATTGCCTTGTTCATATCTGTCTGAATACTACGGTCTGAATTATTTCGAGTTTTGGCAAAAATTAGTGAGGTGTGTGGCGCACTGAGTGGGAGATAAGAGAATATAGTTGTGCATGGATGTCAGATTATAAGTGAAGAAAATGACCTCAAAATTTGACTACATGGTTGGACGAGAGGGTGGCGAAGGCAACGTGTGATGAAACACAGTAGAGTGGGTGAACAACGAAGAGGAACTTACACGAAAAATTTTATCCAGCTGATCGACCGCATCTTTTGAGCCTGGAAAAGTGGCCACCCCGGAAACCATCTCCGTGAAAATACAGCCGACACCCCTAGATATAGGGAAAATAAGGATGAGGACGATGGCGTATGGCAGTAGAAGCAAAAAGATTCCGAGGATAGGACCAATTTGCCCCATAAGCAGAGACGGCCTTTCCGAAAGGGGCGATATAAGATTGAAAGGTATATTCAACAATTTTTCATGCTAGAATATCCCCATAGGAGCCCCAATACGTCCGGATATCGATGAGGCCCTTTGTACAATACCGATAGTATATAGATGAAAGCGTTTGTTTTCTGAAGACTCATGCTGTTCCGCCAGGGATGACAAGGCAAGTCCCGTTGGATTGGTGATGTGGAGAGCTCGCAAAAGGTCACAACAAATCGAACAACGCAACATGGTAAACGTTTCCCTAATTTTTTAAATTGTAGCACAAACTTTCATCCCGAGATAAAGATATTAGAACGCATAATTAAGAGGTGTGAAGCAGAGTTTTGTAGGAAAGCAGATATCCAGCATGCGACGTGGATCCGACGGTCAACAGTGCTTGAAGCATTGATTGCCTGGGCATAACTCGTAGTTCATAAGCGATCTGAGCAGAGAATTGAAGGAATAAGGTCGGCCGGCAACTGCATACAGATCTGTTGCCCAGTCCCCAGTAAACCTGAACATGATGGCCCGACAGCGTGCAGGACACTAAATGGTTGTCTAATACAGAAGTGCCGGTCTCATGCGCTATCATAATTTCGGTAGAGTTTTATCATATACCTCACAGAAACGGCGAAGAGGTAAAGCTCTTTTAGTATAAAATATGGCTGTTGGCCTCTAACTGCAGAGTGTAGCTAAATACACAGCGTAAATAAATAAAATAAATAAATAAGCAAATAATTTGTACGAGGACATAAGCCACCAGATTTGAAGTCTTAATCGATTCACACGAGAGGTCCTCGTTGGCACATCTCATGGGTGTTATGAAGCAAGCACAAGGCACATCTGTCGTTCGACGTTATCCCCATCCAATCTCGATCAACCTACGTACTTGGGCATCATATTGATTGAAGAGACTATATTTGTTTGAAGAAGTGTGGAACAAAAACTATCGGTGCGAATCGCCTTCCGCGGTGAAGTCCACGTGCTACTTCCTCTGCATGGTTGGAAACTCTGCAAGTTATGGCTGCCAATCCATGTCATTGGCGATATTGTTTTCAGTTTCTATCCAGATTGCCTGAATGAGTGTCTGCAGGTTTGTGTCCCTCGGAATGATTGTAGCAAGCTAGCACTAAGTCTTTTTGCTTTCAAAGAAACTGTGGTTGTATGGCAGCGAGGCATCAGTGTCGAACAATGTTGTGCTGTCAATGATGATGATGATGAGGATGACTGTTTCATCTCGCTACAATTTACTCGACAATCGTTCCTCCAGGGGGAGGAGAGAATGAGAAATATATCTTACTTAGTTTCAGTAGACAGCCAGCTCGCTAAGGAGAGGGTTGTCACATGGTAAGAAATGACGAAGACGGACATTTGCTGATACCGTACAACCATCAGAAATTGACTTGCTATTGCCTAGCTGATGTATACACATGTAGGCCACGCATCCGATTGTCTATCGACCAGGCATGAATCATCAAATGCCTGGACGGTCACACAGCATCCACGGCTTGTCAGAGCAAGCAGTTACTCTGTCCCCCAGATGTGCGTCTAAAAACTCGCACGGAAGCCACGCAGAGCATAAAGCAGTAGATGAGAATTCATTGACTCATGTCCAAATAACATGAGTGTGAAGGTAACATGCTTGCTGTATACTTGCAGTGAGACCAGGTACGGAAAAGGCATTTCTGGTCAAAGCGGAAGGCCCTACGAATGGACGTGAAGACGAAAGCACCCACTCGCTTGAATTTTGAGGGAACTGACAACCCGGTTATGTGATAATGTCACTCATATCTGAAGCACACCTCATCGAGAGACCGGCAGTAATGGAGCACCGCGGAAATTATATACTAGCTTTTAAGACTGTGTGATTCCAAATGTGTGGAACAAGCAGAAAATCGTCCAACGAAATGAGTAAACTTAACAGGAAAAAGTCCATGACCAATCTTGTCATTGGAACATAAGGTTTGTACCTTAACCGTAAAACACTGAAAGCATGCAAATAGCTGAAAAATGTAGTTACAAAAGGGTCTGCCAAATGTAAGCTTCCGACAAACAGTGGAAGAAAAAACAGAAAAATAACTGGAACAAAAATATCTGAAAACAGAGATTTCGGGCTCTAGGTTGTCTGTTGAATGATCGAAACTGACCTTACAAACAGAACTTGCACAGACATGGGAAAGGATAAAAATTCTTTCATTCATTGCCTTAGCTAACCGAACACTCCTAACTAGAACTTACCACCCTAGTAGTAACCTAGTCATTGCTTCATGTGGATTACATGACAGCTCGTCTCAAACCACATACAGAATGACCATATCAATGTGAAACTAAAACCTAGGTCTGTGGAAATGGTCCACTGTTCAATCCGGGTAGGACACACGTCATCCACAGTATAGTTTAAATGCTTACTCCTCTCAACTATGGAGCAGTCTAAACGCCCTGTCTTGTTTTCAGGAACACACCTCCAACTTAGCCGCATACTATCTTGGGTGACCACCGAATGGTTGAGATACTGGACTACCAGTTGGTGAACAGTGGTACCAAATTCGAGAAATCCGATGTGGCGCGTGTGACTTACATTGCGTAGCCCGTTTTCACACAGAAACAGCAATCACTGAGCCATGTCTAACAGTATTTCGAAGAGTGTTTCAGGTAGAAGTATACAAAAGAAGTTCATAAGCGCAAACCGACTGGTACAGAAGAGAACAAGAAAGCGCGTCGCCTTTACTAGGCTCCAAACTAGACAATTGCTGTTCGGTACTCTTGATGTCTTCTGTCTATTGCTAATGAGATCATTGTGTTGGGTCCTGTGTTTTTGCGAACGTATCTGCCTTTCCCCCAAGGGGGAAGACTGCACACCTGTTCGCGCGATGCATGAGATACACGCCTGCCAAAAGGCATTTTGATCATTTCCATTTCCAATGCATTGCAAGTGAAACGAAGGCGATCCCTAGATGAGAAATAGGTGTTGTACGACAATCAGCAGGTAAACCGAAGGTAGAAAACACGGTGAACATTGAATGTTGTCGATATGGTGACTAACCGATGTTAGTAGCGCTCATGCTGTCAGTTTCTATCCAGAGTGTCTGACTGGGTGTTGGAAGTGTAGGCGTCTCGGATATTTATGGTGGGCTATCCTTGGATTCCCCTTTCTCCCTTACATTTTAACCCTTTATTCAAATAAATTAACATGGTTGTACGCCATCAAAAGCGCCAGTGCTCCCATTTGGTGTTGCTGAAAATGATGATGACATTTTCACGACCATTTATCAGTTTTCCTCTACTAGTAAGTGTCTCCAGGAAACACTGACTGGTAAACGTGCGCCTTCTCGAGTTCTTCAGTCAACTGCAAAAGATCGTTGTTCCAGGAATAGACCTGAGGAGGATAGGTCTGCAAAGTCAGTCAGTTTACCGGCTATAAACTCCTTCCCAAAGGTACATTGGTCCAACTTCTACATTTTCGGTCACCGGAAACTGGAAGCCAAGGGCATACAGCCAAGCACTGGAGGTGATGGCATTATCAGTTAGTTTGCATTACATAGATTGCTCGAAGGAGACGGGAAATTGGGCAGCTATGTATTGAAGAAGACAGCTTTGACGCACCAGAGCCACTGATTGCGTGACTGAGCCATGTCTTCCAGTGTTAATAACCAGTGGTGAGTTGAGTCCCCAGGTCCCAATCTGGGAAGGGAGCAGATGTCGACCCTACTGAGTTTACTAGTTGGTGTTTCCATACTTCGTTGCCAGGTCCTACATTGTACAACTTTTGGCCGCTTCTATTCAGCACAGGGCCGAACGAAAAAAGCTTTGCGAGGCAGACAGTCCTCTGACATACGAAGTACATATCCTAACCAGCGTAACCTATGAAGTGTAAGTAGCTCATCCATAATAGGGGGATTTCTTTTCCCTAAAACCATCTGGCGTACTTCAGCGTTGCTATTACGATGTTCGCAACAGAGCAGACCAAAGATTCGGAGACACCGATGGTAACACACTGACAGCTTCCATACGTCCTCTGGGCGTTTAGGTCAAGTTTCTGATCCCTGAAGCAGTATGGATAGCGCCGCCGTAGGGTATAATCTACCCTTGACAAACTGACATCACGTAAGTGTCATCGGTGTAGGAGGTTGACAAACGCTGTCTTATAATAATCGTTCAGCCATAGCATACTTCTGGTGACTAGTAGCCATGCCACCCGGAGTAAGTACGAGGGCTGAGATACTGCAAAGTTGCCCAAGCCTAGACAGGGTCAGTCAACATGTGGAGGTTGGGTTCGGACCACGGACCTTGCAGTCAGTATGTTCGCGTCCTAACCACTGAGCTATTTAAAGCTGAAGAAGAGGGTGATCAAATAATTTTGTCGGAAGATGAACGCTAGAGATGGCAGAAGATACTTCGATGAGGCCAACACAAAAGGGGGCGATAGGTGCCGCAGTAAGCCATAACTGCATCAGAGACTGCATGGACAAACTTTATATATATATATATATAAACGAAAAACATGGGGCAGTTGTTTGATTAAAAACTGGAATATATTATTCTGTTATTTCTACAAAATCCGTTCTATCTTCTGACATATGTGGGTTTCTACGGAACACTCCCAACAGTCTGAATGATTTCTAGTGGGTTTTCCATAAAGAATGGGTGCTATTGCAGAAAACTCGGGCTCGCTACGGGCCAGTAAGTAGCACATCAGTTATTAATGGTGTGCCCAATCAGAATTAAGTTAAGCTTCCCAGTGGATGCACAGTTTCGACGTATGGCTGTCGAGAAATCCAAAGGAATCACGAAGACTGACTTTACACCAGATCGTCCAAGACCCAGCTGAAATAAGCGAGGATGGACTCAAGCCAAGAACTTCTCGATCCTGTAAACTATCTCGACCTCATGTGAAAATACATCTAAGAACCGGATCAATGGTGCATGCACAAAGTAAGGCACAACAACGCGCTACCCATCCTGCGTACCAAGGTTTAATTTAGTGGACCGGAGCAAAGTAAGAACACCACCTGATGTACGCACATTGTTCTCAAAGGCCAGTCCCGAAGAAATGCGTTTAACGAAGAAGCAGTAGAAAGGGCCACGTAATAAATGAAACGGAGAACGAAATAACACAACCGCCTACCAATATAGCGTGAATTCAAGAACCGAGGAGAGAACGTCTGCAACAAGCAACACAACAGTATGCGAAGCAAGCTATTCAGTTCCGGATGCAGCCAAATGCCACATCAAACACATTGACACAACTCACCATATATCCAAGGAAGCGGTATAAGTGGTCGACCCGAGTAACACATCAGGTGGTCGGTACCATAAAGTGACTACTTCGTGGCTGTATGTACGGCTGGGTACAGATTTGGCTCTGGCAAGGCCGAAATCAGCCAGTTTCAGCTCACCGGCACCAGAGATCAGCAGATTTTGCGGTTTCAAGTCTCGGTGTAAAATGTGTCGATCGTGACAGTAGGCCAGACCTCGCAGCAGTTGATAGAGAAACAGCTGTCAAAAAAGAATGCAGAGGAGGACGAATCATGCAGCGGTGAGAAATGGTTCACAAGCTGAGTTACAGCAACCTCTTATATGGACCCCCTCAAGAAAGAACACCCATTAATTTGGGGCACTTTTGAATTTCCCATGAGTTTCTGGTTAAAATGCCAAAAGAATAAAAACAATCCTCAGTAGGCCGCACAACCCCACTCAATGAGGCAGTCCATTGTCCGATGGCGGAATTTTCCTGTCCTATACCTGCTCTATCTATTGTAACTCATGAACCTCTAGGTAAATGAGTTCAGGCTGCAAAAATACAGGCGCAATGTTAAACTATGATAACAAAATTTTGTCATGCTTCAAACCAATCTAGTTGTTTCAGACCGGTGTAGTTGAGTTGTCGAATTGGTTCTCCACCGATTATCAGTTGAACCAAAGTATAGCGTTCGCTTGTCCATGTGTGTTTACAGGCTGGAAGAGATATAAGGGAATATGGCTACAGTTCACTTCAACCCTGTTTTCCTATTTTTAAATTCGTCAATTGATTCATTCCTCTGGCAGCCATTATAATGATCAGTTTGATGAAGATTATCTTCCATCCACTGATCACGTTTCATCCAAATCGGTCCAGTGGGTTGGTCATCATGGTATATTGAGTGCCACTAGTTTTGAGATGGCTCAGTGGTTAGAGCGCGAATTTACTGACCGGAAGGTCCCTGGTTCGAACCCGACCACTGCTTCTCGGCTTCCCCTGTCTAGGCTTGGGTAACCTGGCAGTATCCCAGTCCTCGTGCTTCCTTCGGGCGGCATGACAGTTAGGCACCAAAAGGGTGCTACAGCTGAAGGAGTGAATGCCTTTAGAGCATACTATGGATCGAAAACCTACACCTACTTCGACCTAAGGGAAATGTGCTCGGTTACGTTACGGTCGATATTAAAGTCAGCTGCGAAAACACCTATCCACCTGGCTGTGCCCTCAAAGCTGATGGCCTACTGATGCCACTGCAATCACACTGTTGGATTTGATTGCGTTTCCAGTTATACCTGCTACATATGGAATAAAGTTTCGGATGATTTTTTACAACGACACAAAGGATGTGTCTTGTACCAGCAGTCCAGCAGTGAGAGATCGGAGCCTGAACAAAACATTTCAAGACTGTATGCTGCACAGGAGAAACGGAGGTTTCGTATCATACACATGCACCGTCTTTGTGTTGAATATATTCACTACAGTTCGGACATTATCACGTGAAAAAGGTCACCTCATGTCTTTAAGATAAATATGCCAATTTGCTTGAATTAGATGGAAAAATCCAAAAAACGACGTTACTGTTTCCTCGTTTTTACCTAAAAAATCTAAAGGTTCCGTCATATTTGAAACTTCGATGAATAAACCCAGCCTTTTTCATAATTCATGCTCAAATGAAAAGAGCTGTTGAAACAGTCAAAAATATACTCAGGAGAAATGGTAGTTCGAGCATCATTATCACGAGAGCAATCGGACTTCAGAGGTGGCCGGCACTACAAAAAATGAATGTGTTCTTTCAAAATGCACCATTTTTTTACGGTGTTACTTTTGGTTACGGGACTATTTAGGTTGCAGCTAATAAGCCACAATGGTGCGAAAAGAGTGCCGGATTTCCCGCTACATCTAGTGTACGGTTGGAACTGGTGAGCGAAAACACAACCGCATGGGCCGAAGACACCTTCATGAGTCATGAAGGCTTAGTTATTAGGGAAACTGGGAGCCGATAAGGTCAACCAATAGCAACCATTCAGTGACCGAGTCGATAGGAGAAACTCAGCTCTGTCACGTATGGACAAATCAAACCCAGGAAGAAATTTGCACTTCCCATGGATGTAAATTTAGTCGTTTGAAAACAAGCAGTGATTGGCCAATAGGAGACATTGGAAAGCAGCTGCAGTTCACTAGATCTCTGAGAGAATGAAACCATTCACCTCGGGAGCAATGTTGGTCGACAGAATACACAAATGGCTTAACTATAAAATACGGAGACCGACAAATGCTTCGTTTGTATCCAGGCGAGAGAAACTAGATGCCCAACATGCGTCTGGAGGAGCAGTCAGTACGGCTGAGCATGAAATAAGACATGCTGATTGGGTGGCCATGGCTGGTAGGATGCAAATCCTTTTATAACATCTGCGATCCAATGCTATGTGTCGACTCAAATGAGACATCCGCTGATAAAGCAATTTTACTGAATAAAAACGACTCTAGCCTATTCAGCCGCATCTCTTACCTGGTAATCGTCGAGTACGGAAGAAACCAACTAAGTTGTTCCAACAGTACTTAGCACAAATCCTGTGCTGGAAAGCCGGAAAGCTCTTGGGAGGACACTTTTGTGACATGTTGGGGCTATCACGCTTTTTTGAGAGAATTTGGACTAGTGAAACAAATTTCTCACCACACATGGTGCAAACAGAAGGTAGCCTAAAGATTTACCATCAAAAGACCTTAAAAATCAAACGCTCCTGTTTGGAAGTCAGTGAATGCACCTCCTGCGTTTGGGATGAACTCTGATTACTATTCGGGTTTTGATTATACGTCCACAACACTCTTTACTGAAGGGAGTCCTCACACCTGGAGACATTGTGGAGGTTTCACTGTGTGCCAGAGACATGTTTAAAAGTATGAGAGGCATCTTTAACAATCTGTCAATTAAATAATGAGAAAATAAATCAATCTAAACGGGACAGAAACAAATCTTAAACATCGTACAAGATACTAGATAATACCGCTCTTGAGCGTAAAGGAAAAACGGAAACGAAAACAAAAATCGCCCGTAGTCGATTGCACCCACTCGTAGGAGAAAAAGTATAAGTGGTACGGAGAGTAAAACCTGATTGAGTTAGCCAACCCAGTTAGTAAAGGAGCACGGACCCTAAACACAGTGAAAAAGCTGCACCATTTTACTGCAGGTGGCGATGGGGAATTTTGAAAGAAGTGAAGAGCCACGAAGAGACTGGACCTAACCGTGGTGTGGCGATCTGTGTACCTCGGCGACCCATTGAGCTATACTGGGGGGTGCCCGCGTGACACTCACAGTCTCTCATACCAGGTTAGTCAATGGCTAGAGGTCTGACGAACAGTCTCCTGGACCTCCAGGTTGGGGGTTGGAACATGTGTGGCGACGTGTTCCGTAAAAATGGTAATGTACTTGCATTTCCAGCCCAACACCGCTGCCTTGCGGTTAGGCTTTTGAGCCAAAGGCTTTGGTTGAGGACCCTAATCGTCCTCCTGTCTAGGTGTGGGCGCCCTGGCAGTATCCCAGCCCTCGTACAACCATGACATTCACAAATAACAGCACGCATGTTGAATAGACTGACCACCATCATACCATCTTTGGGCATGCGCCTTGCACCTTGCGAAATAAAGGTGCATTTCTGCCGCGAACTTCATACACAGCAGTCGACTGGATTTGATCAAAACGTCAAAGAAACGGATTTGTTTTTCCATAGACAGCATGAGGAGTGTAAACCGTGAATCTGGTGCTCTCATAGACTTCCTTTGAGGTGCAGTAAAGACATGGTCAAAACTCAAAAAAGCACTAGGGCTTATCAGGTGAGTGTAAAAGGGATCAGTCGCGTGGCCCTGGCTTGGCAGTTCCAGGTCTCAGAACCGGTGCTCCAGCAATGATCCCGACCAGCCGATGAGTTCAGTAAGAAAGTATATACAGTATTTCAAGCAAAGTAAAACTAAGCAAAGCCTTTGGTTGAAAATCAGGGTACCGAGTTGTTGAAACAGTTGCAGAAACAGGTTGCTTTTGAAGAACCATTTAGGGTTTTTTGGAGTAGCAACATAGTGCAACTAATACTAAATTTTCTCCGAATCTTAATTTGAACTTGTGACTGTAACTTGCTGCAACGCGAATATTTCGGTTACCTGATGAGCCAAATAGTTCCTGTTCACGTACTTTGTGCATTTCGCTTAGTTATATGACCAATTTACAAGACGGACACAATAGAGTTTTCACTTGCCATCACATTGATCTGAGTAGAAGCGAAGTAGCCTTTTAATATTGGCATCGGTTAGCGACAGGAACCCAAATAAAATCTTGTATAATTATACTAAAAATCGTCCTGAGAACAACCACCACTCCAGTGTCAACTAGTGCCAATATCATATATTCCATACCGTAGTTCGCAACATCATTCTAACTCACTCACCCAAAAACAGCATCATAAGTAACCTGGCATCCTCCCATACAGAATGGACACAGAGAATACCTCAGTCTATTCGAACGGGCCAAATAACGGTGAACTAACCAACCGCTTAGACATAAAAGGGTCCGTAAAACAACATTCGATAAATCAACACTAAACAAGACCAGTTAATCGTGCATGAAATTTCTGTGGCAAATCTCACATGCTGAATAGCATCAAAGAAGTAGTGTTGGAAAGGAGGAACTTAAGCTCGACACTGATTTTATAATGACGGATACAAATCGACATTTATCGAATAATAACAGTATTCTCCTAGTTATGGATTTGTGACCGTCACTGGGCCAATTCATCCGGATTTAACCGGCCTTGGGGGTCATGTACTCGTTACCTTGCATGCCCAAATCCTATCACTGAAAAAGTGCGATACGGTCGTTGAAAAATGTGGGTTTTCCCTGTACTTGACAGAGTGACAGATTAATAGCCTTTCTGGGTAGTGGGCAAAACAAATCCTCAGGGAATGGGATTGTAGTCTCATTAGGAAGGTGAAAAATGGCCCGCCTGGAGATAAGTGCAATAGAAACCTGGCGAGGCATGCTCGCTATTTCTCCCCATTTAGAGTGGTCCCCACAGTTGATGAAAAGTTGGCGGAGGACAGGCCATAACGTAGCAATACGAAACAAAAACGACTCCTGTCAAGCTGAGCACTGAGACCTTCACATCTTCTTGGGTGGGTGGTCCCTTTTTGGTGAGGTTGAAGACCCAGCAGGATATGGCACGCAACCGATCCCAGTGGGAGGTTTGCTGCCACATCCTAGCCAGAATGCTTAGCTAACGGTTGTTCATCGTTGCACGCTGGGATTAGTTTGGGTGAGGTTAAAAAAGCACGTTGAGTCAATTCCGCTGATGGTGTGTTGCTCCAATATGTTGTTTCCATGTTAAAAAAATTTCGAAAGTGTAGATAGCATGTGCTTGGCCGCATTCAATAGAAATACGCACCTATCTAATGATCGTCGTTCAGCTGTAGCACCCTTTCGGCGCCTAACTCCCATGCCACCCGAAGGAAGCACAAGGGCTGGGATACTAACAGGTTAACCAGGCCTAGACAGAGGAAGTCGAGATGCAGAGGCCGTGTTCGAATCGCGGACCTTCCAGTCAGTAAGTTTGTGCTCTAACCACTGAGCCACCTCACCCCCACAAGACGGACAAAACCGGTCCTGGTTTGTAGATGACGATAATGTGATCGTTTTTCGAGAAAGAAGCCTCTCTTTGAGGGAAGTTGCTGCAGCTTTTAATAACAGACTGTTGGCTAAGCCTAGCTTTGATTTCTCAGCCAAATGGTCATACTAGGGTTCCTAACCACCCCAATAAGTCCCAGTAGAAGCGAAAATATCTATGTTGGTAGGATTTTCCGGGAACCGACCACGTGTTTGGTGTGAACATCCTACCTATAGCCTGGTGAACGTCATGTCTGCTGCGAAGATCGATGACGATTCTGACGGACCAACCAGGCTGCTTACCTGTAGATTCTATGAATAAGTCAACAGGTGTTCTCAATCAACTGGAGGGTGCTTGGGACCGATTGAGTAATCATCGTTTTAGAGAGATTTGTTAAACAATCGGTGGATTTATTGCTGGGCAACGTTTCGCTTTGACACTAAAACTTCACGTTGATCGGGTTTTAAGGAAGTCAGATAACCAATCAGTGAAATTCCTTGTGACTAGCCGACTTGATCACTGCCGGGTGTGAGTCTAAGGTTCCTGTTTGTTGGTTAGTGGGAATGTCTAACACTTACGAATGATTGGTTATGGGAGTTTATCATCAAGTTGAATCAGCGTTTTGCGTCTCAGATTTCCGGTCTAGGACACCTTAATGGAATATTCCTCATGGGTGTCGTTCACAGATTTTGTTGTTTTGTGTGCGATGAGGGGTACCAGGACAATTGGACTGGGGTTGGGGTGGTGGATAAGTGGATTTTACTCTGCTTGGATTTCATACTTTTAAACCCGGACCATTTCACTGATAACTGCACACTACCTCATGTCATCTAGGTTTATCTAGAACCGCTCTCCACACGCTTACCAGCTCTACGCCCTCTATTCTATTCACGCTGGGATGCTTGGCGATTTCCAGCGGCCTCGGCCATCGGTGTCTGTGGCATGAATCTTAGTCTCCGTGTCAAAATGTCCACATTTTCCAAATTTATTCTGTGCCCAGTGTCCAGTGTATGCCTACCATTGCCGAGCCTTTGACTACCGCCTGGTAATCATCTACATTTTTGGATGGTCTGCTTATGCATCGCGTGTGCTCACCAATTCTGGTGTGCAATTTCTTGGCTGTATGACCTATATAAGCCTTGGTGCAGTCGTTACACTTTATTCTGTGTACACAGTTCTATCAATTAAGAGATGATCCTTTAACTGCAACAATACTGAGCGCAAAGTATTTCCCTTCTGGGATGCTACCCAGAAGCCGTTCGACGAAGATACGAACATGGGTACATTCGCCATAAAAAGTGACGCGTAGACTAGCTACGGTGGCGCGGGTCAAACAGAAATGTTACACTTAGTCCGGCCGTTTTCATACGGTGATGATTTGTGGCATGAACAGGCAGCAACTGAAACACATGAACCATCCAAGAAAATGCTTAACATTCACTGCCGACCTGATCACCTGCAAACATGTTGTTTCAGAGATTAAAACGCAAATGACACTTTACACGCATGTAGAAAACCATATGATAATAACTGGGACGTGACACTGACGGATGATTACCATCTGTATGTGTCTCTTACCGTGCAGTTTCTTGCAGATTCTCTTTGTAATGTCGCCTGCTGCTTGTCACATTGAGGGGATAATATTTTAGTAGATATTATACACATCTACAGTTAACCATAATAATCAACCGCATTGGTGAATATTTTCCAGAGAAATATTCTGCGCACGGATGATTTCGGTTGCATTAACGCTACATACGTGTCCCCATAAAAGAACCTTAACAAATTTAGATGACCGACTCTAATTGATTTAGATGCCCGGGACAACAATCACGATAAACGAATTGCCAGAATACAACATTCTAAGAAAGAGACAAACAAAATATCACGGGAGAACTCACGCGAACATTGTGCAGTCGAATTCCCTGGGGGTGATTCTCGATGTATTTGCTCAAGTCAGATTGCTGGACAAGGTCAAAAAGTGCATATTGGTATAATTCAGGATAAGAAAAAGGGGACAAGGTAACCTTAGCTAGAACTAAATCGATCGAACTCTACGCATAGTAAACCGCCCTTTGTGCGGGTCACATTTATTTGCGCTGGTTTTTCGCCTATTACCATGTGGCCGGATCTCAGAAGGAAAACGGTTGAGAAATATCAATCTCATGATCCAAGCATAGCAAAGGAACAGAAATATGAGGCAAGTTTTAAGAGATATAACTTAAAACGCGATTTTTTGCAGTGATCATTTTGACCGACTCCTTGAGGTGGTCTTTTCAAAGGCGAACAACCGTTTTGTTATAGCTTAGGAAACCGCTGCGAATGAAGTGAAGGTGTTGTCTGAATAATGCCCTGCGTTACTCATGACACTCCTAACTTTTGTTCGGGCTCTATTATAAAGAACAACGACAGACATGAGTTAATAGTGAGAGTTCTTGTGTAGTAACAGGAAACCGATCAACATAAAGTTGGCTTAAAGTGAGTGATATCTTGTTGCATTTTGAGCACGTGATCCACTTGCCAGTAGCAGTGTTTGGTGGTGGACGTCCAAATCGGTGTAGGCATAGTCAGTGAAAAAGCTGAGAAGAGCGTGGAAGGCCATGATAAAGTTCCCGAATCGAATTGTTGGGGCTTTCTCCAGGTGCCGAACTTTTAGTAGTTATCAAAGGTGCCAGCGGTCGAAAACTTCTAGGTTCCGGGTATTCGCTGCTCGATAGATCTAGGTTTCACAGGCACACTGGATTCTGAAAGTCCCAAACGAACTTTGTACCCACCATCATCAACTGCAAGAAGCGCGTACTTGTCGTACGGTGGTTACAGCTGCCACAGTTTCGTTCACCGATGATGTGTGGCTCAATCGCGCCCTCAATGGCGCTCATGCATCCAAGCTATTGCCTTCAATGCATAGCTCCCTTCGCAATTCCCCCACTTAACAGCCCATTGACAGTGGTGTATTTACGCAGCTCGCGCCTCCAATGCGCAGCTACCTACCTCACCTCTCCAAACCATCGGCGGACGAAACTGTGGCAGCTACAACCACTGTACGACAAGTACACGGTTTCTTACAGCTGCTGCTGATGATGATGATCTGTGGAGATGGGGTACCCATACCATATCAAGGATGGCGCTGTCACCTAGGGCAATCGAGGCCAAAGACGATATGGAGCAACCTGATCTTCACGTGGTCTACAGACGCCGTCAGTGGAACAAACGTTGGGTAGTCATTTGTACAGATCAGGCACCCGCTCATGGGTAGTTGATATCGCAGACATTTCTGAAGTCTGCTCATCCTGATTCAAAAGGTAGTCACTTGAAAGCGAAGTAGTAGAGGTGTGTTGTATGGTAAATGGGAATTTCATGGTTAGTTGGTTTCAGCAGTGTACTGGCATACGGGAGGTTGGAAATACTGAACGCGGATTTTGTTAAAGCCACGAAAGAGGATGTGAAGTCGCCTAGGGACCGAATAACTTTATTTGAGGTGGCAGTTTCAGATAAAGAAGACAGGATACCTGTTACTGAAGGAACTCCACCGACAGTGTAGGATTAGAAGCTGGAAGCAGGACTAATTCTCAACTGTGCTTACTATCTACCTTGTGTTTCCCTAATGTAGTCTTCCTATTCGAGTCCGCTGGTTCGTGTTTGGTCTCCATCACCGTTCCGGCCTCAGTGATCTACTTTATGCACTCGCTCGACCTCATTCCTGATATCAAACTGCATATTACGGGGATCTACGACAAATAAGCCCGTTCGGTGTGGCCGGCCTGAGGTTTCCTACAGGTCAAGCAAAACGTTCGTCAGACGCTCAATAAAATATACGACCAGGAGATCGAGGTTGCACAGTTGAGAGAATGAACACTTTCGCTAATAGAATCACGTGGCTCAGAGATCAAGGAAAGAGCTTATGACCATCGGTTGATCTTGTCTAGCCGCATACGCAAGATGATCTGATTTAGAATCAATGCAGTCACCGGTAAAGGGAATTTTGTCTGAAGCACTTCTAAGAAAGCACCCAGAGTCAAACCAAGCCGTCCGGACTGATCGACTGGACGACATGATACCTGGGAATCCAGAAACAACGTCAGGTCAATTTGAATAAGCGAAAACAGCTATCAAGAATGGACTGCCAAGGGTTGCTTTAAGAGGAGGTCGGTAGAAATTCCAGTTCCAACACTGCCTTTCTACAGCAACTTCGAGAAAAAACACGCGAATATAGTTGTAAAGGGGGGAGGTACTCATATAGAAGGAATGATTCTGAAGAGAAACAGTAAAATAACACAGCCTTGGAGAGTGAGATTCACGTTCATACTAGTGAACTTGTAGAACACGAATGGGTGGGACTCCGAATAAATCAGACACAAGCAACAGATTGATTGGAGACATCGATGACTTGCATGAAATGTTTAGAAATGTGTAAGTCACACACACTCGTGAGGGTCGCTGGAAAGAGTAATTTGCGCGGTCCACCAACACCAAAACATGAATGCTACCTTCGAAAACTATGAAGTCATCGACATGGAGGAGAAACCAGGACAGAAGGTACAGGCTCTAACTGCGTGACAAAAGAAAGCTTCCCAGTTTTCGACAGGAACAGAGTATACCTTGTACAAGAAAATGAATTCCCAAGCAGGCTTTTGCTCATCACTCGAACCTGATAAACCAGGCAATCAACATTCCTTCATATAAAAAAGCTGTGTACAGAGCCAGTTAGGAAGCCAAAAAAAAATAAATAAAAAGACCAAAGTACTATAACACTTACGACAAATTCGAAGATGAAATTAAGCGTATTCTTGGTGTGGACGATATCGTGTAAAATGACAATGTTCGCATGACGCAGTGCCTTCAGCAGGGAAGCTGTGGAGAAATCATAGAGGAAGTCTGAGTGATAGTGACCGTAAAATAAAGTAAGTAAAATGATGTGGTGATAAAAATGCCAAAACCCGTACCAAAAGACCGGCACAAAAACATTTTATAGCGTGATTTCTCCAATGTAATGTTAGTTGTTATGCAATTAGGAAATAAGGACCATTTAGTCCTATTGAGATCAGAGTGTACGGGCTCGAAGAACCATTAAATTGACGTTTTGTTTGTAGTAGAATTGTTCCATCTATGACTCGAAAGACGCCATTTACGCGGCGCATCAATGTACGTTGATATTCAGAGTAACAGTAGCGCCGAAAGCCAGCCAAAACCCACTGACGTAATCAGACCGACTGAGGGTGACAGATGCAGTCCCACTGACAACGTTGTCTGGCTCAGTTACATATTTGGGCTGTCAGTTTACAAAATCCCCAGAGCAACAGTAGAGGACCTACCTGATCTATAGTGAGATTTGAAACTTGACCTATGGATCACTGATGGCGGTTTGCATTTAGGACTCAGAGACAGACAAAGAAGGACCTTCGATAATTAATGGCACCATCGCTGAATGATAACGATGGCCCAGGAAAGTGTCTAGTCTGCCAATGTAGGCCAACCAACATTGAGAAATCAAAGGCACTTCTATGTAGATACGCGCTTTAAACTGTCGAGTCAACTAAAGCGACCTCAATCAGTCAGTAAATGGTTGAGCTATTAACCGCACACAATGGTGTTTCATGCCTAATCACGCTCAAACATTAGTCTCCGCGGTTTGAATTTACCAAATAAATTAGTGTTACGATCAGCGTCAGTACGCTGACCTCAGCAAACAGCGCGTTGTGAAATAACGGGTACAATGTCAGAGTCATGAAGAATGGCTATCTCCAGTACCATCATCAACGAAACCGAGAATGGTTTTTAATATCAGCGCTTTGTGCAACAATGACATGCTAGTGATTGTCACCCTATGGAAGGCGCAAACCGGAGCACGAGATTATCGTGCTCGGTCGGACAAGCTGAAGAAAACCCGACATCGGGTGAGTAGCATCGGCTGAACGGAATACCTCGGTGTCTCTAGTTAAAAGTAAGGTAGTATGCTGCTAGGGAACTGGTTGGGAGCAAAGGCTCACTGATTGGTGGCGAAAATCACAACTACACTTTGGGGTGAAGTGAACCGGAGCAAATTCACCTAATGCGCGACTAACCATGACTTTCCTTTATCCTGTTGTTTACGGGATCTTCGAACCATGATCATGCTAACCAGAGAGGATGTTTGTTTCTGGAAAATCCACATAACTTACGGTCGGTATAGTTTTTCCAGATAAACCGTACCGAGAGGTGAATTAATGCCACAATCCTCCCAACACAGAACCATCGATCGATGTAAGACCAAGAGCAAAGGGTACTCCATGAAACACACGTATTTGCACTCTTAAGCCCACTTTACCTCCTCCAGGACATAGTTTTCGAAGGTTACATCGTTCATTTGAAACTACCGTAATTGTGACTGTATCGGACAGCACATGGCTCGAACCGTCACCTCGTATACGCGTGCCTTCAGTCCGAACATGAGTGAGAGTCAAACCAGGTGAGACCCATAGTTCACTACGAAAGAATTGGTAAAACACAGGCACGATCATATCGCTCTAAACGGTGACCACTACATTCCAGGGCGCTGGGTTTGCTGGTTGTTGCTTGCTGAGTGCAAATTATTTGGATCATATGTCACCACCCGAAAAGCCACTCAACAAACTTGACCACGAAAGCTCTCGTTTCACTCATATATGTTTGGACTGTAAAGTATGGGTAAGAAGTTTGGGATTGTGCACCATTCCCTATAAACCGAACATCATTACACTGATCCGCTTTTTCAATTATCTCGGGATTGGTCTGGGAAAACAAAGATCACATGACCTGATGTCTTAGGCGTAAACCTATAATCAGTTGTGGACAAAAAGCTACCACCAGAGTTGCTTTGGTTTCTGATAAATAAATAAGCTATAGGAACCGTTCAAATGAAGAGGAAATTCACACGATTATTTAGTTCCCGTACATCCCGCGTCACCAAACCGTCCAACTTTTAGTCGGCAACAGGGTTCACACCAAGTTCATCCCATAATTACCATCGATTCAATCGTAACGGCGCCTTCTGCGCACCGGCACCATCTACCCATTGATTCTACCTCCCAGTGCCCCAGGCCACCGACCGGGAGTGTGCATTACCATTCACCTAATTACTGACAAACCAGAAAATCAATCGATCTCTGGTGCACAATTGCAAACTTCAAGATGCCGGGCGAGAGAGAGGGAAGGGAAGAACCTGGATAGCGAAGCAACAGGACTGTGGAAAATCAAAGTTGGTCCGAAAAGATGCGGAAAACTACACAAGTCAAACACGACAAAGTTACAACTTTGTAGAATTTCTGTGACAATATGACGTTGTTGTTGCCCATCAATATCAATCAGCGCCTAGTTCGTTGCTTCCATACATCTTAAACGAATGTAAAACATTTTCAACACCAGGCACTCAACGTGTGCATGTAGAAAAAGTGGGACAAGTGACATTTCACTTTGTTTTGTTTGTTTGATTGATGTGCTACATCACCAATCGTGCTATACAAACTGCTCGGCTCAAAACAGCCCCCTCAGCTGTCAAGAGTGTCATTGAATAATCATGAATGCGCTTTGTAGCATCCCCGGGGTTGAAACCTTAAAAGCAAAGGCTTGTCCGGTTACACCCAGTACAGTGATTTTTATGATTTTCGACCAATAGTTCAGAGGTATGGAAGAATACTTAAAAACTGGTCAGTTCACAGGGAGTTGTCATGGGTAGTAAAAGAGGTGAAGTGTCATGTCAGACACATTATACAAGAGCTGTCATACCTCATTCATTTACTGAACTTTTCTGGATGGAGTATGTATCTTATTACAGGTTTTTTTTCCGGTGGGAGTTAACAGGAAGACAAAAATTGCGAACGCCTTATGCACACGAATCCGTATAACCCTGGATCAACTCACCACCTATGCTACCCTGAAAACAGTTGTCCGCTGTTTGTCTTGGATTGTGTACATTTGTCCCGACAATTAAGACGTGATGAGTTGTATCGGGGAAATGTTGGAATAAAACTTACTGTGGAGACCGCGTATTGGGCGTCCGAATAAAAGATTGTCACGTTTAATTACGGTAGGTCACAAGTCCGGATCAACAGATCAGTCGGGACTTTTTAAGTCCACTACTACCGTCTTTCTTTGTCACGTAAGGAAGACGCACAGTGAGGGTGTACCTATACCAAAGATGTGTTCACAATGTCTTCCCAAATAAGGGGCTTACAAGCCCAGAGAGCAAAAGAACAACTAGTTGTTGAGGGCATAGTCTTGGCAGTATCCGATATCATATGTGGTGCAACAAGGTAGTTAGATAGGGAGCATGATGGACGTGAATTGATGAAGAATTAATCGGCACGAAGCTGAACAACCTGGATAAGTAGAAGCAAATTTCAGAAAAATCGCAGGAGATGCTCATCATGTTGGAATGGCGTAAGAGTTCGAAGTTAGCGGAACTACGGAATACCGATGAATGGTGGTCAGGCATTAATGGACAGGCAACTGTAATAGAGACTGCACTGGAAGCCTGAAGCGTCTGATTGGGAATCTAGAAAACCGGCCAGACATAAACAGACCATTCATGTTAATATTCTGTGTATCCTTAGAAAGCCATGGTCCAGGAAGTGTGGTCTGCGTGACGAAGCATGCTTTTATGTATGCTTTCGAAGTAGACAAGATGAATGAGATGAAAAATGGCATGCCATAACCATTTCGATGAGATCTCATAAAAGAGCGAACCCATGCTAGTCTAGTTGTGAATGAAAACTAATTGTAGGGTCGATTTCTTGGGAAGTAGCGTCTGCCGCACATTCTTAAGGAATCTGATGAATGGAGGATATCCATAGATTCGTGTCGACGTCTTTTCACCACACGTATGTTACCGATCGTTAGGGATAAACAACAAAGAAATATAGCAAAAATGATTGTGGAGACTCCAAGTCCCACATCTTCTGCCAACTGTTTTTATACACCATGTCATCCAACTCATGTATTGGTCTGTGTGAAAAATCGCAGAGCATCGTATTCGCTTGGTCAACAGCTTATCTGCTGTCTACATGCTTTTGTGATCCTGCACTGGGAACATGCTTCAGCGACAGTATTCTGATGAGCAGGACTTAGCAACCTTGCACAAAGTGGCCAAACCATACTGTCGTCCCCCAATTACTTCTCAATAATGAACTAGTACACTTGAACAAACTTAATCGATCTAGACATCAAGAAACACAACAGCTCATTTTTTTATTTGCAACTATATGTTAATATCTCATCGCGAAAAGTCTCACTATTGACTTCAGTTTGGCAAGACAGCACCTGAAACTATAAACACTGGAGTCAATCGGCTTCGTATACATCCTCTTGGGTTTACGATTGCAGGCCACTAGGATCAAAAACACTGGCGGTGGAAGGGTAGTGGCTCTCCGGTGTTCTTACACTGACCACCACCAACTACAATGACTGGCATACACAAGAATTGGACGTCACTGCAGAGACGGAGGCCATTCAGTGGTATTCTCCATCAGAACAGTAAGGAACTCATAAATTTGATAAAGGCTGGAGCGGACCAGCATTAATGCTCACCTTCACGAATGGCAGTGAATGGAAGACCTTCCTCTGGGTTGATGCGAATTTCTTTGACTGCAACAGATCGACACATGACGCTAGGGGGGAGTGGGAGGGAAAAGGAAGAGGCAGAGGGAAAACAAAGTAACCAAAATCATGGTCCAGAAGGAAATGAATGCAAAACAGAATGGACGGTGAACTATAGTAGAGCAAAACTCATCTGAGAAGGTCATTGCAGGGGACGGTCGGAAACAAACGCAGTAGACACAGTAGAAAGTGTTTCGGACTAATCCTTGTACCTACGGGCAACATATGCGTTTACCCTTTGAGTTGTGAGGGGAAATGGTTAAGCTGATCTTTGTTGAGAGTATCAGAAAGGTGGAAACTCATTCTGTAGGGTCACAGAAGGAGCGTGGAGGTGTTGACCAAAAGAGGTCAGAATGGAATGATTTTACTGTACCAATTTTGTCAATATGACTGACTGTTTTCTTACCAACGACAGAAGTGACTGGATTCAGCCGAATCTCTCGTTCACAAAGGAGAAGAATATCATGACCAACAGATTAAGCTGGGGAATTTCTTGAGTCTTGCGTTACAACCAAACTGGCCTGTAAATTAGTGCATTTCACAAATTTCGTACAACTTGGTTCAAGTAGAAGATAAACGCTTGACGGAAACTCACAGAATGTGCCTGCCTGATGAACCCAAAGAAGGGTAAAATCGACCACGGGCTGTAAGAGTTCTATGAACTCTGTTAGGAAAACTTACTGCCATTTTAATAGATATGTTGAATTCAACTTCACGAACGGCTGGAAGGGTGCAACGCATAACAACGGAGCATAGCATGAAATAATACTGTCGTTTGTGAATTCCGTTCTCGACAATGCCCAAAGAGAATGAGGACAAACTATAGGTATATTTATCCGGTCAGAAAGTGTGTGAATTGTCCTACGGAAACCAAAAACTTTGGGATTTCCGAGAGACTGACAAAATAATTTATTGTCGACGCTGGCCGGTCACATTTCATCAGTTTAGGCAATGACGCGGGAGAGGAAGTGATGTGTCGCCATATGTAGCGCGTGCAAACGGAAACACAACTAACGGATGTCACAACCGAACGGATGTGAATGCAGTGGTAGAGATAGAAAGTGACGCGTAGATGGAAATGCTCGGACAATCAAGCAAAAGAACTGCTTCGGTAATCTCAACAAGGTGATTTCACAAAGTTCGTTGCTGTGTCATAAAGTCAAAGAAAATAGAAACCCATGAGAGGGTGGGTGGGTTCAGAGTTTTCCTATGTAACTCCAGGTGATTTTCACTGGTATCTGAGAACGATAGCTGAAAGCGGCTAGAATCAGCGAATTTGCAATGAGGTGACCAGGATGAGACAGAAGTTAGTTCTCTCGAGGAATGCATCCACCAACGCAAGTTAAGATGGTTCGGTCAAATGCTACAGTGCCTGACTCACCATCCACCAAGGACGCCGTCTTTTATGAAAAGTCCGGGTACTGTTCGCTATCTAAGAAGGGGCTCACAGACCACTCTCTCTCTGTTTGGTTGGAGACACTGAAAGCTATAGCATTTATGGGGTCCATCCCTAGCAAAATTGCCTGACTAAGTGTGCGAGGTGTAGGCACCTCGAGTGATTGCGGTAGTGCTAGTTTCTACTTGCTATTCTGCTTTTTATTAGAAAGCCGGCATCAGATTAACTGACATAGTTGTAGTGGAGAGAAGCACCAGTGTTCTTCGCTAATGCTGTTGTCAATGAGGATTATGATGAAGGACGATCTGTGTCATGATAACTCCATCTCTGGTAAAACAGAGAGGCTAATCTATTTCTGTGTTTTTTGAAAACCGTTTTTCTTCACCATAAGTCTTCACTCTAAATGAATGAGGTTGTATAGGTTAGAACTCGCGTTCCAAAATGACCATTTTGCCATAATAATACGTGTTACTATTTTATGCGCCATCTGTCTACGCGTCCGCAAACCCAGTTCCCTGCGTACTGCTTTCCATTGTATGCTATACGCACTGCTATTCAGCCGCTCGAGGCCGAACTGGTCGGAAGGTCGCGGGTTCGAAACTCCGTTAGTTCCATGAGATGCGCACCGCCGATGTTTCCTAATAAGGATGAAACAGCTGTAGTGCTTCTCGGCTTTGCAGCATGGATCGGCGTCACTGACAGGAGGAAGTCTCAATTGAACCGGGGGGACACTTCGGAAGATAAGATAGTACGGGATGGTGGCACCTTTGGTCGATAGGATATTCCAGGATGAACGTCTGACACTCTTGGCGGGTAATACACACATACAAATACGCTACACATTAACTAATAATGTAGCACTGACAGGCGTGTGCGTAACTGCCCTTAGTTCAAATCTCTCTGGCGAAACTTTGTATGTACTCGTGAAAATCCTCCCGTAATGTTGCGTACGATGCAATCTATTATGGCGGTGGTTCGTGGTTCGAACTCAACCTCTGCCTCTCGACTTCCCTGTCTAGGTTTGGACATCCCAGCCCTCGTGCTTCCTTCGGGTGGCATGAAAGCTACGACCCAAAAGGGTGCTACAGCTAAACGATTTTTTCTCATGGAAAGGGAGTCACGCAACGCAAGTCCGAAACCATTCTAAGCCACCTCAAAAGCCTATGTGCAAACAGGGACTTTTCCGAGTTTAGTAACGTCAAAATAAGGGCCGTGTGCCTGTACTTGGAGAGATCGTGTAAAAAAAAACTGTTGAAGTAATCCGAAACACACAAGGACAGGAAATGCTGGGAGCATGTTTTTTAGCATCCACCGTGTGTTCAATTAACCTCTACATAGCTATAGACACGCAATCAGCAAACATTATGTGGGTAACAGGGGAAAAGAGGAGCAAACATGAGTGCATGGAGATATGGGCAGGAGAAGGAAAGTAGGGCAGCGAACTGCCCCACATAGCTCACCTAGCTCATGAATGTGATCATGAATAATAAATGAAGGCCAACAGACAGACAGGTATACAAACGGAATCTACCAAACGACAATGCGCAAGTATCTAGGGTCCCGAAAATGGGTAAATTTGGGAAGAAAATAAATACCCATAAACCAAATTGATCGAAAGCGATTAGATGAATAGCATCCTCAAAAAAGAAGATAATATTCACCAGATTTTTGAAGAACAATAAAGAAACGAATGGCGTGTTCCTGGTGCTTAGAATGGCACTAGGTTCGGACTTAGGTGTGCCAACTCAAGCGTTCAGTTCAACCACTTGGGCATCAAAGCACACAGCAGAAAAATGGATACCAGAATGGAAAACCGACGAGTATTGCCTGATGCAAAGATGACTCACTGTGAATAGCCCCGATATACTGTGGCGTAAGAACCTTCACCCAGCACGTCTAATTTCTTGTACGATTCGAGGCAGCCAAATGTGCTGGATCGCGTAGCTTGTTTGCGTACAGCTGGAGATCGTTGGGAATGTGGCGTACCGGAAGTACTTGATGTTCCAACACCTCGGTCATCAAGGCACCGAACACTGCCTGACGTAGACAATCGAGTGAGGTACTCTGAGTCGGTGTGATGTGATGTCGGGGGAGAGCCCCGCCTACTTGGACTGGCGGCAATCACATGAATACCGTCGCTTTGGTACGACAGTTGGTGATGATGACGATGACGCGGACCGACGGCTAGATCCATTTCCGGATCATGTATGTTTAGCAGACCGAGCAAACGGAGTTCTAAGTTGTATACACAGAATAGAAAACTCGTAGAGAGTAACTGTTGAAGTAGGAAAGTCAGACGAACATGCGTTATCACCTAGGACCATAGTTAAGCAAACTACTGATGGTTACAAGGAGGTCTAATAAGACCCGATTTCGCGATTAAATTAGTCGCAAAACGAGAGTATCGCTCCACCAGGTTCACAAACAATGAAGGGAAAAAGAAAGCAGTGTACCGAGGAAACGATGGTGGGGTAAAGAGAGGCGAGGTATTGTCCTGTATTGAAAATTAAACCGGATAGACTACAGTCTAGTTTGAGGCCAAACATTCTGCGTGCTTCATACAGTCACAAGCATGCACAGGAAATATACCAAAACCAATGAGAGTAAGTAAGATAAAGTTTCTCACCTTCCGAATGTGGTCGGCTTAGACCGGACACAGTAGATATTGGAATGCCATCACGTACGTCCGTGTTCGATTTGGAATGTTTCGAATGTCGCGATCGAGACTTGATCAAGACTAGCTCACCACCACTGCAGGCTGAGGATCGATGGCGTAAAAAGTTTCTGTGACCTTTCACTTGTTTCACAGTTGTTACGCTGAGTGAGGATATATCGAAGGGAGGGAAGAGAAACAAAATATATAATCAGCGTGCAAAAAATAATGACACATACGGAAAAGGACATGCAAAACCTTCCTGCTTTATGGGATTTCACGGTAACGTGAGGAGAAGATTCGGTAGCATTCAATACAGATTTCATGCTATGGGTTCAGCTGTAGCACCCTTCCGGTGCCTAACAGCAATGCCACCAGGAAGCACGAGGGCTGGGATACTGCCAGGTTGCCGAAGCCTAGACAGAAGCCGAGAAGCAGAGTTCGGATTTGAACCATGAAACTTCCGTCAGTAAATTCGCCCTCTAACCACTAAGCCAGCTCGCCCCCTTTTCATACTACCAGGGTTTCGAAACCGCGGCCTTCCGGTCAGAGGCCGATTTACCAGCCGTTTGACCACGAGTGGCTGACTAGCAGTATGATTAGCTCTTACCTGGACAGGACATAGCGCCACATCACGTGGTCACTTATTGACAAGCTCCTCGAGTGACGACTTGGGATTTAAATTAATCCAGATTAAACCAGGCTCCCTGTGTGCCATAAAACTATCGACTTGCTCGTTCACTTGCATTCCCTAGGTCAGTACAACGAGCGATGCACGTAGATTCAGCAAGTTAAACATAAAGCGGGCCAAAGAATGCCGCGTTCCTCGACTAATTCGAAGATGTATGACCTTGTTTGATGTGCACTTCACTTTGTTATAACAGCATCACCTATTTGTGGGTGAGAATGCTGATAACTAAGGGGGATAATATCACAAATTTGAATCAGTAACAGGACCAATCTCTAAGTTACCAAAAAAACTTCATCACTCCAAACGAGAGAGGGGTACCTAGCTATGCGTAAGAGAAGTAGCCAGAGCTCGAACTAAATAGTTCCGCAGAATTTCGTTCAAAAAATAGTCCGGCTGCTTGCAGCAAACTGGCAATGAGGTCCTAAAATCCTAACCATTAAAGCCATCCGTTGATAACTTTAACTATTTATGCCAGGTTTGGCCGCCGAATCATTCGGTGCTTGGGGGGAGTCGTCTTTATAAGTTTCGACCAAAATACATAGGTCAATCGTCATGTCGAAAATAACCAATTCCTCATGAGTCATAAGGTTGCCACTAGGTAGTGCGTTGACAAGAGAGTAAAGCAACTTAACTGCCGGAAGCATTTCGGTCACTTTTGTGGCTTCAACTGATGTTCGGACACTGTTAAAATTACCGAGGTCGGACGACCGAATGAACAGCTTACTGCAAACTGACGCAGATCACTCGTATCAAGTGAATTTCGGGAGAATGGCATCCGAAGCATGATGTACCTCGAATGATCAAAGTCATATCAAGTTAGAGTAATGTGATAATAGGCGACCAAGCGTACATCCGATGAATCGAGACATGTCTGTCTGATCTTGTCATAAAGTATTCCCGCGTTCACCAGCACGATCTTCCGTTACACTCATCCAAGCATTCACTGATTCAATCAGTTTAGTGGATCATAGGTTAAAACACCAAATTTTGAGTACGGCAAAATCATTGACAGCCATACAACTATGATTTATTTGATTTAATGTGAAGAAAAGAATAAAAGTGGATGAGGAGGGACCAGAGCTAATTCACCAGAATCATTTCGAAATGCCCACACCTCCAGGCACAGAAACTGACAAAAAGAATGTCCTTGACATCGATCGGTAACCATACCTTGCTGCGTCTACAACAATGCACGGGGGGGGGTCATGCAGATGTCGTCCTGAAAGGCCACATTAACTAGACTTTTCGTATTCTCTATCATTTCTTCCGCCAGATAAGAGGTTGACCACCTCTCTAGGGCACGATATGCAGCATCCGTACCTCATGAAGCAGAGTCAACATTGATGCACACGGCGTACAGATGGTAGTCTGGATGTCCCGCAGCGAGAGAAAGTCGGTTTAGCGAAAACATAATCTGCGGAAACCCATTTGGGTCAAAAAACACGGGTGTCGTTACGACAAATCACCATATAATAGGAATACGATATGTGTCTGCAAACTTGGTCTCCCTAAAGTGGGACCGGTATCAAGCAACATTGGCGTACGCACAGGAATTTAGTGTTTGTGTGGGAGGCGTCATTCGTACAAGATGGTGTCTGGCCAAAAGTGAAGGGAAAACAGCTAATGCAGTACAATGCCGTAATGCATTGTAGCAGAATCCCCAAAGTGCACAACATAGTACACTAGATGAAGCAATCGCCTGTCGGTTAGACCGAAAATTCGATAATGACTAATAAAAATAATACTTAACGACCGAAGATTCTACGAAGTGTGTGGAGACACGTAACCGTAGAATGACGACTAAAGTCTCTTTTATATGAAAAACGTCATGGTGACGGCTGAAAATCTCGGTCTCCGGTTCCAGGTTGCTTTCTAAATTCCAAAACGCGTACGGCCTTCGTGGCGAGGCCGTTGAGGTAGTGAGTACACCAGCTGAAAGATCAAACCAACGTAAACAACTGGAAGATTAGCCAATTTTTGGATGGCATACAACCAACGCATCTACCACCTGTTTGTACTCAAGCTTTTGAGTGGCGGATAATAGAAAACAGTTACCGTGCAATGAATTGTGTAACTTCGACAAATACACCCATTTGTGTACCAGGGTGATTAGCAAGGGAGACTCACCTGAAACCCAGCTGAATACCTCATGTGTTATG
Organism: Clonorchis sinensis; assembly: GCA_003604175.2. Taxonomy (NCBI): domain Eukaryota; kingdom Metazoa; phylum Platyhelminthes; class Trematoda; order Opisthorchiida; family Opisthorchiidae; genus Clonorchis; species Clonorchis sinensis. Next base: position 22,703,643 of record CM030371.1, on the reverse strand, counting down.
TGTACACAATGTATTGCGAAATATCGAATATCGTGCCAACCTGGTGCTTGGTGCAGCACATTCAGTTAAAGATAAACATCATAAACGAGATTCAGTTGGGTCTCACGGGAAAATCACATTGGCCTACAATTGAGTGTAGTTCGCTCCTTTCGTACAAGTTGGGTTCAAGTAGAACATAAGGTTGACGGAAACTCGAGGACTGCACCTACCTGATGAGCCACAAGAAGGGCTAAGCCAGTCGTGGACTGTCAAAGTCACTCCAGTTCGGTTTTGCAAATGAAAATCGTTAGGTTACAATTCTTGATGAAATCATCATCTTGATGACAATGATGATGAAGTACTAGGGAGGTTTGCAAGGTTATTCCTGCGCCAAACCAATCGTTGTCCCAAAACGTGGTTACATCACAAGCCATGAATCGGCAAATAAGTATGACCTAATAAGAAATTCATCCGGAAACCAATTCGTCTGTTTGCTCCTAAGTGGCTCATTCATAGTTAAGTTTCTCCGTGATGATAATACTATGTGCACACAAACCGCAGTGCCACTGCAAACGAAGAACACCAGTCCTTCAAGGAAATGACAATGAAAATGGTGAGTGATATTGAACGTCCCAAGCGACTTCGCTGGTTCAGTGGCGTTCATTCACCCCACATACTTCCCGCTCTAACGTTGCTCCAGCAGCGATTTCATCAAATAAAAGACAACAAATATTCGGAACCACAAACGGTTGTTGACGGGTTTTGAGCATCCTCATGCTGTGTTATTAATTGTACACGGTTAGACCGCTGTTAGTTTGCCAATCCTCAAAAAACTGAGCAGTTCACTCAGTTTCCTGATCACCCAATCCGACTGTCGTATTTTCACACGGATGCTCCCACGTACGCGTTTGGTTAAGAAGAATAAATCGATATCCTGAATATGATTCCAACTGAAAAATGAGGCGGATTTTGTGCAACATATTTGAACGGAACTTATTTAAAACGAGGGATTCAGCTACTATTCACTTGAACCTCCCCTTACTACCAACTTAGTTTAGAGATGAGTGAGTCTCGCGATTTGCACACGATTTAGTGTTCAACTGGACAATAAGACTGACATGAAGTGGGGAACTACGCCTAACTGATAGGCCTAAGAAATCAAAAAGTGTTTAGAAAATTTTTAAGTAGTGTTGGGTCAAGAACTAACGACTAGCGTTTCTGTAGTCGGATAAGCGCATGCGATAAAACTTTAAATTATTTTCTAAATGTTCTTATGATTGTATTTCTCCACATTATTGCGGGTGGAAAGCTCACATTGGTCACAAGAGAGGGAACAGACACCGCAGTGAAATAAGTTAAGTGGAACACAATGTTGACGAAAACTCGGGGACAGTGCCCACCTGATGAGCCCCAAGCAGGACGAAACAGGTCCTGGGTTTTCAGTAACCTTCTGAGTACTGTGTTACGTCTACACAATGTATTGCGATATTGTATTGTCATACCAACTGAAACAGGGGGTGGCCTGGTGCAGCAAATTCAGTCAAAGAAGGACGTCGTTAACATCAGTTGGGTCTATTGTGGAAACCGAATTGGTATGCGAATGAATGCATTTCTCTAGGTCTTGAGCCATTTCCGGAATTCGAACAATCATCCCACATTACTTATATCAGAAACCCACAGCTCTACTGCAGTTGCTAAGATATCAGCACGTAAAATTATCTGCAACTGGTTAGAAGTGGACTTATTCAGTTGCTTTCCTAACCAGCCACATCTAGTATTAGCCCACTTGACATAGAAGTGCGCAATCTCACTTCCAAAAACAACACACCCCAAAGTAGCTCAGCTTCAGCAGCTTCCTATGATGTGCCTTCTTGAGGGAACTGTGGTAGATGGATTCCGGTTGGGACAAATGCAGAAAACTTTGAAGAGGACAATTTAGGGACTTGAAGCAAGGCTACCGTAGGAAAATGTTCACCAGTGGTCAGTTGTGCTGCAAAGATCACTAGTTAAATGGGATTTTTGCCTCGAGGTATTACCAGACAAGTTAAACCGTGTTACCTGCTTACATATACTACTTAGAAGATGAATGAGAGGCGTGACTGTGTAGCCGAACAAATTGAACTACTTGGCTCAATCTCGTTGTCGGCTGACTGTACACCTATGAGTGCGCTTGTGCAGAAACCACCAGATCACACAACGGAGTAGAAAAGCCCAAAAAGCTAAGACTGTGCTCTTAACGTTGCAAGACAGCAACTAAAAGGATGAGGTGAAATTCAATCCTACAGAAAACCTAAGATGACCGCATGTCCGGATAGTGACACTCGGTAGGTGGAATTACCGTTATTTGGATTAGCAGCCCAAATGTCTCTCTCGCTCTCTGATAAACAAATTGTGAAGTCAAATGGCATGTTCTCCACCGCACGGAGCCAGTAATCGTGAAAATATGTCCTGCTTTCTCGCGGTAAACAGAGGAGAATTCCCACACTTTCGTCCTATAGTTATTCATTGACAATAAAAAAAACAGGGAACTTAAAAAAAACTAAGATTGATAAACGTGCCTGGCATTCTTCAGTTCGTCGGTGTGCACAACTTCCCACGTACGTATCGGAATTTATGGTGAAATACATCCGAGAATCTTCACATAAATGGTGATAGCGTTATCCGTACCATGTGTTTATCATACGAAATTAGCAGGTCATGAGGCACACAATGGGTTTTCACAACATCCGCGACATCAACGGGTGCCACTTCCGTTTTAATTTGCAAAATGAGTGGGTACATTGTATTCCTAAGCAAACATGAAGACCACACATTCAGAAACCTGTAAATCTTCACCCAGCATGCTCCAGAATGCACAACAATGAAGGTCAACAGGCTCGGCTCTCGCTGCAAGAGTGTTATGTTTCGCTAATTTGTACACGAAAACAGTTACATCTGTGCATTGTTTGAGAAAAGCAAACATTGTAATTCGCTTTGCTTAGGTCGTATATGTAGCCGGTGTGGTGGAAAGAAACCTGTTGCTTCCCATGTCCTTTGTGCACTCCAGTGGTTGAAGTCCATTCAGGCAGGCTAGAGAAATCCACAAATGCATCAAATCGGAAAGTGATGCGAACAGATTGCATTACAGTGACCGCGACTTTCCTGTGCTCGCGGATCTAATTCGCCATCTGATCGACATCCTTATGACGCTATAATTCTGATCAAGGGCGATCCTTTTGCTAGAAACACGATCTCTCATCGATCGCTTGCATGTCAGTCCTTCGTGAGCGCCGAATTAGAAAGGAAACGTTATCAGCCATCCACATCTGTATTCTTGTCAGGACGATGTGGCGTTCTTCTGTGGGCATGTCAGGTACAGATCCATAGTCCACTTAGACATCCGAATCAAAATGAGTCCTTCACACAAAACCCTAGGGAATGTCACAGATCGGTTCTTTGCTTCTTTAGACCTGTAACGAACTTAGCGAGCGACCCTATGAACACCCTATGAACATGCGACGACCCCAAATATGTTGCCAGGTCATCGGGCCTAGGGTCCGTGAAGGTCACAGCAACTTAAAGTGTCCCACCATCTGCTTACGAAGAGATCCTGTGTGATGATGATCAGCCACGCTAGATACAGAAATGGTCATAGCAGCAGCAGCAGTTGGTCGTGGTCCATGACCATACGTGTAGATACGAAACCCTTTCAGTACTGCTGGAATGTACAAAAATCTAAATAGTACAAAAAAGTCATGGAATTTCCTGTGGGATTCGGGCAAAACTTGATAAAAAGTAGATCTCGATGAAAAGTGGCGATGTGGTTGTTCTAGTGCTGAGTGGTCCGCAAGCGACGGATAAGACGCGCTCACAGTTTAGCCATATTATCCAAAAAATATTTAAAGCACTGACAAAAATACATCACGTTTACATATTGGCATCAGATAAAGAGGAAGTAGCACCGTCGATTGAATTGAAGGCGGTGGCGTGTGATCTGCTCGTGTTGTTGTTGGACTTCTACCATCGACCACTGACTGAAGGTTGGGAGATACTGGGCTTTAGTTGCGGAAATATGCACAGCGTCCACTCGTCCGTTTTTAAGCCTGCACAAGCACTAGGCCCTGATTTCTAAGCTGGAATGGATCATTCGACTGAGGATAGACACTGACAAATATTTCGGTCACCTTAGGTCTTGATATTCCAAAAGACGGAAGAAGTTGTAGGCAGCCTAACTGGACGGGACCATGTTACTCAAGTGTTGCTGTGAGAGTATTCTTTTTCAGAGTAGGAGTCTGGAACACGTAGGACCTCAATGAGCACAACCAGGGATTCAAATATTGGAGGGTCAAAATGTGGCATTTTTTGGCGTGAAATCTCCAAACACATCCACGCTCACACCGATGTGACACCTGATATAAACATCTGGATAGCCGTTGATTTTTTCGTAAAGTTAAGCAATTTGGTTGCAATTGGAATAATCAGCCCAGGAAACAAACCGATGGTCGCTTAAATAGCATCAGCTAACAACAAGGACATTCAACTCACCTGGAGTGTCCTACAGAATGTGTAGGAGCAGCCGTTTTGGAGGTACCACTAACAGATAGGAAAGCATTCCAAAAACCTGAGAGTTTGGACATTGATGAAGAAGCGGAACGAGGGCGAGGACGCACACGAGATTTATTAACCTCTCGTAAACGCCCAGCAGGTACCTCGACCGAAAGACGGTCAGTGCTATACGATACCTCTTTAATGGACAAGTTCTGGGTCGTTGGTGGGCCACCGAGATCCATCAGCGCCTGTCTAACTTCGGGTTCGGATGAAACGAGAGCGGGAGAAGTGTAAGGAAATTCGGATCTCTGGCTAGATAGTCGAAAGCGCATTGTATCCTGTGTTATGGTATTGGGTGCGCCCACAACTGGTCCGGGAGAATGAGATCGTCGATCACGGGAATCTGGGCCAGTGGTCAAAATGGTACGATCGACGTCGATCGTTCTTTGCGTCAACATTGAAGAAACGGACTCCGCTTCGGAGTGCATGGCTGTCCGGGTAATATGTTTACCTGCTGTAGTGGCTGGCATGCTACTGGTTGATTGGTGTCCCCGGGAACGAGCAATACGACGATAGCTTGCGGATCTAGGGCCAGTGGTGGTGGAAGTGTTTCCCGACTGAGGTCGTCCTAGAAGGATATCTGTGAGGAAGAAATAGGTGGAGGATGACGCGGGCTAACTACTGAATATATTTCGAGTTACAGCAGCTAGGATAACAAAAGCGAACCCACAGTGGCCTAGCTTAGAACGAAACTGGTCGAGAAATCAAAAGCAGGCTACCGGACAGCTGGAGGCTGACTAAATCTTATTACATATGTCTTGGTTATATTTCAAGTAAAATAAAAACTAATCACGAGAATATACATGAGACTTAGGTTCAGAATACTTATCAAGGTCGATTTGATTGTATACGAAACGTGGAGAAACGTAGCCTTCAGTATAACCGACAGGCGAATTTCAGCGATCAATTCATTTGCAGTCACCACTTTAACACGTTCGCTTCTATCAGATACGGAGATTTATTATTAGGCACTCTCCTACTTCCCAAAAAAGTATGATGATCTCGCGAGCGGAACCTCTGCTAGAGTGCACAACAGCGTTTCGTATCAGCCGCAATCGAGGATGCGATCACCTCCACCCACCACCACCACCCCCAAATAGAGACTGACCATCCTTTTCGAAGTTTTTTGCCTCGTGTGAAGGTGTTACTACGTTCCACCACTCACGAAAGCGCACCGGCTTGTGGGCTTATATGTAGGTAGATGAGAGAAGTATCAGCCACCATGTCTATCCCTGTATGGCCGGTTATTGAATTCAGGTGACAGAAACATGCCTTGCGAACAGATCTTGTTTACTGTGAGATTGTGCCTAACGTTCTTAATCAAACGGATGCCATGCGTTCATTTTGGACCACATAGGGCAGGAAAAAGGTTACGGTAATGAGTGAACTGTATGGACCCATATGATTGCTTTAAACATATTAGAGTTTGCTGATATCTGGCTTTGCTTGCTGGATATTCAATACATTATTGCTAACTTCACGGGATAAGAATGAAGACAAACCTGTATGACATGAAACGATTCGCTGAAATAAGACGCCAGTGGAAGCGTTTTAAAGAAGGTCCAGCCACAGGGATTTTCTCAAAAGAATAATTTGGTTGCAATGAGCACGAGCAGACCGAAAACAGATTGAGAAAAATGGTGATAGAGTTGTTCTTTACGGGAGAATAATTGTGCCTATTCTCTGCCATTAAAGCTGGGCGATTTGGTCGCAACTGTTTCATCTAATAGGCAAATAACATCATCAGTAAGCCATGCGTTGTAAATCAATTCCAACCACCACGGTCATTTGCTGTTATTGGAGGTCAAGACAGGACATTGTGGGATGTAAGCACAACAATGCGAATCGCAACACAATATTGCGAGCGAGGAGAAGTCGGGTAGACAATTCGATTATTCAGCCTAACACTTATCCGGATCATCATACTTAATGGGAAAAACATGTAACAGGGTAGCACCGGGACCAGTAAACGCGCATACACAGAAACAGCGATTCTGGATTGTACAAATACCAAACTCACTTCTACGGGGAGAGGCAAAGAGGTATAGGACTATCCGTGCGAAAAATTGAGTGAATCGCGCATCATATGCTGAAGAGGAATAATCATCGCCTACTTACTTGGCTGCATATGTATGCTACCATTCGTGCGTGTGTGTTACTATTGCCCTAGACCGACTACGAAAATTTAGCCTATATGCATCAGCTGCAAAAAAGTGTACGTAGGCGGCTAACGACTGATGGATGCCATGTTCCTGTGGGGAATTAAGCCGCTATGTTGCTGTGCCCTTTCCGTAACAGATTCGCTAACCTGCGACGAACAGACTGTCACTGTCAAGTCAACTCAACAACGGAACAAATGGGGGTTTTCGCCAAGCTTCGTTCGTACTGTTGGCCGAATGACCGAAGAATACAACTGACAGGCTGAGGGATGTTAGCGGCTACAGTTCGCTCCAAATATTATCGGTCTGATGTGTACTTACTACGTGATAACATACGTTCAAGCGATGCAAACTCCACTCGATCGATTGTACACACTGCCCTGCCTTCGTGTGCCTCAAAGATCGAACTTTAAAAATACATGTTGTCTGGACTGACACGATAGCAGTAAGCCATCTGGGAACTGGCCACGGCCAAATGATACATCAAATCCTGCACGAAAGACCAATCTCCTACAATGGCCCACATGCATTTAACTTGGCGACTGATGTGATCGCTAGCGCGGGGATAGACAGTCATTTGTAAAAACAACATCTATCTAGCTCATCTGTTTAATTATTCCTTGGACCAAATTCTGTCCATGTTCCAGCGGGAACAAAGCCAGTTTCTGTTCGGATGTCGTCTGGACACGTTCCTTCGTAGACAAGATGGACTCATCTACTACCATCTGGTTCACACATGGAACGCAAATATAGGCAATGCCCAAATCATTCGATGGAATGCAAAATTAGGTAATAAAAGGGGCTATGAGGCTGAAGATACAACGCGAAGTGAGGAAGTCTGGGGTATAAAAACAGTTGCACATACTCTGAAGGTTAGTCAGGTTACTCCCGCACAACAGCAGATAATTGCATCCATACGGCAGACTCAACTGTGATATTTCATGAACTGAGTCCCCCGTCCATTCTCTGAAAAACTGCTATCTTAGTTTAATCTTTTGCAAATTCCCGTGAAGAATCTGTCAATTCATTCTCTGCTGTTTTTAGCTCATGCTATCGACCCCCCAGTTTTCCACATCTCAACAACCCGTCCAAATTGCTTGAACGGTTTACGGCGTGACCTAGATCAACTAAAGGAGTGATCAATGATTTAATCTGCAACCGCCGCATGAATTCCACTGGGATCATTATCTGGAACGTCTTACTATTGCTATCACAAAGCCAGAATTTATAAATAGCGAAACGTTATTTCAAAAGTCAAAAGCAAACAGGACGAAAGTAATAAGAACAGACCATTACTACTACTATCGTCTACTTAGGAAGAGTGGAAGCAATACATGTGAAAGGATACACAGAACATAGAGAAAAAGAGGGGAAAGTTTTACTTAAATGCGTCCCGTCAGTAATTTTCACTTGTGAGTAGTGTTCTGGCTGTCAAGTCCCCGTGGCTAGCTGATTTTCACGCGCTTCATCTGGGAACACATGGATTTATCGAAATGACACTTTACTCTACGGCGATATTTCTGTAAAGCACCACACGCTCGTTAGAATGTCCACAGCAAGAATCACGGGAGCAAGCGATCAGTGGATTTTAAGTAAGCAAATCGTCCATTCGAAATAAAAATGCAGAGGGTTCGTAACGTGGATTCCCTCCTATACGAAGGCCGACGCATAATACGTTGATTTTCCATGCGATTAAAAAAATGTCCCTTAAAAATGATGTATTGACGAGTTATGATGGTCGGAGCAGCGCAAGGGTGGAGGTGGGAACCTCGCGTCTCCAATCAACAGACACAAGAGAGAAGCGGGACACACATATGTCGTTAAAACAGACGTGGCGTATGGGAGCTTTACTAAGGAAAACATTAGATGACAGTCATTTTAGCAAATCGGCTGCGATGAAAACTGTAAATTTCTGTTAAGAGTGGCACACGCGGAAAAGACATCTCCCCGATCAACCACACAAACTAAGAATGGTTCCACAATGGGGATCGAGCATCGCTGAAACACAACTGATCAGTAGAGATGCGCGGAATCAGGATATTGGATAAATCCGAAGATTCATCCAAGACGTTGGGCTGAACTGCAGAGTTCACATGACTCGGAACTCTAACTACCACAAGAAACGGGTTGTAAAGCTGTTGTTGAAATCCTGATGACGCTTCAGCTTTTGTAGAGTCACAAATGTCTAGAATAAACTGACTTGCTTTTCATGACTTGATCCAACTCATGAAACACTTAACCCTAACCTACGCACTACTCAGAAAGCGCTGGTAATTCTTCCTCCTTCCTTCTCATGTAACTATGTCCCCGGCGGTCATTCTGACATGCCAAATGTTCTTCCAGTCATATTTTTATTTACTTCCAACATCCTATTCCATTTGCTGTTCATTGAATGACCTAATAAGTAGTAACAAACAATTGTTCAAACGTAACACCATTTCGGCGCCTAACTACCACGCCCCACACAGTATGAGGTACGGCCAGGTTGCCTAAGCATAGAAATGAGTAGTGGAAAAGCTAGGGTTGGGTTCGTTTTATCCGCCCAGCTATCTTGAGCTTCGCCAATATAGAAGAATCTCAATGATGAATGTCAGAGTGGTGTATGGCGGTTTCCGACACCTCATGGGGGCTTTGGTAGACCCAGGCAAACGGTAAATAAGGTTTTATCTACCTCATTTGACCGACGGAATGTAAGGAAGCTATAAAAAATATTCGCATAATGAGACCACATATGGCATTCCTCACAACTACTACTACATAGTTCAAAACTTTTCCTCCACTGGATCTCAGTCCACAGGTAACTCTGTGTTACATATAGCATACGAGGCCTTGCTAAGCATCTTTTACAAATAAATTCCGCTGAAATGTCCAAGAGAGCAGATAATGATATACCAACTCAAAAAAGCGGTTGCTGCTCAACTGACAACTTCGGGATCTCTGTGTCCTGGTACCTAAAGAAATCCAGCAGGATGTGGCACATAATCTGCGCGACCAGTGAGCACGCTGTCAACTCCCAGCCGGATTGCCTCGTGAAGTTCACGTGTTACTGTGCAGTGTTTGGTGCCGAATGACGTTTCTGTGGACTCTGAATCAGTCATTCCTATACCACCTCGGTCCGAGATGACGCCAACATGTGCTTCGGACAATTTCATCTAAAGATGCAGGTAGCTTGCTATTGCCAGATTCCTTACGGATATAGGACCTCTGCACCAAGTCCTTTTTCTTTCCATCCCCTACCAGGAGATCCTTGCTCTTCCTTGCTTTATTGTAATCAAGCACTAGTAATTACTGTTAGCATATTGCTGTAAATGACCAACGGTAGATTGGAATTACGTGCCTTGCAGGTAGAACATGCTGAATTAGTTTTCACGGACACTCTATGCATCATCCATGAAACGAGCCGAGGGTAGCCGGGGGACTGGAGTTTGGAAACACAGATCAGCTTGCTACCGAAGTCATGCATTCCACACACAGGAATCGTTGATCAACTCAAACGGAGAAGAAATAGGAGAAATAGAATTCTAACACACTGAAAGTGATTCAGTGGACACATATCGAGTTACAGCTTAACCTATCCCTATGCACTCGCGCTGAGGTGAGTGCACATTTTGAGGTTATTTAACCTATTATGACCCCAACTAACATCAGAGTTGAACCTTTAGAACTAAGATGCGCATGCTTCTTGCTCCATCATAAAGCGTTCTCATGTTTCCTCCTCACATTATTAGCTGCTTTTCAATTCATGCATAAATATAGTTCATATGCACATGCTTCCCTATATCTCAGGGGGAAAAGGGTTGCCTGAAAATATGCCAGTGAAGATAAAAGAACAACAGCCCATGTCGTGTCTTGTCTAACGTAGGTCGGGTGGTTACCGCGTACCTTTCGTGATCAAAAGTACGATTCTGACATATCCCCCGAAGTCACTTTGTATTTGCCTTTGTTTTCAGTGTAGTTATTACCATGTTACTAACCGGTGATGGATGCAGGAGCTCACATGCTACTAGGTGAGCAAGTCATCCAACGAAATAAATTCGTCGCGGGGGGGGGATGATCACAGAGAAGCAATTCGTAGGCCGCTGCGTGCAAAAGAGAGAGATCAACAAACAGTGGCTAGACAAAATCACTGGATAGGATGATTTTGTTTAGAATATATTTTGCCGCTAGCTGGGTGCAACAGGTTAAAAGCGATGGCAGCAGCACACATTAGGGAAGAATCAATAACGTAAAGTGTTCATGTGTGCCTAGCGACCTTCAAGCGCAGGATGAAACCGACAGCACCTACACACATGCACAGATAGATGCGTCTGTGCACAGCACCGGACAGCCAGTCCCGACCAAATGGTGTAGCAGTGCCAGCAACTAGGGTAAATCAATGTGGGAACACCCGGCCGAGAACCATGTGGGCAATTGTTGATGTAGCCTCATCATCATCACCATCGTCACATGCGGTTTGCGTGTGTTCGCCAACAGTACCACACAAGCTCCGCCAGTGATTTTCCTGCTTGTCTGATAGAACAAAACGGTGTCAACGTCAAAGTCAAAAGTGAATGCGTACACACTGGTGTGAGAATTTAGGAAAAGGAACCTCGTGGACAGGGATTGAAAACGTGTGAAAACCAAATTCGGATGCGCTTCTCTTTTCGTTGGAAGACTAACGAACGAAGGATAGATGAACTGTGCTCTTACGTCATCAACGAATAGTCCCTCTGTTAGTGGGAAAAAGGATTCGAAATCATATGCCAAGAGAAGCCCAGCTGAAAAATTTTTCCAAAAGATCGTCCAATTAATGTCACTAATAGCACACGAAATATTATCGGAACAGTCGTTCAGAGGAGAATGGACCCACTACATTGATCTATCACGACGATGGGTCCAAAGCAAACCCACACATCCATTACTGGGTTTGACCGGCATCGAAAAACTTCTGTCCCGTCAGTAGTTTGAACAAAAAACGGTAAAAATTCTACCAGGAAAGTCACACCGGAATCTAGCATCAAACAAGAACAGATCTTCATCATTCCATTCTAATCTTCGCTTTAAGGCTTTAAGTATAGATAGATTTTGTGATTGTATGGTAGTGAAGCGTCAGCGTCAAAACTGAGGTGGTTTTTCCTTAATGATGATGATGACGCTGAGAAAGGAAGGAACCAGTCTACAACATAGACATGGCTGGTTTTTCACAACCACATGAAAACGAACTCTTTGGAAAGTCGACTGAATTAGTAGAAATTTTCCCTACCTGAGCAGTTGTATCGGTCCCGGTAGCCTTGCAAAGATGATATTTCCATCCAGATTGGGAAGGCCACAGCAGCTTTCTTAAACCTGCATCACTTGTGGCGTAGTCGTGACATCGACTTATCTGTCAAAGGTGGAGTTTACAATGTTCCAGTACACTCCACATTATTATACGGGTCAGAAACTTGGCTGCTGCAGCGACAGGACGTCAAAAACTCGGTGTTTGACCACCGATTTCTTCGGAGCATTGCCCGGATCAGTAATGCTGAATTATGTCGAATGGTCTTCGGAAGAAATAACCCGCCCACGTTAGGTGAACTGATTACACTCCATAGGTTGTGCTGATTTGGTTACGTGCTGCTTATGCCAGTTGACCGACTTCCTCTAACAGCCCTTTTCGCACAATCACGCGAAGGGTGGAAACGAGCCAGAGGATGTCAAACAATGCTTTGGCAGCGAAGTATCAAAGCCGTTAACAGAAAACTCAGCTGCGCTGGTCATTGCCATCCCCCGGGTGAGGACTCCGACACAGGACGCATCAGTGTTAGGGATATTGGCAGACAGTGCACAGTCGCTCACCAAATCGGGCTCATGCACTCAAGCTTTTGCCTTCAATGCATAGTTCCTCTCCCAATTTCCCAATGAATAGTCCACTGACAGCCCCCTATCTACGCATCAATTGTATCAGCTACCCCACCAACGCAAATCATCAGCGAACGAAACTGTGACAGCTATGACCACTTTACGGTAATCATGCAGTTCTTCCAGTTTCTGCTACTGATAGAAAGAACAAACGCCAAGCGCTAGGCTGAAATGGAGAGGGCGGTGGAGCGTGACATAAATGCTCGGAATTCTAAGCCACCACGGACATTTCGGCCAATCAGGTTCCGACTTCGGAAAAAGAGCACTATTTTAGTTATCTTCTATTGTGAGTTACAAAGCAGCTGTGCGACAGCAGCAGCGCACCACGGCCAAAAATTCGGTTTCCCAGTATGAACATTTCTAGGCACCTGCGGTCTCTGACATCCATCGTAAGACTTGCTAGGGAGAATCGGACCCAATGAACTTATATTCAACTGTAACGAACAGCCTACGGAACCTAGCTAACCTAGAATAGCGCTGAATGCTTTTTATCGAAAAAGCAAAGATCGAACCGAGTTTGATGGTGTTGCATCAGATTCCAAATCAAGAAGAAATGGTCAGGAAGAATGGAATGGTTCCATAAGAATATTAGTCCTTCTCACTACCCTAATTACCGAAGGAGCCAAACTAACAATGGGGGAGGGACCTTAATGGAGAAAACACATCCGGCAGTAGCCCCAAAGACTCTCGGTTTCAACGGAAGACCACTTAGTCAACAGCATATCAGTGTCTGCTTACTTACCACCGTTACGCATCCCTGAAGTGTGCTCGATACCAAGGAGTGCACCTGATAAGGAATGTGTTCTATCGAAACTGGGTCTGCAAAGCCCGATAAACTGCGGTAAGGTAGAGTTAAGGCGCAGTGACATCCTGTTTTCCGCTTCTATGTTTTTTTACTTAAACCCCCACATGTAGGGAAAATGCTCAAAAGGGAATTCTTACCGTTGACTGAGTGACGGTTACCAACACAGCTTTTCGTGTGCGTTGTTACAGCATCCATCCATGCTGAAAACAGTAGAGGTAATCAGTTTTTATATTTGTGTGATAAGAAGCCGAGCTGCTCAAGTGCGCGCGGAATTGCCAGCCGTCTGAAAGCTTTCCGTTACTATTTACACCCATTGTTTTTGCAAGGATGGTCAGTTATGGAAACCCAAGTAAGGCAGGAAAAAAATGTCACGCGGAGTGCAAAATAATTGAACCAGTGCATAAGGTTGACTTTCACCGAGTGAACACGATCGAGTTGCATATTGTTCATCAACAGGCAATTCACTCGCTCCGTGCGAAATGTGGGATATCGCATCAGTAAAAAGACCTCCCGCTGCCTGAATGTCTGCTCACGTCAAGGCACAAAACCACACGCAGCCAGACAGCCTGTCGTGGTAAGAAGAGATGGGAAATTTTGGCCCTCAAATAAAGGTGGATGAGATATTGCGCGCATCCATGGAGGCTAGATTTCTCTCATACGATCCCAGTGGTTAAAAGAGAAGGTGAAGCATAATCAGGGGATGATTGAAGGATGCTGGCGCATAGCTGCTAAACTCACTAATGAAGCTAAAAATTTCGGTAAGAACTCAGGAACCTTCGACAACTATGGTAATCAGAAGAAAGCAGAAGAAAGATCGTTGCTACCCAACCTGATTTCACATGCGACCGAACAATTTGCAATTAAGACAGGCCAAAGAGGGAATAAAAAACAAATTTAGACGACGTCCAAGAGCTGCAAGATTTTTGGGGCGAACTTCGGAAGGATTTTCGGTGCGATCTCGTCGGATCCTGCCGTTCTAGGTCACTAATGTCATGCACCAGAGATAAGTCGTACGTCAAAGAACAGACTAAAAGGTCCGAGATTCGAACTAAACGCTGGTTTTCGTTTACTTCTGTCTGGACTCGAGCAGACTGACAGTAGCATAACCCTGGTATTTTTTTGAGTTCTATAGCGCACGTGCACTGAAAAGGTGTCACAGCCGAACGACATTCTATAGGGAATGGTTTTGGCTCGGTCCCGTACTCCGTGGAAATAACCCAAAGGCCTTGCAACGAAATCCCTGACCAATGAGCTCAGTCGGATTCGAAACTACCACCCCCTGGATAGAGACCTAGTGACTCGATTCATCAATGATTAGTGGCGGCGATGGACATGGCTCAGACACGTGGTTACAAGGCGACCATTTTGAAAATGACCCAATTTCCGTAGCTTAATTCTCCAACTACCCGCTCAGTCCGAAAGGAGCATTTGAATTACTGGTCACAAATAGTTTCTAGGATGGAGACAGCTGGATTGCGCTCCATTACGCTTCAGGCCAACAACCATGACAGAAAAAATAATCTTAAAGACGCCGACATTCAACTAATAATGGAACATGAGAAGAGATGGACGGAACACTTCGGCTCCCGACTCAATCGTCCATCAAGCCACTTGCTAACCAGTCTCTAAGCCGTGCACCAGCCCTAGCCAGGCTAAAAACGAACAAAAAAGTCCCCAGTGGAAATCTAAAAAGCC
The DNA here is from genome assembly GCA_003604175.2 of Clonorchis sinensis. NCBI lineage: Eukaryota > Metazoa > Platyhelminthes > Trematoda > Opisthorchiida > Opisthorchiidae > Clonorchis > Clonorchis sinensis. Next base: position 22,688,538 of record CM030371.1, on the reverse strand, counting down.
TTCATTCGGGAGTCCCCGAAACGCTTCACTAGCTGTTCTGCTCAAGATGGAAACCCGAAGTGCTCCCGGTGGAAAGAGGTGCTTCTTTACTATTAAGGATACAAAGGTGATAGAACGGTCCACGAGAACTACTGAGGCACCAGGCTGACAGATAGATCAGCCAAAATCTTCACCATACTACTGGTGTACGCCTCAGAGAAACGAACGTCTCATCTCAGACTGAAACAGGGAGACTTTCATGTAGGAAGAGGTTGCTTAGACGAAATATTCAAGGTAAACTGTGTTGGAACACCGCTACAAGTTCCAGAAACCAATCACTGCTTGCTTACTCGGCTTCCGTGCAGCATTTAGCTCATTCAATAGGGAGCGCCTTTGGTCTGTCTTAAGAACTTATGGCGAGCCAAATAAGCTGAGAAATCTCAACAAGGCCTACTACTCGGGCACAAAAGCCTCCATCCGGAACTATGAGAGAAGATTACGGCGTTTGCTTTAACATCCAGTATTCGGCAAAGCCCCCCACTTTCGGCGATGCCTTTAAAGGTCACGAGTAATTGAATAATGTCTCATGCCCTCAGAGGCTTCTTTGGATTGTCAATAAGCTTCACCAAAAGAATCACGGATCCAGATTACGCATGTGATAATATTGTACTGAGTAAAGATTCGACAGAAATGCAGACTATCTTTGATCGCATCGTCTACTAGGTTTAACTGGTTGGGCCTGAAATAAATCCTGGAAAGACGAAGTTCTTTACTACAAGCACGAATGTCCGGTTTGGCACGCTTGGTGTTAACCGAAAGCCTGTAAACCAAGTCGATTCCTTCAGGTATTCCGGGTCTACGATCCTCCCAAATGATCAAGTACGGCAGGAAACAGGCGTTCGCACGAACAACGCCAGTAGGACCTTCATGCAGACCATCACATGGAAAAGACCATCTATGGAAAAGCTCGGAAATCAAAATTCGAAGGAAGCTCTGTACGTACACTGGGATCGTTCGGTCCATACTAACGGATCCATGTGCGAACTGACTTTCTGATCGAAAGCCACAATATTTTACCACTGGTACTTGAGACGAATAATCAATGTACACTGGAACGACAGTTCACTCCATGTTAGTGTAAGGCACCGCTGTCATAATGTTCTACGCAGCTCTAAGGTGATTCAGCAACGCAGATTAGAATGGCTGGAGCATGTTCTCCGCAAACCAGACTTAGAGCTGCCCTAATTCTCCCTGGCGCTGTCGCACCGCAGGACAAGTGAAAACCGACCATCTACAGTTTAGACCGATGCTGGTCTACAAATGGTGCACGGGGTTACACAATCAAACAGAAACAGGATGATGCTGTGCTAGGACCCTGATAGATATCGTGCTTCATGGCAGCAACGATCCGAGATATTCAGAGTCGAATCACCCTTCTCCATGAGAAGGGCGCCGTAAACTAGTAACTGAGTTGCGATCTTGCATCAAAGCTGTAGTCTTCAGTGCGTACGCATCTAAACTACCCCCCCCCCCCCCCCCCCCCCACACTACCGTGTGCGGTGCAAGTTATGTTTGAAAAAAACCAAGTAGCCCAAGTTTTCGGTGCACGGAACTGTAGCAGCTGGAACAAACGTATCCTGGGTGCCTGGTGTACAGCTGACTAACTTAACTTAAGTACAAAGTGCAGATCTAAGTGACGTTCATTGCAAATAAAGTACGCTGTCAGATGGTGTCCCTTCGGCGGACTGAAATATCGCCTAAACAGCACGACTTTAACTGTTGTACTATGATATTGCAGCTGTGAATAAGTTAGCGCCTAATAAGGAATCCCATTGGGAACCTCCGGTGTATGGACAGAATGCAACAGTACAGGTCAATTTCAGATGGTAAACTGTTCAAAAAGTGTTGGACTGTATGTGTGATGATACAATAAGAATCGAAGATGTGTTCCTATCAGCGCGGAAGGAGGCAGGAGGTGAAACTTCGAAGCGGGTGAGGACATTAGTATTCTGCTCTTGATTGGACAATTAAGCAGATAAGCTAACTGACTACATGTTGATGTGTGACACGTGTGTGGGAGCAAAGTACAGAAAAAAATTATGCACGCAAAATGGCTGACCTATCGTCATTCTGCACAATATATGAAGAGTAAATTGAATGAAACAAGGTAGGTGGGGGAAATTAATGCTAGCCGAAGAATAGATGAGCCGGTTTCAATCAGAAAAATGCAAGACATAAGGTTATGAAAGAGGAAGTCGGAAATGCAAAAGCCGACTGCATTGTAACATTCTAGGAGCAACTAATCCCGCTCACTAAGTGAAGAAATTCACATGTAATAATAAAAACTAAGTGAATAAGGGAGACATTCGAATTAGCAGTAAAAATCTACTGGTCGTCGACAAAAGGACCGAAGTAACAACATGGGAGTACGGTTTCGGTCGGTCCCGGGGATGTTCCCTCAAAAAAAGAATCGCTATTACTAATACAGACGGCGACTGAGAGGTTGAGGCTTAGAGTGTGGGACGAATAGCAGTGACTGGTGAACAGATGCTCAGTATTGAATGAGGAACGGGAGAATGCGGATGAAATCGTGTGGGAGACGTGTTAGCATTGGGTTTTATCCTACCCAACCTATCAGAGAGGTAAGATCCCAACTGAGGCGTGTGGAAATGAACGTTGGCACTAAAATAAGTTGTGAGGTCCATGCTCGCATTCAAGCTGGTACATCGCCTTGGTGCTCAAAAATACACAGTAAGATGGTGAATCCCTCCAATTCAAATCCTCGCCCCAAAGGCATGCACACAAAACAGCCACTAAGTGTCAGGATATGACTAAAGTTTAATGGGATTTCTACTGGGTAACTCTTTAGATATATTGCAACTTCCGACCTAAATGGGTCGCACCAGTGAATTTTGCCCGATGGCAGACTCACTCACTCCTCCTATCGAAGTTGTCAAATTGAATGACATAGGACGGCATGCCGCAAAACAGACACTACGGTGAAGGCTGAGGTATGCGGCCTATCCAGCTGGGGACCACTCTCTAGGGGGTCTTGGGATTATTGCGCTAGTAAAATCTTCGCAGACCTGCAGTTGACACGTTTTAGTCCACGACGAAGGACACTACAACGGCACATAAGCAGCACCACAACACTTTGGGTCGAATGACGAACCTACCAGAAACCACCTATATCGTGGTTACCAACCATTGTTTCTGTATGCAAACACGGGGTACCAGTGCGTCAAACAGAAACAGAACATATAATATGGTGATCAGTACCATCAGCACACGTAAAGCAGAACGTGTGTGTGATCGCTAGCCTGATCGTTCCACGGCGTTACATTGCTGTAAAGCAGAACGTGTGCGTGATCGTTAGCCTGATCGTTCCACGGCGTTACATTGCAACTCAACACATTGCGCCTTTGTTGTACGGTGCCACCGAGCTACGGTGTTTTTGTACAATTAAGCTCAAAGGATCAATGCAATGGTTTGTGCATAATCGTGGGACGATGTGAAAACAGCAACAAGGGCTTTTCAGTCCAGTTGCGACTGATTATCAGTAACTGGTAGACAATATATTTTCAATTCACGATACTAAGATACGCGCTATGTTTATTTTCAAAATATATTTTTCTCATAAATGAGAAGTTTTCATTTATGTAAAAAAAGTATCCACAACACGCGTAATCCTGTGATCTACCCGTTGTAGGCAAAAGCAGTACCGGAACGGCGGTCTTCCGCTGAACTATTGAGCTTCGGTTGACTAACGGAAAGCTTTGTGAGGAATTTTTGCACCGTGTTGGTTCCTAATGCTTATCCATGAGGTTCAATATTTTGAAACCTAGCGAAGGGATAACGTAAGAGGATATCAACAGCAGAGGACCGTCCAGTTGGCGCGAATTTTGCTCCAAGTCATGTTCAAACAGTAGAGCGCTGTTTCGATTGGCGGGGGGAAGTAATGGATTAGAGTTTCGATCCTCATTGTTTGTTACTTTGCTTGCAGTTTATATTTCTTTTGGATTTCAACTTTCTTCTCCTAAGGACCGGTGAGTTACGTGTTCATCGAACTTGTGACAAAATTCAATTAATTAGAACGATCCAGAACAAGGCAGAGAAAGCGCTGCTGTTATGTTCAACCTATAAACGCTTAGTACGTACGCCCGAATAGACAATGGGTGTCATCGACAGCAACAGCAGTACCGTATATGGCTACCTGACAGCATCACAATCACGGAATGCAGGGCTCGGATAGTTGTGGACATCTTGAATCACCATACGGAAAAGAATGAAAAATGAACTGATCATCTCACAGATAGCAGATTCAGCAACCTGGGTTTTCGCTCCCATAGGTTGAATCAAAATAAAATGCGAGCAAACAAGTACACTAGGGAGCACGCACTTTTCAGCTAATGCACAGTTTAATCAGATCGATCGAAAGATTGATGAGTATTCACTGGACGGCCAGCACTCGACCTGTGGCCAGAACACTAAGTAGTACGGAGACTCAATTTTGAGAAGCGAGTATGAAGAATTCCATGATGGGACACTACTCACAGGGTTGCTGGAAACACTTTGACAACTCATTACAGGTTTCGCCATTCTTGGGGCACGCCAGGTGGATGCAGTATTCGAATTTGCAAACTAATTCAGTTTTGACGATGGCGTCAACTGAATCCCAGCTGAATCTCCCGTTTAAGATATTCTTCAACAGAAAGCCCATTCGTGGGGTTTCGGTATCCTACGGTAGTGTTTAATGCCCATTTTTCTGATCGTCATCATCAGGAATAGCAACACCTGGTTGACACTGATGCTTCACTGCCGAACAACCACAAATTTTATCTAATTATATTCAAAACCTTAGAGCGAAAAAAAAGAGAAGAGAGTGAGTGAGGGAAGGCACCTATTGTTGACTTATCGCAGGCATTCCGAGGTGCTTACACCTCTATGCGCTCAATCAGACAATCCGGAAAGAAGCTAACAGCAGGAACGCCACTGACATTGACTGGCGGACATTTCTTGCAGTGTCTCCTGCCAAGCACAGGAGGGGTCACGTACCCCATCCTGGAAGGCGCGTCGAACCAACAACAAACGGAACTCTTCGTAATCTCTTCCACACTCTTTTACAAAGTCATACTTTGTCCACAACGCGGGTTGCGCGATTCTGAAGGCAGCACGGAAAACAACACTTGTCTCGGTAGATGATGTTTCGGTATACGTAGCACATGGCTAACCCACAACGATCGGGGTATGTAAATTTCCCCACCACATTCAGTGCTTATCCTTGAACTGTAAGGGGCGTGTTCAGAGACTGCACATTCTGAAGCATGATCTTGCACTTTGAAGATGCAAGGCGCATGTCGAAAGTTGGAATGATGATGGTAATTTTATTCAACAGAGCCTGTGTTCCGCCTTCATCCTCAAAGATGAGGGCAATGTCGTCTGCGTACTCCAAGCTTCTCATCAGGAACGATTTGAACACTGGGGTTTTGAAGGGCTTCCAGAGTTCGCTTCACTTCATTATTTCATCAAAGACAAAGGCGAATGAGAACGGAGAGAGTGAACATCCTTGTCAGACACCATTCTTGTACGAAAGCTTTTAGAGGACCAATTGTACACTCATAGGTCAAGAAAATCCACGGGTTGTCCATTAATGTGGTGGGTTTATAGGGAATCAAGAAGGTTCCCCCACTGCATAAGTCCCATATTGATAGGGTGACTCATCTCAAACTCTCTACCGATCTGTTGGTTTCGAGAAACATCAACCTTGGGTGTGTAGAAGTAAAGGTGAAGACTTCTTGACCACTTGTTTTGACAAAGAGACAAGATTACCGCATGGCTTGAAACGTCACATATTTTTATAAAACTGGCTTTGGTCAATATCACCAGCATCAACAAAATAGAATGCCGGTACATCACTTTCGTACAATCTCGATTCCGGCCGACCAAAATAATATGGCTGAAAAGAAACTTGATTAGTATGAATCGGACTCACGTATACCCGTGGATCGTTGTGCTATTTTGTTAAACCTACTTAAGTCAGAGATGAACGTGCATACTGTCGGTAAAAACTGCTAAATTAACAAATTCCTGAAACCTTAACCGAGTGCATGGCCTGCTACCCCTATGTGCATTCGCTGAGCACTCCGAAATGAAGTTGAGGGAAAAAGCTACGATTTTAAGGCAGTTCTTCTGGAAATCTTCCCATAGTCCGGCTGGAAGAGTACCTTTAGGCAATAAAGAAAGTAATCAATCAATAATAGCACTCCACAAGACTGGACTGTTATGTGGCTGGTAATGCAGTTCAGCACAGCCGGTGCACCGCTGAAATTTTACTCTAATCAGCTCCAGTAGGAACCAGGCTATCCAAGCTTAGGCAAAACCAACTGAAAAGTCAGAGGTGAATATGTTGCAAACGATATGACTAATAGGTGTGTGCAACAAAATATGAACACCTAAAATACGCGTGGACGCGTAGTGTCGGTGTCTCAGTGATGGTGCCAACCAGCGCGCGTGAAAACGATGGGAATCAGATCAGGCGCTAGTTCAGTCAAATTCAGCAACGTTCCAAATTTTAACTCGGCCGTTAGTTTCTTTAGTATAGCTGTTTCCATTACGTTGGGGTTGAATTACCCCTCAACGAACGGTGCTACGGTTTAGGCGTGGAATACTGGATCATATTTAGGGACGTCGTCATGCTGTGCAGCAGGGAGAAGAATCTCAGTTCGAAGTCATTGGCTATAATCTCATGCGTGTCCTTAGGTTAATTAGCCATAACAAATGTCCTGTTACAAGACCTACTGATAACCCTAGGGAAGTCTGACTTTGACGATCACATAATTTAGGGGAATTCCTATAAATAGAAGTGAAAGAAACATGCTAGGAGAACAGATAAACCACAATCATCAGGCAAACATTTGTTGCGTTGAGAAAAAAGCTCACCTCGAACGCTTTTGGCGAATGAGCCGACTGGCTTCGGTCCATTTTCTAACCGAGAACCGGAGGTACCGAGGCTGACGCTTGATCCGGCAGTTGCAGGAGTGCCAGTGCGACTGGTTGTCCTCCCCTGTTCGACAGAGTCAACGCAGCTGGATTGTTCTATAGTCGGTGAGCGAGAAAGTGGACTGCGAGCTTCTGGAGTTGTGTTAGCTAAACGGTGATCTGAACTAGATCTTCCTGTTGCGCGAGGAGTAGATGAACCCTCAGTCGTATGGCGCTGGTTACCCTGAGAGACAACAGTACTGGCATGATGCAGTGGAGCTGGCGATGACTGTTGTGTAAGTGCAGGATCGTGCATGGATTCTAGTTGAGGTTGTTGCTGTTGAAGTTGCAAGTGCATAAGACGGCGGGCACTGGGACCATGTATACCACCACTACTGATTGTGGCGGACATCATCCTTGACAAGTCTTCAAACTGTTGGGTAGAGGGAACACGCGGCCGTGAAACGTCTGTCCGATCGTCTCGCACAGAGTGTAGCGCCTCAGTTGGAATGGTTGCGGTGAGCAAGAAAGGTTGATTCGCAGTATCCATCACCTCACCACTAGGGCCCATGTTGACCGGGGTATCACCAAGCAACGAGGAGGAGCTGGACAAGGCATATAAATTCATTGTCGAAAAGCTCCTCGGTGGTGCACCCGCACCCGTAACCTACAAGTAGAATTACAAAACGACGTTAGTCAAACAAACAACTCCAATGGGTCCCTCCTAGGGGAGACCTGATTCACAATAATCCTATGTTTGCGAATGTTTCGTGACAATCTTTTACTTCGGTCAGGGTGAATGCTCCAAAGATATTAGATATATATATGTAACTGAAACATGTGTGTATTGGTATAAAAAAATTCAGGTCCCGCCAAATTCAAACAAACAGAGGATTATATGCGCCAATTGTAACCTAACTGATAAGATTGGTGTCGTGAACCCGATAAAGATTAGGGTATCACAAGATGCTGAAATCTACGTACTATATGTTTCGATGCCAACAATGTTAGTGATAGATGCCATTTTCGCGTGACATAACATAGGGCCTTGATAATGCGTACTGGAGATTCGGTGTTTCCTAACGGAATAAAATTTGGGTTGAATGAGCCATTTCGCGACTTTGGACGTTTGGTTTTTGCAATGTTTTCCTTCCGGCGGATTGCAACGGAAGAAAATCCGCGTCACAGAAATTATCCCCTCGAATAACATGATATCCTTTCGAACAATTAATGTAGAACAAATTTGCCAGACAATCGATCACTTACCTATAAAAAAACATACTTTCTATGCCCTTTCTATGCACAGACGCATTTGACGGAGGTACACTCTATTTGGTCGAGAGTGTATAGCTACTGTTTTGATAAAAGTGTTGTCCCTGAGTAGGTTATGGGGGCGAGATGGCCCAAGTGGTTAGAGCGCGAATTTACTGACCGAAAGGTCCGTGGTTCGAACCCGACCTCTGCCTATCGAATTCCCATGTCTGAGCTTGGGCAACCTGGCAGTATTCCAGCCCTCGTGCTTCCCTCGGTTGGAATGGCAGCTAAGCACCGTAAGGGTGCTACAGCTGAACAGTTTTGAGTAGGTTATCTGAACCTCACCAAGACTGAATGGCACACTGTTGTTCAGCACCACGATATCAGGAAACATCAGTTGCCAAATGAAGCTCAGTCTAATGTGCCACGGGTAGAAGCGATCTGTGATCTCCGTGAGAAAAAAACTTCGCGTTAACTGTGAATTTTCGGACTGGGAGATTTAAATTAACCAACATCCATGCTATGCTAGGTTAGATATCATTTAGGCTTTTGCGAACATACTAGCGAAGAAAATGACAATAAGGGGGAAACTTGTAGAAATTTTTAAGACCTAACAGTCGACTGCTCGGTTAGCAGCCTCTCCTTGGAGGGTCGCAAAACGGATTGTTATCCGGTCGATAACGAGAGAAATCTACACAACCGCTAAGCGAAGTAGTCAATATGATCGGTGCAATCATAACCAGTTGGAATCCGCCCAACCTAGCGAATGTCTCATATGGTCATCTTTTGGTGTCGCATTTGATTTGTGCTACCTGTTGAAACACTATGCAGGTTGCGGACAATGCTGAACACACGGGAGCGACTTGCAGCAATGGGACCGGAGCTAAAGCTGTCACTTTGCCGTGAGGGTAGGACTTCATTACTGCAATGATCCTGCAGGCTATATTGGTTGGAACTCACTTCATTGAGGTTTAACCAAATCAGCAATGCCAACGGAAAGCACACCGACGAAGAACAGCAAGTCCCCGAACTGCAAAAAACACACTAAGAAGCAGCCTGGAGGTAGTCGTACTGTCCCTCTGATAGGATTGTAAAGAAAGTGAAAAGGCTAAAGGTAGAGCACCTCATCTGAACCCTTTCTTCAATCAGGGAGACCGCAGAGTAGTATTCGCCCTTACAGCTCTTCGTTCAGTGACTCCTCCCCACATATCCCTTACCCAAATCGTTCTGGTTCATTTAGCAGTCAATCATCTAGTGGTTGCACCGTATCCAAGCTTCTGCCCAGTAAAATAAATCAAAATAAACTCCTATTAAATGCAGGTGACCTGTTACACATTGAAGCTGTCATGACTTTGTAAACCATACCTTTCATACATCATTAACTGGTAATTTCACTCTATATTGTCAGCTCATGTACTCCCGTTACTAGACGATTAAAGCGTACACTTCTATTCTGTCTTACTTCTAGTCTCGACTCTTGCAACAAAAGCTTCCAACGCACGTACTCTGTGTCGAACTGGACAACAGGTAGCTCCTGCTCAGACCGTCTTCCCTGGTCAATCGATATATGTTGTCTGCGGAACACATACAAGACCAAAGACTGTCCAGGACAAACAAAAATTTCTCGTACTCGACTCGTCGGATGTTTCGCGATCCAGATGTAACGGCTCGTATCATGTACGACGTGCTGGGCTGATTGCGCCTTACTGGGCTGGATTCCAGTAACTCGTCGCTTTATAGCTGTTGTGTTGACCAGATCGAAACGGTAAACGGTGCTCACTTCTTACGTCATTACACGCTGGAGCAGATGACAGCTGAGTCTGAGAAAAACAAGTGCTATGGTGATCTGGCAGCTGAAATGAATACCCAGGTCAGCCGACCAAGTTCAGAAGAGGCCTATCTTGGCAGCCGATTCCGGTATGAAGCTCATCGCACAGATAATGGGGAGCGACGTGTTTAGTTATGTGCTGAACATCATTCGATTCTAGCTAACCCAAATATTAAGTACAACGTTCACACCATATGACTTGCAAACCAGCTCTGGACTCAGAAGGATCATGAGAAAATGAGCGACCTGTGTAGGGCTTCGGGAGAATATTGCCGTTAATTTTGGAGTACACCACTTAACTCTGACTACGGCACTGTGCGGGCACGCTTATCCATTCGCTTCTAATCGGTGATACTCCGGGCTAGTGCAGAGCCATTCAATTTACTACCCCAAAAAAGTCCCTGTAGCACAGCAATACGAAATCAGTTGGCTAAAAAGTTTCAAGAACTCAACGGACAAAATGGTAATAATGAACATGTAGATAACGACTGAAGAAATCTAAAAAAGGTCGTGCTTACAAATTTTGAAACCGTTTGCACGAGGCAACCCAATGAACACTGAATCTCATCACAATCAGCAACTATGATTGAAGCCAGGAAGACTATACCAGCAACAAACGACTATGCTGACGCACGCATGTTTATCAGACGTCAAAAATGAAGAGCTTAAGGATTGATACACAGCGTTGGTGGACCGGAAAAGCTAGAGAAATGGAGAAAGTTTATGGAAAGAGGAACCATCACACCCTATCCCAGCTAATCCAAACAACCGGTTCCAGGAGTTGGTGCTACTCGCCTTCCAGGATGGGGACCGTGTGATCCCCACTGCGCCTGGTTGAAGACGCTGCAAGATATGGCTGCTAATCCATGAGACCTCAAATCATTCACAGAAACGTCGTCTTGAACGATGAGCTGAAGAGAGGGTTTAGCTGGGCCCCAGAAACTCAAATTCTGCAAATACCAAATGAACCCCAAGTCGAACATCGACATCAGTTCGCCATCGACAACGAAAGTCCAGAGTGCAATTTCATTGCTTCAGCGCAACAAAGCACCGGATCCAGAAAGTCTGCATCTGGCACTCTTCAAAAGTGGCGAGTCCATCGTAGCTAGCCCCTAACGACTTTCGCCGAAATATCTAGAATTAAAACAGAAAGTCGACAGAATGAACCACCGCGGTGGTAATCTCCATATTCAAAAAGGTTGCATGAACATTGTGTGAAAACCAGCGAGGCATAAGTATACCAGTCACAGCTTCCAAGGTGTCCCCTGGTATTATCCTGCGAAGGTTGGTCCATCATCGGTAGATTCAGATTCGCGAGAATCAAGCTAGGTTTCGGCCTCGCTGGGGTAACATCGGTCATATCTGCAAAAAATGGTGTACCTGCGCCACTAATTCCGACGGTCAAAAATGGCGGTCCTTCTTGATCTGCAATCCGCTTTCACCTCCATTAGTCGTCAGTGGCAATGCCTGGCGGTGAAGAGTATCCCTTCTGAATTCTTATCGCTGATAAAAGGCCACACAAACACCCTCCCGTGGATGCGTACACGCCTACGGCAAATTCCTTCCGGAGTTCATTACATCCTTGGATGCCGTCTGTTGCCCTTTCTCTATAAATTCGTGGTCGATATACTCCTTTACCTGCCTCTAACATCTCGGAGGTAAAAAAAACTCCGGAAAAGTTTGCTCACTGACATTGGGTTCGGCGACATTTTGCTCTTCTTGAATTAGGCTCTTTAGAAATGCAAACTAGTTTTAATAACCTAAATAATTCTGCTGCGCAGTTTGGTATGTACTTCGAACCTGTGAAGTGTAAGGTGTTGCTGCAAGATCAAACCCAAACGTCATGTTGCAGGTGAACCGATCGATGTGGTAGATAAGTTCGTCTATATGGGCAGCTGCACAAGCCCCGGTGGACCAGTGAGGGATGAAGTTACTAATCCAATCGGGATGGTGAAGGCAGCGTTTACTAACTTTCGAAATTTGGAGCGCTGGTGTGACATCAATTTGACTGTCACAGACAAAGTGTACAATGTCGTGGTTCGATCCGACCTATTTTATGGATCAGATACGGAAGACCTTCGAAGAGTCCCATTGTTTGACTATCGGTACCTCCAAAGCGTTCCGCGGGTATGGTGGGAATATCAGATCAGTAATGTTGATGTAGGCCAGATGGTTTTCGGGAAAGTCCGCTATTCCCCGATAGTTCAGCTGGTCATACTCAGCAAGTTACGCTGATTAGGCCACGTAACTCCTATGCCAGGGAACCGTTTGCCTAGTAGAATCCTCTTTGTCGAGCCTTTTGTCGGGTGGGAGCGTCCAGGCAGCGGTTAGTTTATGACTTGGTAATGAAGTATGATAGCATTTACTAGCCTATTCAGTCGCGTTGGTAACTGCCGTCAACCCGGCTAGGACCCCGAGACGAGGAGCCACTGGTTAATGACCTTGATGTATGATGTATGTCACACAGTCAATGGCGGCCATACACCGAAATTATCGCAACTGGGATGTTCAAAATGGAATTAAGATTGGTGAGAAAGTTAAATTCGTACAACTACCAATTCTTCATGCTCGTTTCAAATTTACCAACGGGAAGAGATGTTTCACACAGTCAACAGAGATAGCAAAACTGCGGTTGTCATTCACTACACCGCCACTATCACTTCCAGGGAATGAACATCTAAGAAAGTGAGTGAAGACCTTGTCGAATAAAACCTATTATGTGTCCTTGAGTGAACAACAAACGAATCAAATTCGAACAGCTGATGGACGAAGCTCTCTCACAAACAAGAGTAAAAATAGAAAGCCTAGAAAAAATATGGAGTTTCTGACCAGACGTAATCGGCCAGAACGATAACCACATTAATGCTGACAAAGCAAACTTGGCTAGAGCTCACAGATGTGAACTCCATCGACCAAACCGTATATGACGTAAATGTATACGTGTGCGTTTTTCTTTACCAATATGGATTTAACCAAAACTATACTTATCATGTTATTTCTATCGGCACCGAACATGTTTGTACGCTTCTCCTCCCGTTATGGTTGGTCCATACTAAAGGAGACGGTGCTCCATTTCATTACCGTGCTGAAATCTGTCATGCCACATGAGCACGTCACTCGCCTTTTCTGACTCTGATTTATCGTTCTGAGGCGAGAACACAGTCCTTCCACTGCAGTATTCCGTTCTTCTAAGAAGACTTTATTCCACCCGAACCGAAGACCAATGATGGCTGGCTTCATTACGCCGTGGAAAACCAAAAAGCAAGTCTCCCAAACTCAAATTAATGCATAGCTTTGACATCGAGTAGCAAGTAGGTGTCTACACTTGCAATGGTATGTTGGGAAAAATCTGGGAGAAAAGGCCTCACCTAAACGGTGGACAAATGCGGACATAAACACGCACGGATCACCAAAGATACCGAACCTCGACTCAGTTGACGATCGGCCTGAGACAGGATAGATCGAACCCAACCATGATTTATTTTCACTCATCGTCCGCCTCCACAATTCGCTATTAAGAAGCAACCCGGCAACGGTTCGTTGGCAACCTGGGCTCATTTACCTACAGGCTCACGAGTAGGTATTAATAACCGGGAGATAGTCGGCAACCAAAATGCGCCACTTGAAGACGCCGTATCTTCCAATCATTCTTCAGTTCACTCATCTTCCAATTGAAGGATGAGTGCTGTTATATCCCCTTTAAGATGTAGTATCCATTTGAAAGAGGCTTTCCGGTCCGCTGTTAAGTGGAATGTCTCTGATGGGTAGTTCAACGATAAGCCAATAGGGAATTCAAAAGCCATTGCAAGGCGGGATTGATGAGGTGGTTTGCGAATTTACACTGTATATGCTGCTCCTCGGTGGGATTGATGGAAGATTGAAGCACGTTTGATACACAAACATCCCAAGGGAAGCAAAACAGGTCATTCACTCAAACGATGAAAACGAAAAAGGTATATATGAGGGATGGCAGTTGAAGGCCATGAATTTCCCAAACTGCGACAAATGGGGTGTCTAGCATACAACATGAACTAACTAACAAGATGCGCGTATGTGCAAAATTCAATTTTTTCGAAAATTGTTGAAAAATTGGTTGGTAGAAATTGTATCCAGGTGGGTGAGAATGGAGAGAGAAATGCGGAGGTAAGCACCAAAAACTAAATGTTGAATACAAACTGATGACTATCAGATTCGTACGAAGTTTTGAGTGGACTTCTAGAGAGCACACCATAGCATAACGGAGTCAGGAGAATAACCAATCATGGCCACGGTCATCCGGAAAGTACAGATTTTGCATCATAAAATTAAACGTCATGAGTTGCACAAATCATATAAGGTCACAAGAACTGAGAAAATCGAATCGAGGGCTGACGTTCGGAAGCCGACCGTTTTTTACACGAAATGGCTAAGTTGCTGAGTACTTTATCAGATGGATGATCATGGAGACCTTGAGCGTGGCAATCTGTAAATATTGGTAGTCCGAGAGTGTTTTTGACTGTTGATCAGGTGTTATTTGATGTGTTCAGGCAGGAAACCAACTGTCAAGCCCGGAAAACAGATCGACCGCCACCTGATCAACAGCTTGACATCCACACAGGGATAACTAGTGAGTCGTTTGATCCTTCAGCACGGATCTATCATTCCTCACAAGCTATACGAAAGACAGGGTGTGTCAAGTGACTAGTACGATATAAGCCATTTTTCTATGCAATTAAACACATACTCCGGCTGACAGACACACAACGGGTAAGTGTGAGCGGACAGTACCAACGGAGTGGATTCAACGACGAAAATGAGAAAATCGACTACTGAAAGTAAAACACCCATTAAACGATGCATGCCAATATTTTCAAATCATTCTTATCAATAGAAGCCAGGTTCATTTATGTTGAAAATTGTATGCACGTTTTTTATCTCTATGGTCACCAAAAATGCACATTTACCACGGACAGTGGCCGAACGTGTCCTTTGTAAAGAACTGTATTAGTAATACAATAATTTTCCAGGAAAGCATAGAAGACTGGTCGATACATTTTCATAATGGAGTTAACTGAGTGAATAGACTGGCTCAAGTTATTTTTGGAACATGGTTTAGGAGATTATTACCCAGAATGAGGTTCACACAAGTGGATCGGGTGATATTTGAAAGACCTATATTAGAATGAATCTACCAACGTACCAAACACGAATCGACAAATTTCAATTAGGAATTCACAAAACCTAGTGGTCCACCGGCAAAACTAATCTGATTGAATTGGAGAAGCTAAGCAGTGTGGTATAACTCACTGTATGATTTGATGGCATTTTCAGATAGTGTTCACCTAAGTCTTGAATTATATCCAAATCAGCACCGGCAGCCTTCTATCCCATAGTGCACGTGAATCACGGTCGTGAAAAAAAATATAACAAAAAAGATCCAAATAAAGCATAAACCCAAAGATTGTCCAGCGTCCGTGGTTCACATCGATCGGGATGTCACTGGTTTCAAACAGAGTCACGTGGTGTGTGGCCTTGTAGCATGCAACAGATGGGCGTCGTTTATCATGTATCCGAGTGAAATCAGCGGGTCCGCCCATTAATAAGGCATTTTGAAGGACAGTGAGTCGCAATATGAGGTTAAATTGCGCAATTGTGGAAAGCCATATTTGGGTTTTGATCTGGATGTTACGGTGTTTTCCCCCCTAGAAGTTGCTAGTAATCACGCCTGTCAAACCCTCACTAAGCAAAAGAGGTAGTGTTTGAATGCACGGTTAGTTCGATGAACAAACAACCACAGAACAGTTAATTTAAGGAAATCCGCTTCAGACACAAACAATTGACGATAATCATCTACGCTAGCAGACAACCACCAGAGCAAAAGACTGGGTTCACAGATAGAAATCCTATCACTGGGTAGACTCAGCATGCTAATTATTGATAGCGTTCATCCAGCTGCGAAGCAACGGTTTGTGAATACAACAGCAAATGCTAGAGTGAACGTCATCAAAATCATCATTGATAGGAAAATAAGTGCAAAACATTGATGGTCCAATGTTGGACAACTACATCAACCAACGAAGAATGAAAACTTGGATGAAAAGAATAAAATGTGTGTGGAAGAGAGAAAGGTAGCTAGTGTGGCCTCGGAGGGGATGACTATTCTGGTTCCCCTCTGTTTTGATCGAATGTCAAATTTTCACCTTCAAAACTGAGCACACTTGTAATTAGTTGTGGACAACGTTCTGAGTTGGTGTTACGTATGCTGAAATTGCATAAATATATTTGTCTACGCTAAAAAAATTCTTGGTCGTTGGCTAATGAAAAACTAAGGGTGAGAAGGCAATCAGTTGTGTAATGAGGGCACACCAAAGGCTTCCACGAGTGGCCTGACAAACTGGAACGGGTTGATAGTCCGTGAGGTGGTTAATTTTACAGTGCAATGGCTAGATTATCGTGGCTTACTAAACCGAGGGATTTATCGTGCACAGGTTTAAGTCATTATTGTGGTGTAAGTGACTTAATTGCCAGATCCACACATCGGGAGTGCGCACAACGAGCTCAAGAGAGCTCAATGGTTAGGCTGCGAACTCACTGACCTGAGGGTCCGCGGTTCGAACCCGACCGCTGCATCTCGACTGTTTCTGTTTGGGCTTGGGCACCTTAACAGTACCTCGGCCCTCGTGTTTCCTTCGGATGGCTTGGCAACCGATGTGGGGCTACGGCTGAACCATTATTTATTATTAGTGTGCAGAACGTGTATATCATTTGGGTGAGTCGAACCAACTGCGACTGATGGATCATGTTCTGTCACTACATAAGATGATAAAAGAAATTAACCCACATACAAAATATTGCACAATCGGTCACATCGGGATCCACCCGAGAAGAGACCACCACTTGGAACAGCCAGAAAGAGCCAACCCGGAGGAAAGGTTAAACACCATTCTCTCCATTGTACCCCCCACGAGAATCACTGTACAGGAATTATACTGCTTTAACGGTACGGATGAAAAGGAGTTTGAATCTCCCGTCGAGCGAGGAACAGATAGCAGTGATACTATAGTAGTGTAAAGGCATTCTGCAAAAGCCATATAGGGCAAAAGAAAAGCCTTGCATTGTCGCTTTTAACAAGTCAGTGAATGCTAGAAACTGAAGTATTAATAAACTTTGATTCGCAAACATTATGGCAAATATTTACCGTTTACGAAAGCCATCGTTGAAACTAGCAATTTTTGTTTGAAAACGATCAATGTGAAAGCGAGTGCATCCACAACTGATTGGTTCAAGAGAGAATTGAATCCAAGAGTGAATGTAACAATCGAGCGAACAATGGTAGGAAAAAATACGCCAGTACAAACTTGCAAAGAATAGAACAACAAAGCAACCTACGAACTAGGTGTACCGCTAGCCTTTACAATAGTATCTCAAGCTAACTCCATCCCCCACACTAAAGTAAAATCAGGCATCTGTTTAAAAGACACCACGCACATCTCCGTAGCGCGAAACTCTCTCGCGAAAAGAACAGAATGCAGAATTCGTGCACCAATGGGGAATCTGAACAAAGGCTAAGGATAAAATTGTTCGTTTAGGAGACTGGTTGTCCTGTAACGTGATTATCGTACGCACACAACTATAATGATTTCTATCTTCTGTATAGGCGAGATCTCAGATGAGATCACTTGTGGTTAGCTTCTTGTTAGTTCTTCTAGTGGTTAAGACCCTCCTGAAAGACAACACAAAACGAACGAGACCACCTATCATGAACCCCTGCAGGTGCTAACAACCTCATTGCAGTTTCTCTCTGAGAACAATTTAGAAAATCCGTCAGTAGTAATATCTTTTAAAGATTGACCGCTTTATTGGAACACAACTGTACGCTTGGCCTTTTTATAGAGATCGCCAATAGAACGATTTCTTCTGCAAGTTGGTCTCTTCTAGAAGATAGTTTACTACTGAAGTAAGCTATGACGAAGCATCTAAAATTTGCCCCTTAAAGATATTCTTTCCACAGGGGTTTTACTGGACCAAAAAAGAACCAAGCAAACCGTCATATGTTACATCGGAAAATGCAGTACATGAATAATATATATTCTATTTTTTACAACATAATACGATGTGCTGTCGACTTGAAATGTCATTCAAGGTTTATGACTCCTATGGCCTCTAGATTCAACCGTTTTCCAACGATATTTGGAAAAGTAGGTTCCCTACAAAAAAATCGCACAAACCTTGGTGGTCTTTTATGGTGTGCCGTCATGCCAATATTCAATGTACAGAGTCTGGAAAGTGGAGTTGTCCTTATCTGAACAGACTGTCCATAGAGACCAACTACCAGAAAAAACGACTTTCGCTTGGTCTCTTGAAGCCTCGTTCAAGGGTCACGACCACCCCAGAACAGATGCGTTCCAAGCGGTGCATTTAGATGATTTCCCCAGAAAGGAACAAATAGATTACACAGATGGATATCAACTGGTAGACACTCAGTACTAGCTGGGTCAAACTAAAACAAGCATGTTTTACCTACCACTTCTAAATGCTGTGCTTCTCCACACCATAAGGAACACCCGTGGAAAACGGGAAGCATGAAACTCTCACGGTTGGTCTGCATGGATAATGACCAAAATATCACTGGCTTATGTGCTTTATATTTCGGATAACTATGACTGGGTTTGGTTCAGGCATGCTCATAATCGTATAAACCAGTCACCATATAGGTCAGTCCGCATTCGAAATATGTGTGCCGATCTCACAGACTTCACTCTGCTACAATCTGGTGTACCCACCAACATCGTCATCATCATCATCATCATTGAGAGCAATACCACTGATGCTTCACCGCAGTACAACTATGTCAATTTATTTGAATACGGCCATAGAGTGGAAAGAAGAAAGAGATGGAGAAGGAAGGGGGACTTGGGGTTAGTCTACTACAAACATGCGAGGTGCCTACACCTCCAACAGTCAGTCAGATAATCCGAATAGAAACTGACAGCATCCAACCCCGATGACATCTGTTAGCCACCAAACTCTAGTGAACAAGAGAAATACGTATAGAGCTTCCGAGCCACGATCATTTGGAAAATTATAATAGGAGTTCCATCCTAGGAAGTGCTAAAAAGCCGAGGAGCATTAATGCACAGTTGTTTCATCCGTATTGAGAGTCAACAGCGCGTCTAAAAAACTCCAGGCAGTTTCGAGCCAGCGACCTCCCGGCTGGTAACTTGAACATCAGACCGTCCAACCACGAGCGGCTGATCAGTGGTGTAATCAGCTCACACAAAGACAGGATAAAACGACACTCATCCCTCAATCAAGGAATCCCCATAACATGGTCAAGTGTTGACTGACTGCTGAGGTGACGACTTCTCAGATGGAAGGCTCAATTGTCGTGAGAATTATTCTCCTTTCTGAGCTTACTTAAGAGATTACCTAAATGTTTTGACTCAAACTCATGCTCTTGGTATCACTCTAAGCGTTTAGCACGGCAATAACGGACAATAAAGGTGTGATTTCTAAGGTTTTATAAGGAGAACTGCAGACTGTTACATTGTACTGTCATCCAAAGTTGCGTATCATTTGCTTGGACGGTCTATAGACGATGTGTATTCTCCAAAAGAGACCATCTCCCATATAAGACCAGTAGAAGCGCCTTCTGTCGGCGGTCCTTGTTCGGGGAGACAACTATGTTTGAAAACATTACAAGTGAAGAAAATGACAAACACAGCTTTGATCGGAATCTACCGCAGATGTCACGATCCCAGCAAATAACAGAAATAACCGGTTCCTACAAACGTACTTTGAAAGAGCGGACCTATGTGGCTGACTCAGTGTTAGTGTATTCATTCCACATGCAACTGAGGGGCATATCCAACATACTTAGGTGCCGATTTCCGTTTACTCTTATTGAGCACTGACCTTCACCATGTGCGTTCACAGAGTTATCTGGCAGCGACCAAGCGAGAACCAGCTAAGCATACGGTCTGACCATGTGTTGTGACCTAGTCATTGAGAGCTTCAATTCACAGTTCATTCTGACCGCGCCACGCTGCGACAACGCATGTTAATTGGTTTTACGATAGAGTCGCGTGGACTCAGGCCACATTAACCAACTGTAGCACGCCTTCTGTAGCAAACTGATATCCAGCTGGCTGTGCTTGTGACGTGATTTGGAGGATACGGTCTTTGGGGTCTAAATTCTAGCAGCCGAGCCCTCAAGTACAATTGAATGCATAGTGCTTGGTGTCACGGTCAAATGTCGCATATACCTGATTAACACAGAAATAACGTCCTACATAGCTTGGCGTCTCTCTCGCAAGCGTACAAAAAAGTTCGAAAACGGTGCCAATCGAAAACCAGCACCAAAATGAGTCCAGCTCAGGAAATCGCCGGTGGGGGTGTCCTCACTTTACATCAACATCACTACTACAAACTGGCGCTCGCTAGTCAGCGTCTAATGCTGTTGCAGAATAGTTCTTCCAAGATCGATACTCTTATATACAACTGGTTCCGTAGAGCAGAATTGGCCCGACGCCGATGCTAAAGTAACGCGCCAAAACAAGTGATATTTTCGTAATGCACTATTCGCAATGTTGCTGAAAACTCTTCGACAGCTCACGACTGGTTTCGTCCCCTCTTGGAGCTCATCAGGTAGGCACAGTCCCCGAGTTTCCGTCAACCTTACGTTCTACTTGGACCCAAATTGCACGAAACTAGCGAAATACACTCAATTGTATACCACTTTGGTTTTGACGGGAGACTCACTGAGAATCCAGCTGCATCTCTCATTCATGATGTTTTTCTTCAACTGATTGTGCTACACCAGGTCGCCTCATGTTTCATTTGATACGATATTCGAGATATCGCGATACATAGTATGGATGTAATGCACTACTCATATTCCTATATTTTATAAGACGCTCACTTATTTTCGGTGGTTGTACGGGTGTGAAGTACCCGCATCAACACTGATGTTGCTGCCTCTGAAGACAGCTGTCTCACATACCTCAACGCCAGCAACAAAAACACGCACCTCCGCAGCAGCCACCCCTTGACGACTCGCTACCTAACACATGAGCATTATCGTTCAAGCAAGAGGAGAACAAGAAAATATGAAGAGTACGCTCGAATACATCCCATCCGTGGTGAATCATGCGGGGAGGAGTAGCGGTTCCAAAGAGCTTAATACGATAGATGGCTCGATCTAGACTTGTAACTAATAGAACCGTGAATTAACACCCAACTATTTGTCCCAATGAGGAAGTTGGATAAACTGGGAGCTGTGTTGAGACATGAGCTTTAATTAGAATAATGTCTAACCAGAGGATGCGCTCGACAAAAACTGCTCCAGACCATTGTGAGCAGACCAGACTGGCCTCAATAACAATATTTTCTGGAAGAAACAGTTTGTGCACTACAAAAACAAGACGTTAGAAAACCGATTAAAGAATAAGCTTGTTCTTCTGGTGGGATCAATCGGGCTTACATCGTAGGGAATTAAAAAGTAGTGTGGGCCTAGTACTACGGTGATTAATGAATGCTGGTGCATACTAATGAGGAAGGGAGGGAGTTCTTCCACTCAAGTCACATGACCTATGTGGGTCTGTTCCGAGTGCATCAAGCTAGTTAAAAGCCAAGTTACGCAAAAACTGTTGCGACATTGAGGCAGGATGAGAATAGAGGTTGCAGGTGACGACGCGCGACTAGCAACCGATTCAGGACAGTAAAAGGGACTATAGTGTAACTGGAAAAAAATCGAATTTGTTTTTCAAGTGAAGCTTTGGGATACAGCGGTCTGTAACTTTATAATCACATTAACTCGTAGAATTTCGCATAGAGAGAGAGAGATCACTCCCTTCCCAACGGCATTTGTCTATATTTCAGGCCGAAATCTAGTTATCAATAATGAAAGTGCAGACTTTATACGGTCTAACTAGTTGTTTGACAATGCATCCTTTGAGACAGTAAGTAAATTTTCCCTTTCCTAACGATGTTTGAGGAAACAATTGGGAGGGGAAAGCAGTCAAAATATAAACAAAGGGAAGTAGTCTGGGCGATGAGATTTTTAGCAAACCGCAGAACAAATGCAGGTGAGTGTTGGAGGAACACACCGACACGGGTGTCACGATTGATGGCGACCGTTCGTCGATTGGTGTGTATATAAATCAAGCCGACATGCTGGATGTGTAATTTCATATTATCATGTTGGCTCGTGTAGCGAAACCTGGACAACATGGTAACACCCAGTAATCATATTACCTGGGCAGGGTGCACCCGAGACATTTCTGAAGTCTGCTAATCCTGTCTCGAAAAACAGTCTTCCGCGAACAGAAAAAGTAATCATTTTTGGTTGTATGGTGGTAAGGTGCCTATAGAATGAATGATGTTCACTGTATGGCAACAAAATAAGAAATCTACACTATACAGCATCCCAAAAAAGTGACTCAATTTTCGTAGTAAATAGTTTCTCATATATCAGTGTGCCATATACCTATCTTTTGATAACCCAGAGTACCGAGTACCAGATCCCTATCGGAATATGTAAACGAACAAACATTATTTTTCGACCCAACAGTGAACAATCGCCGGTTTATCGTCGTAAACAACCCTTTCCCGAAATCAGCATTAGTGATAACCCTCACAATATATGAACATCTAGCTTGGCTGTCGCTGTGCGAACCACGAGCTCGAGAGAACTCAATGGTCAAGGTGCGAACTTACTGACCGGAAAGTTAGTCGTTCGAACCCAGACCCGGGTATCTCGACTTCTGCTGCTTATACCTAGGCAACCTGACAGTATCTCACTCCTCATGCGCCCTTGGAATGACATGGCAGATGTGCACCTACAGGGTTACAGCTGAACGCTTTGTTAGTCCGGAAAGTTACCATCTTTGCGCTCAAACTAAACGCCACAGCACATCTGAAGAACTTGAAGGTCAACAGATCACCCCGTGACAAACACGGGGTGCGTGCTTTGGAATGTGGCCCTGTGCCCACATTCTCACGAGTTTAGAGACGAGGTCAGATCAATTCCACTGTGACAAGACCCACTGAAATTCGGTCGAGTGACAGGGCATATTCTCTGGATTGCGGGACCCTCGTCTACTGGCGGAAGACGAGCTACATATGACACGACCTATGTGTCTGTGAATATCACAAAACGAATTTGATGAAGTCAAAGACATGGCTGAGACCGATATCAGTGAAGACAAGAGAGATACTTCAGGAATAAGCAACAGATACCTCGTGGCGAAATTCGCTCGATAAGTACTCCGGTTAATAACCCTAGCTAGTGATACAAGGAGCAGAGAGGTTCTGTTGCACGGTACCATTTCGTACGTTTTCATCACGAGACAGGTTTCCTGTGGATCCAGTACACTAGTAGATTCTTGGTGACCCACGTTGGGCAGCGGAATGGTCATGTTAATATTAACGGTAAATGGCTGATGCTGGTACAGCCATCGACCATTCCAACGGGACCCTGGGAGCTGCGCTGGCGTTGTTCATACAAAGAGTTTATAGACATACAAGAGATACATACGGGAATAGAAAAAAATCTATTTTAGTTGTTATCTTCTGTTTTTCGTTCCTTGTTTTTCTTCAATTTCCATTTCATAAATCATGAATAAACGAACCTACAGATCAAACGCTAAAAATTCAAATGGTAAATTCTCACTGAAAGGCACACAGTGTAAAATCAGACCATCTTGGTCAGAGGAGACTCAACTTCCATTCAGGTCCTTTTGCAAACATTAACCTGGTCCTACTTGTTACTTGTGTGATGTTTAATGTGATTGATGAAAGTAGTCGAAACGCTACCACTTAGCACTAACTGTCTTCTCCCTCTATCACTAGCCAGGAGTATTAGTCAGTTTTGCTACAAGGCATCCGGTGCTTGTTCTGACAGTTCTGTAAGCATAAGATACCTCCTTATATAAAAATCGACTCAAATGAACCAATGTTTCGCTCGTATCTGGAGCACAGCCCGTCAGTGATTGATGCTCAACGATTAGAACACTGCATTTATGACCATAACGTAGCGATCATGTCGAATGCAATAGTCACCCTACCGAACCGATATTGATCGTAAATTCATCGAACAAAGTCTCATTGTGTGATGTCCTGAGTTAAACGGGAGTAGATAAAAGAATAGGAAGGAACCATATCGGCACTTTGCACATCATACTAGATAAGGTAATTATTAGACAGCCCTTGGATACCATTTACGTTATGTTGCAGGAGATTTCACTTCGTTTGAACACCAAATCAAGGAGATAATTGTGCAACTTAGAGTCATTCAAGATGAAACACCTTCTTGGTTGTGAGTTCCCTGTTGTTGTGAAAGCCTTTTTATCCGGATACAAACTGACCTCGTCGGTTAACAGAGTGGAAAATACATCTATGTCGCCTGAATAGTAGAGCTGAAAATATGGCAACCTTCCAGAAAGTGGCACTCCAATTGTCGCAATCGATACAGATTGACAAACTTTCGAATTTAGTTTCTGCAACACCTTGTGGGCGCATGGTGTTTCGTGTTATACTGTTAAGAAGCTTCCTGTATATATGTTTCGAATTTCTAATCTGCTTTGTGCGAAACCCCATGCAAAAATCGTCCGTAAGAAGGCAGTATCCGTGTTGTCTAAACTGCCAGTGCTTTGATAGTTCGCCAGAAGTTTCAAAATGTTCCTTTTTCGTTACTGGCCACACCTAATCGACAACTGTACTGAACTAACGCTCATCCTCATTACCACCACAACCACACTACCAAACAGCACAAGTCTGTACTCGGGTACCCAATGCCCAGATAGGCGCTTGACGTTGTTGCAATTGTTTCTCTCGTCATCACTGCTACCAGCCCTGGCCATAACTAAGACCGCATGAACTTTGTTTTGCAATGTTCGCAGATGCATCGATCGCGTTATATGTCTCTCGTCTTCCGCCTAACCAACAGAGTGGGAGAGACCGTCGAATAGCGCTCGGGTTTCCGAAGCAGGCACAAAACTATCATGTGGTCCAGAGAGCACTCACTATCGTTCGACCGAATTTCAACAGGACCTGCCGCGGTGAGCTTGATGCAGTTATCTTTCCTCCTTTTTGGACTCATGAGAATGTGGATGTAAAAGCATGCAAAAATCCACGCACTGAATGCGTTCATTGGCGTTGGGGTTTTCCAGTGGCGCGCACCGGTGATTTTTTGATAAAAGCCAGCGACTTAACCTTGCCGACCGTTGCTGACGCAAAGCACAGAAATAAGGGGGTTCCAGCCGGCGATGAGTGACGGAACGGGAATGAGCATGACCACTTGTCGTCAAGATAGAGCAGTGATAACATCAGGGCATCGTCCGATCGGATGGATAATGTTGCCAAAAGATGTGTTGAGCCTTGTAACATCCAACTACATAGCTCAACGGCAACATCATGTTGTTATTACGGTGTGCATTAACGCCAGTTATGAGGCTTATGCTGACGCCAATGCATCGAAGTCCATTCTTCCAATCTTTCAACATAGGAAGTGGCTTTACGATTCCAAACTGCCTACTAGGACAGACCACAGTGACAAGGTCTTACCACTGGGTTACAAAACATCCAGGAACAACCTCTCGGCAGAAGAGTCCATATACTCAGTTCTGTCAAATTTAAAATTTAAAATTAAAAAGTCGGAAGCTCATTGAATGTCGGTAGTCATATTTTAACTAGGAGGGAAAAACGGTGTGCGATCAACTATAGTCTGAGCAAAACTACCACTCAGGTAAGTCAACTGCCAAGCTCGGCCAACCAATTAGCCGCCGCCTGACCAACTACCAAACTGGTATAGACTTTTCTTCCACGCCAGCCAACCTGGCAACCTGCTATTCTCGGTAAGTTTCAACTAAGCTGTCCGAGTAGGAATGTTCTGCGTGTGGTGAAGCATCTCTCAGCATGATCACCGAACTTCACTAGGCACAAAGCATCACTCGCAATGCCCCAAACAAAGTTTGTTTGTAGGTTTACCTGAAACAATATGCATTAAGATCATCAGTCCTGTTAGGAAATCAGAGCAACAAAGTTCCCCCCGATTCTGACGTTTACTGGAAGCATCTCAATATGAAGAATATGCCACCTGATGTAGGCTGTCACTCTAGTGTTGGTTACTCTCGCGGCTAAATGAAATCTCGGCTCCAGAACCTAAATGACGGAAAACAACAGGTTTACTATAAACAAACGAGTGCAAAATTACGTGGGAAGTAGTGGTATTCGAAGTTCATTTTCTAAATGAGAAATCCAAATAATGAAGACGCTTTGGGGCGATCCACCGACCCACCATCCACCGGACAAGTGCTTTACCAACCGAGCTACCATAGGGCACTCGCTATTCGTCATTCCTAAGGACCTGAACTTCACAGTTGATCAGCCACACCCCTGTCTAATGGATTATCGGCTGATATCTGTCAGTGTCGCTTGTGAGTCTGTTGTGTAACCTTCACACTGGGTCGGACTTTAACATCGCCCTGTGTCTTTTAGTTTGTGCTACATTTTGATATCTACGAAATCCCCTTCTACTCCCTTAAAAGCTCACAACTGACCTCCAGTCCAGGCTGTGCGATCGGTGTTGCTTGAACACTAAAGTGTCGTCGGTCGTCGCTGATGGGCTGCCCGAGCCGCCTATCAACAAATGGCATTTTCAGGTCCGGAGATACAGCGGCCTTTCTTAGGCGATTCTGTCTGGTAGATCCCAGTAAGCCTGGAACACCCTGAGCTTATCTTCAGGAATCTGACAATTAACTTGTATTGTTCACCTACTGATATCCTTATTCGATACATCACAGCCCTCAGCTTTGTTTTTGTGCTGAAACTGCGGAGTTCTGTGCTCTTACAAGCGATAGCTAATCGTAAAATCGGCAAGAGGTTATTAATGCCGAGCCTAAACCAATTGTGCTGTTATCAACGCGCAATCATCCGAACATCTGGGTTTGTATATAGGATTGATTGATAAATGACTGGATCGCTATATTTATTGTTATCGTAATTCCACCGACCTTCGATTGACTTCTACTAACTCTATCTAACCTGACATCGCATGCACTGGTTATGTTCGCCTTCGACATACGCATACGCTATGCATATGCAGTCACCGCAGCTTTACGCAGCTTTACCAAGCTAGTCAGATTACCAGATGGCTGCTTGGTGTCATAGTAACAAACCACTGTTTGTCTGTTGGACCGGGTAATTGCAGTCGGGTTGAATACAAGATGCATTCAAGTGTGACGACACGCCCGTCGAAACTGACCGGACAACTCAGTAGCCATAGAAAACGGTTAGTGGGGGATTGGTATCAAATTGTGCAAACTGTTAGTTACCGATAAACGAAATTACTTAAAGAGTAGAGAGGAAGCTTTCAGAATGCGCTCCCATATTTCAAAGTTTTATAAGTATGAGGCGTGTGAAAAGTTCCGGTGAGTTCGCATTATACCTATCTGGAGGTTAGAAAGGCAGTCAGGAGGAACGAGGGCGGGAAAGAGCATACACACTGGGAATGAAGACCTTCGGGTCGCGACTAGTGTTCGATATGGGTGTTCCAACTTCGTATATCTTTAAAAATTGCCTCCCATCTTTAATGACTGCCTTCCCGGTTAACAATTCGAATGGACCGCCCTTTTTGGTTTGGTGTAATTGAACCCTATTTCAGTTTGACAAGACATTTATATTTGCCGTTTTCCTTACCGCGCAACTCGTTTTTACCGCTTCTGTTATACTAGAAGCGGTACCAAAACCTTGGTCAGCGATAATTTTGTTTGAATGCATGAGTTTGCGACCCGGTTTCGATCACGCGTTGACTGGTGATCCATATCGGCTTTGCTTGCTTTTTGGAGTACCTCACCGTTTGTCGAAAACCGTTGAGGTTTGTAATTTTGTATTCCGTGTAACTACTTTCATTTTTATAGTACAGCACATTTGCGTAGCCATTCTTCCGGAGTTTTGCCGGTTTGATTGCTAACCTTGGTGCTCGTTGCTCAAGAAATCGAAACGGTCGTTACAATGGGTACGACAGAACTGTACACAAAAGCTGGGCAATAACAGCGATAAATCCGAACACAGACTTAACCTCTAGCAAAAATAGACCCGATATCTGTCGGGTCAGAGTAAGGTCATCTCTAACTGTCCTGGTGGGGAATCTATCCAGAGATGGAACACGGGGTTTGGATTCATTTGTTCGCACGATATTCGAAACGATATTCCGGAAAACAAACCGAGCAAACGCTATCAAAGTAGGGCAGGCGGGATGAGTCACGCAGGCACCCAGCAAGGTAGGCGCGAGCGTTGTTGACGATACAAAACACACGACGTGCTGTGTTGTAACGTGACCGATGCGTCTGGAAAAACTACAGCAGAAGTAGCCAGAACGAATTGCACGCTAGCTAGCTCGGGTTTTGCAGTTAGGATATTCTGCGCGAAACAATGACAATTCGGTCACCGCATACATCCAAACGATAGACCAGCTTTGTTGGGTCAGACGAAGTTTCTTCGGGGAAAACAGAACACAATTGATCAGACACGGAAGACAAGCCCGGGTTTAACATCAAGCTTGCATTGTTTTGTGTGAAAGCGCCAACTCAGTCAAGGTGGAGGAGATTCAACTTGGACCAATATGGTCCCAATTTAGGATAGCCTGATGTGAAAACGAAAGAACTAAGGACTGTCGTACGAAATTGAACAATTTGCTTTAATGTGCGATCGACTGCATGTTGGCGGTAGTGGTGCGATGGTATGGGTAACGGAAATAAGTGTTGCATAGCTATCTGAGTGAGCAGACACCAGAGCAGGTTGATAATGGCACACTCTTGGGTGGCGCAACAACATTATCTATATGGAATTCCTACAGGGCAACACTACAGCAATAAATGTCCTCGTGGAGGATTTTCTGGATTTCTCAACCCATTTTTCGAGTTTACCAAGCTTTTGGTTGCCAGGATTTTATTTAATATCAGGATCTACCAAGAAAACTGTCGTTCTTGACGTATCTTAAAGTTGGTGCAAACGATAACGTGGATGAGGTGAAGTTTATGTATCAAAGGAAACAGTTACGGAGCAAGTGTTCCCTATGCAACTGGCATTCCCCATGACTCAACCTGCCCCCCCAGATGAGAGGAACTTCAGGCTGTGACCAGCAACCCATACCAATCAGGTTCATGCTGACGGTTTCCACCCAAATTGGTCAAGTGGGTCAATCGACCGGTACTTTCAGGACAGCTGCCGGATTGTCGTACGGAGAGTTGAACGAACCAATCACATCGCTCAATAGCGAACACGTTCGCCTGTTCAAACGTGGTAATTCATGTACGCACAGAATGCGCTAGTGTAGTGCTGGTAAACCGATCGCCTCGCACGTCTGACGTCCAGAGTTCAATTTCCGGCACCGCTAAGGATATGCACTGCTACTGAGCTCCAAGAACATCACCGTCACTAACAACAAATCAGAAAACACAGGTGCTTCGCTGCAGTACAGCCATGTCGGTTCATTTGAATAAAGCCTTACATTGGAAAGAAGAAAAATGGGACATGGAAAGGGATCTAGGACTATCCTACAACAAACGTCCGAAGTGTCTACACCTCCGGCACTCAGTCAGACAATCTAGCTAGAAACTGACTGCACGAATGCTACTGGCATAGGTTCATTCCTATATCGTTCGGTGTCTCCAGCCGACCAGGACCCTGTCCTACAAAGATAACAACACCAAAAGTACCCAAACTTGTCGTAGAATCCTTGATTCCTTTCTACCATGTTATATCCTGTCCACCTCTAGGTTTCCGCCATTCCGAATTAGGCACGCTCTTCTTATTAGGCTGTAACTAGGTATGCGCAATACATGACTCAGCCACTTTAACTTCCAGTGCTGGATGACTAAAATAGATAATAATCGTTCAGCTGTGGCACCCTTTCGGTGCCTAGCTGCCATGCCACCCGAAGGAAGCACGAGGGCTGGGATACTGCCAGGTTGCCCAAGCCTAGACAGGGGAAGTCGAGAGGCAGAGGTCAATCTCGAACCACGGACCTTCTGGTCAGTAAATTCGCGCTCTAATCACTGAGCCGTCTCGCCCCCGCTGGATGACTCCTTTGAGTGGAGTACCGTCTGCTCCACCAAACACCCGTCTGGTCAGTAAATTATTGCGAATTCGCTGGTACCAATCAATTCTAGCTATAGTTCTGAAACATCTGCGGTCACAGACTTGAGCACGTCTCATAGTCTCCAAGAAGAATGGCCAAGTTTCGCAGTCGTACAACATAGCCCGCGGTATGGTCTAACACACGCGGCCCTTGGCACTTGGTGATGATTCTTTTTGGCGACACAAGTGACACAAGCGAAGACAATTCTGATCTTTGAGATCCATGCGTTGACTTCGTCTGTCACACTACGATCAGAGCCGGAGCAACTTCCGAGATACGTGTAGTGTTTCAAAACTTCCAGGGTCACTCCTTGAATTCTTGGAGGCGAGTTCGAAGACTGTACGTCCCGCAGCACGACTTTGTACTTGTGAGTACGAAGCACATGCCAAAGAACTGGAGGACACCAGTCAGCTTTTCTAGCTTTAATAACAGCAAAACTCGAGTCCAGTACTTCACATCCATGATGTGAACCACTAGAACAATGGCGCCAGCAAAAGAAAAAGTAATGTCCAGACGAATACGATGAGCTCGAGATGGCTCATTCGTTAGGGCGCGAACTTACTAACCGGAAGGTCCGTGGTTCGAACCCGGTCTCTGTATCTCGATTGCTCCTGTCTAGGCTTGGACAACCTGACAGTATATCGGCCATCGTGATTCATTCGGGTGGCATGGCACCGAAAGGATGCTCCAACTGGACAATGATGATAATTCAAATTGCCTGAATGTGTTTGGAGATGTGGACAACTCTACCCAGGCTGTCTGTGTGATATCGCTTTTTATTTTGTGCTTTCTCTAAACGAAAATTTCAATGTTTACGCGACGGTAAAGCAACCGGATCAACCTTTTTAATTGCTGTCTGCGGTGAATTTGGAGAGCATACTCGTTTTCGCAATCAATGGACGCTCCTTCCTAGGTATAAACGACAGTCACACAACCACACACACACACACACGGGGAAGCACAAAATTAAGCTAGGGAAATAAAGTGATTGAAGTAAAAAGAAAGCTGTTAGCAGAGTGAACAGAGTGAATCACGAATGAGAGAGTAAATTTTTTTCGGGACTAAGGAAGCTCACAACAACAGCAGAAAATTGTATGACGCTCGACGATGATTATGGAGCTCACCTAGCAAGAACAGTGTAGTGTTTTTGGTCGGTCTGACATGAGGGTCCTTGTGTTTCCTAACTAGACACCCTGTAGAAGGATTATTTTCTCGAATACCTAGACCATAACACGGATTAGTGCAAGCACTGTATTGTTTTGGCTGACGTGGCTGACTGTAGCCATCCATGCTGCAGAACGATATCCTTTGTGCTGCATACGTTAAACAGGAGGATTGTCGCTTGCTTTCTGTGTTAGTCGGAGCGTCATCCGGACCCACACGACCACAAGGCTGTCCCCGTCACACCAATCTTATTCGGACTTCTAGAGCTCACTGTCGCTAGGTACCTTTTGTTGGAGCTCAACTGAAAGATCCGCAATGTGTTTGTACGCGCCGCGGATCTGGTAGTGACTTCTGTGATACATTCACTTTCACCGTACACTTCACCAATCCATGACTTTCAGTTCGTTTGGTGTTTGAAGGGATAACAACTGTACACACGATATTGTTTTGAACACATTTGTGATCTCACGTACTTGTATTCTCCATTCACGCTACGGAGTCCATTCGAGGCCATTTTTTCTTGGAGGACACTTCTAACTGTCCGAGGCCTTTTCAGACTCTTCTTCAGGAACTATACTGTGCAATACCTTATTAAGTTGCAGACATTCAGAATCTGGTTTAGCGGTTACATATATTGTTGTTAACTTGGGATTCTGAGTATTTGCGGACATTCCGTGGGTTCCTAACATCATTTTTATCAAGACGTTTAGGGAACACTGTTCTTTCTAGATGCTTTTCACAGATCACATTTTGAGATACCATACTTCTTCACATCACGTTGAACTACTCGATCAATAAAACCACAAGTTACTGAATTGTGTTCAAGGCCTTTCGTCGGATACTGTATCACAAACTTCTCACATGTAAGATTTTTACTGGGGCAAAGAAGGGCCGCATCGCTAAAACAGGCATAACTGCCGACTGTGTTCCTTTAGGTCTCATCCAGCTGTTGCTTAATGACTCCAGAAATTGGCAGTCTCTCACTCCTGGTTAAGTGCACAATTGTGAGGATAATGTTAACACCGTCTTTCAAAGTTGTACCTCAGACGAGCGGTGACCATATGAGCATCTACATGGCACACCGAGTCGGAATCAATGTTCGAAATTTCTTCATCTTTCGCCTCTCTTCCATCGAACTATTACTAATCTTCGTCCATCGAACTTAGCCTTTTATGAACGTGTTGCGTAAGTTCACCTGCTCGATCCCTCCCGCCCCTCTAGGACCTCAACGATGCAGCAAGGTTTCTATCTGGACCAACTGTCAGTAACAGTAAAAGAATCACCAGAGTTGTAAACCGGCATATTCACGATGCAGGAGAGAAGGTGCTCCCTTGTAAACCACAAAGTAAGTCCAAATGGATATTTTTGGCTGTTTAGGCAGAAGAACTCACTACCTGACTACCACTCCGACTCCGGCCAAGAAGTCAGAAACCAGGGAGGAAATAAAAAACAACACAATCGTCTGCCTATGTTCGTATAAAATGCGGCGGATCAACGCTCAAGGCATCCATAGAGAAGCGCAGTGATTTACCCTAAAATGTGTAATTATGGACAAACACGACAAGGGCTTGAATGAAACTTTAACTTCGGTGGATCTCGTGGTGCATTTTTAGGTCAGCATGAATGCTCCGAGAGATGCTGTTAGTATTAAAATGTTTGGGAAAAAGAACTTCAGTGCTGAAAGCACTGTCGTGCCTAAAAAAAGTACAATCCCCAGGAGTTCATTAAAACAAGCGTTGCAGCAGAATTTCAAGCATTTTCGTAAACAGCTGCTCGCAATTACAGCAATCAAATAGGGTTCAGTTTGACTTTGGGCGCATTGAGAAATTTGCGGGAAGACGACCTTCCTTCCGATGTAACTATCGGGATCACAGGAGAATGCTAGTCCAATGGTCTTACTCATGAAAACTCGGCTCCCCTCGAAGCAAGTAACTGTCTCACTAGATTTCCCATCTTCCTGATTCTCCTAAATTCTTGCGACCATTCCTACTTTCAGGTTTCGCTTTGGTTGCGCCGCCTTTGTGTCCGATTGGCATCAACTTCACAATGGGACACTAATAATAAACTCACGCGCACATTCTGCAGTCCAACTAGGCAAACAACCGAAAATTCTCATTTGTGTCTGCACTGACAGACAGATAAAAATGCCATAAAAATTGTCCTGAATGATACATTTCCTAACTATCCCTCTAGTACTTTAGGGCTGGTAGCCTTTCGACGATGGAACCGCTTTTTTATTAGGTTAGCCTTCCGTAGTCCTCCGGTTTGGCCAGGAAATGCTTGTGGTAGATCCCAGTACAAGGTATGAGGTTACCAAAAAGAGCATAATCAATAGGACGTGTCCGAGAGGGGGACAATAAACATTTGATTGCGCACCACAGCAGCCCGTTTGACGGTCTGGAAAATCTGCGCACTGAGACGTAACATGGTTAAAATGACAGCTGATTCGTCATCAATATTGTAGGTATATGAGGTTGGGCTATTAAAATCTCCAAGAAACTGGGAGCACAAAGCTCTGTCACGCAGGATTAAGTATGCCATTAGTTTGTAAGAACTCGACTGACAAGATGAACCAAAGTGAACCAAAAAAAATACTAACCTCTGTATTTATCACGTCACTGCCATCTTTAGAGGAAGAAGAGGCTGAACCAGGGAAAGGTCACGGAATTTACGTCAACATACCCAACTTCCCGAACGATGCTGAAAGGCGCTTTCTGATGTGTTTCAGAAGGCGCAGTTTCGTTGTAGGTTTTTCTGAAAAGCAAAGGGAAAGTAAAGACGGGTATTACAATCAATCAACTGGAACTGTTTCTCTACAGCTCTGATTACAGATGTGACATCACCAGAACCTGTTTGCTGGCTTAGCAGTGACACCATCACGTTACAAAGAATAATAGTGATATTTTTCGAGAAATACACTCATCTGCAAATCAATTTGGTTTTTGCGAGAGACTCACCTGGAACCCAGCTGAATCTCTCGTTTGTGATGATTTCAGGCAACTGAATGTGCTGCACCAGGCCGCCTCATGTTCCAGTTGCTACGATATTCGAGATATCGCGATACATGTATATTCGTCGAAGAGTTTTCAGCAACCTTATGAGTAGTCCATTACGAATAATAGTGACAGTTCAGGTGTTGTAGGCTGACGTCTCTGTCAATAACTGATTTACCATCACTGTTTTATCAATCCAACTCGGACACCAAGATGGACTCATCACTGCCAAGCCCAAAGTTGAACTCCTCATACCATTTCGACGCGTCATCGGCTGGCCCAACTGCTGTTAGCGATTATGAATCGTGATCGGTAGGGTACTCACACAGAATGACGTAGAACCTATTCCTATCGCTTTTCCGGACGAATTAAAGCCACATCTGGTGAAGCTGAGCTACACGGAACTAGGACCAACCGGTGGACCTGGATGAGGTACCTCCGCCAGATTTGAGCAATAACGAGTAAAAACCGGCCCTAAGAAACATGCGCGTCAACTGAACGAAGAGGCCATGTCTGAAAAGCACACATCATTCCAGTGCTCACAACAACATTATACACGCGTCGCTTCAATAAGCCTCATATTACGTCTATGCCGGAGATGTTTTAACTTGTTGAATGTTTATCCTGTCCTGAAAAAACGTGGTGCAACCTCATCTATTCCTTCCAGAACGTCGTCCACGAGGCTGGTAGTAGACGGGGATGTCATCCGGTTCTACAAAATCATTCTACATTTCAAGAGTTCAAACCTACACCGTGTAGCATCAATTATCATTCTACCCAGCAAGGTTTGTAGTGACACAGTGATATCGTCCAGTAAAACCTTATCATCTGTGGACTGCACATATCTGATTCTTATCCCCGTGAAATGGTCAAATATATAGGAAACAGCTTCCTGAAGGGTCCTAAAAAGGATATCAAAAGGAACGGAGAATCAAGCCTACCTCAGTAACAAGAAATGATGTTTTTTATAAGCATAGTCCCTAGAGCACAACGAAGTGCTTGTTTGACACCCCATATCTAGACAGTTCCGGGGGACATCTCTTTCAATCGGAAAGCCGCGCTTATGTCTAGAGAGGCCGTGGACGTCAATCACGGGTAGATGTGAATGCATTCCAAAATGTGGCGAAGGGCAATAATTAGGCCAAAACAATCTCTAGCAGGGCGGAAGATAGCTTGATCTTCTCCCAGTTGTTACTTATGCTGGTAACACCGTTAGCTAGCTTTCTTTTGGAAAGTAGCGGGAATAATCTATTGCTGATGAGCTCTAATAAGAGCGAAATTCGAGTCCATTGTTTCTGAAGGAGAATTTGGCTCAGATACTACAGCAGAATAAAAAACACTCACAACCAAGCAGGCAGGATATAGCCTAATTTCGGAGAGACAAGACAGTCGCCCAAGGGACCTGCATAGAACCTGTCTTCTTAACTGCGTTAATCAGAAACCTTGTGCGGTAGAAACGAACTAGACAACAGCGATTCTCGCTGGGCCCAAACTTCACCAGTGGTATTCAAATTAGAAAAAGTATGATAGGCAGTACTGTCTGGGATTACTCAAGTGAGGGGTGAAAGCAGGAAAGGGTCAACAATCAACCTTGAAGACCTTGGACGGTTTCTCTAGATCACAAAATCCATAGAACAAAATTGTACACGGGTAACAAAAAGCGACAACTCTGTTGACCACAACCAAACTCCTGGTCGCGGTGGCAGACATTTGCACTTTCCTATGCTTCGTCTGTGGCGCTCGGCTCATCTCCAAACTGAGTTGTTGTTGTTAACGGGAGACTCAACCGGATCCAAGCTGAATATCTCGTTTGAGTCGCGTGTTCCGTCAAGAAAACTCCAGGTGTTCTACGGTACTACCGAGCTGACCAGGACCAGAAATCCAATTGATTAAAGTTTTGGGCTAAATGTCGATTTTATCTCCTTATTAGTGAAGCAGGCTAGCAAAAGTGGGACCAGCAGCGAGCATTCGAACCTGGGCAGTCAAAAAGCTCATCTACAATTGTATCCACTCAAAATAGATGAAAGTATATGCGAATACATACTTCGATTTGTCAATATTAGCTTCAAACACAGATTGCCAATGATCAGTGCCAACTGAATTCGACAAATCATAAGAACGGATGGAAATTAATCAAAATGTTTCAGCCCAAAAATGTCCTTTTTCAGGCAATTAGATCATTAGTGCAAAAGGAAGTCATTTACATATTGAACAAAGCGGACATCCACGATCTCTAATCAAGTTGCATCGTCTTAATTCAGCTACGTTCGTCCATACTTTGTTACGGGTATTTCTGTTTTCTCTTACTGTCACGTACCGCTACAGGAATTATTAAAACGAATACTGATTTCATAGTACTCCTGAACATTCTGACTTGTATTCCGACCATCACGCAGCACATCTGAAGCCAACGGAATAAGTTTTTATCAGAATACCGTCCATCCCTAGAAACATCTCTTCGCTCATGTTACGATTGCTTGAACTCTATCGAGAAATTGCGATCATAGATAACCAATGAGCATTACGGTACATGCAGTGAGGTTGTATTTCGAAAGTGGTGTCCCGATACTACTATTATTTATTAGTAGTAGTAGTTATAGTATTAGTAGTATTCGACTGTTAGTGGTAATGGTGGGAAAGCTATTTAAAATGGATCATTACCAACACGTGCCATATACGACCCCAAAAATTTCTTTTTGCGGTTTTGCATAAATCTGTCGTATTCCATAGATTGAATCCACCGCTGCCAAATTCGATTAATTTTCGTGACTATCCGCACATCATCCCGCCCTTTTTTGTCTGAAGGGTTCTCAAATTTCAGTTCCGAAGAGTCGTTCCGTTACCCAACAACTACCTTACTAATAAGCAACACGGAATAGGTTGGTGCCTGAGGATGAAATGTCAGATCGGATTACGTCACATGGCATCCAGCTTCATCGAGTGTCAAAAATTGGTCAAACACCTCACCAACGTCGGCCCGTGATTATAAACGTCAGCTGTAGAATGACATTAACTTAACCTGCGAGCGCCTCAGTCGAAACGCACACTATCTAACACCAGTGCATGCGACAACACACATTGGGGAAACATTGAGCCTAACCATCTGACTCAAATAGTGAGTACCGTCCTTGTAAGCACTGCAGCTGACTCCATCTCCAGTGTTCCAAAACTAAATCTCTCCGAACTATCACCACCTCCAATCCGATCCAATAAAGTTGTAGGATGAAGGTATTCTGTGCTGATGCGTATTACTGTTCGTCTAAGCATCCACGTATGGATATTTCTGACACCAGTATCTTATCAGCTATATTTTCACCATGCTGTCAGAGTTGACCTTAGTCAAAAAGCCGGACGCCTATCGGAGTGAGGAGGATCATATTTATGGGTAGAGGGTTGCGAGTTTGAGGGGGGAAACAATCCAATTAGGGAAGAGGCTGTGACATACAAGATTATTGTAGAGACTGTAAGCAGTACTTTGGACCACTGTGAAGAAATATGTGGGAGATTGGTGCAATTATCATACATTGGATCGCAGAATTAATCTATAACATCCAACCCTATTGTAGTTCGTGTGAACATCAGGCAATTTCTGGCGCTATTATGCAACTGGTGTGAGTTTTTGGCATTGCAGACAGACATGTTGAAGTATTCTCTGGAATCTGGTGATTAAGTAGTCCCTGCTTTAAGAAACGAATACTGTCTTGTCGCGCAATATTAAGTGGTCACGAAGTGTGCTCATCGCGAGTTCTATCTGATGATCCGCTACATCTCACCTCCATGTGCAGCAGGTCAGCTCAAGTGTCTATAGCGCCAGGTCATTTAGTGAATCCTTCACTCCGAACTGCATTTGTTTCACACGAAATCACCTGATCAAACGAGTGATTATTTCTATCAACAATAAATGCCTCAAATAAACCGAAATAAACTCAAGTGAGCACAAATACTATTGCCCTGATTTGAACTCTATTGGTTGCGCGCAATAGGTGCAAATTTTCCAGCATTTTCTGTCTTACTTCTTACAAAACGTTAGGTGCAGATTTATTTATTCATTTCGCACATAAGTCAAATTTCCAAAAGGTATACCTGTTGGTCAAAACGGATAAGACCACGTTTATCCTGTTTGTGGTGAAAATCATTTCAAAACTTGAGCGGGATCTTTGAGGTGGTTGTCAACAACTTACAGTGAAACCACGCCACAGCGCACCTCCCTAGAGCAGCCACACTAGGTCGGTAATACCAACATCCTGTCGTCATTCTTTTGAAACCTCTACGAGCACGTAAGTTCCATAAGATCATACTCTTTATAGCGGTCATCTATGCGATCCCCAGTTGTTTGCAGAGTATTTAGCAGACTCGGAGTGAAAACTAAAACGACGTAACTCGACTTATCCATGAAAGTAAACAGGCACCTTCAAATAACAAAATAAATAACAGCTTGGTGCATTGAAACATGCATCAATCAGTGAAAGCACCCTACTTGGTCATACTCAATGAACTCATACTCATTTGAACGGCTCTCACGTTCGCATGACAATTTCATTTTGCTATCACACATGATAGATTAGCATTCCATGTATCCATATTCCAAGCTGAGGTGCAAAAAGTTGGTATTTTGTATTCTCACAGGGTAACACTCGTGTCCTAAGGAATCGGCATGAGTAATCAACAGCGGCATTCTCACACACATGAAAGATGTCTGTTGAAAACGATTGGAAATCATAAGATACTGGATCGGGTAAAGATTGTGAACAACGAAATGGAGCATGCACACCATTCTTGTTTGGGGAGCACAGCACACCTTCACTCCAAGGATAATAAAATTGTACCAAAAGTTTGGCTATAGAGTGAAATGGTTTTCGAACAGAGCGGAACGTCAAATAGACTTGCTACAATATTCTACTCTTTAAAAAGTTTGTCGCCGGGCTTGGGATAAGGGTTCTTTTTAAACCTGGCGTGGTGCTCCAGGCTTATTATGTGGCAGTTCTAATCAAACAAATAACACTTCGGAGTGCTATCTGTAACCCCAAATGTCATCCTTACATTCGGATGGTATACCGATACGTCAGTCTTTTAAGTGAAAACGCCGAGGCGGACGGCGAGAAATACCGAGGACATTGAAAAAGAAGTGTGTCACTAACAAAGGACGAACAACTTGCCTGGAAGTTGCGGTCTTTTGCACTGGATAAATCATAAACAACCCCATCCATCAGCAAATACCCTACAGTTGATGATGACAAGCAACAAAATCTTCCCTAACAAATTGAAATGAGGTGGATTGATAGGAAATCAGAATCAGTGTTATTTTCGGCTTTCAACGGTACGTCTTCTAGAGCATTCGCCACTCAACGACAAACACTTCAGTCGGTTCCGTTGGGTGGAGCGGATCACTGTAATTTGAAAACTAAATTTGCAAATTAAATATCCCATGCTAGGGCATGCACACGTTCAGACGAAACAGTTCAGGTGCGTCAAGTGCGCGCGAACGTGGCGGTGGTAATACGTCCGTTTCACACGTCCCATCTCCGAAATTCAAACTCAGGCACGGTCAAGGATGTGCGCGGCTGATTAGCTTCAATAAGAGCGAAACTAGTGTGTGTTGCTCTCGCTCTTCTGTATGGAATCACCTGAATAACCGTGCCTAAACATGAGGAGGAGTGTTCGAACGAGACTAGCGTGAGACTAGCTAACCAGACACCTGTGGTTCAAGACTCAAAAGGCTCATACGTGCTTAAACTGCCGATGAATTTTTGTCAATCTTGTCATGCACTACAAAACAGAGAAAACAAATGATATGGAATATCCTGGTAGAAACTCTTAATCAACCCGAGTGAGGCACATTCTGTTAAAAGACACCACTAAGACAATTTATGAGAGGAACGGCGAGTCTCCAATTATGCCAGATAAAACAATCAATTCGAACGTTCCTCGGCATAATTCCGCCTTTTTCAGTGCATCCCAATAGAGTTCAGAAGTCAAGGTGGTGCAAAAACCACTAAACCTCTAAGTTCTGGAATCCAGATGAATTTTCGGTGGCCTACGAGCGGCCAGAGATAAATTAGGTGACGCCCGACTATAATGTCGTAATAAAAATTATTGATCACAGTATCCTACTACATGCGAATGATTTCGGCAACATGCTTTTTTCGCTGCGTTCAGTCCGAATGGATCAAATGCGTGAGAACCACTGAGCATTTTCCGCCTTCCCAAATTGCTGATATACTCCCACTGGAAAACGCCACGGTAGGGATGCTTTGTGCTGACTGACATGGTTGAACAGCTGAAATGGATAATCCAGTTCCGTCATTTTGGGCCCGTCCAAATGTCTTTGGTCTAAGCAAAGCTGAGCAGACCTTTTAGCACTTGATACGAGAGACTTACCATCTGTCCATATATAGATTATATCCCACCCACAGGTACTCTAGAGGACGACAAATCCAACATATGCCTAGGCTATCCGCCCGTCTTAGCCAGCAAGGTTTTATTGTCGATGAACACAAGTGCGAATTAAGCAGGAGTTCATTCAGTAAGGATGTTCACCAAAAATTCGGACGTCTGAAAGTGGCCAACTCAGAGAGTCCCGCTAGGCAGTGCTATTACCACCGACGCATCCGACAAAGCCATAAGAGCTGCGTTACAACCACTGGTCACCCGTGAGTTGAGAATATTGGCATTTCTTTCCACGCCCTCGTAATGCGCCGAAGCCCGCTACACCGCTTTTGGTAGAGAGCTCTTGAACGTCCTCGCCATCCGGCATTGCAGACACGCTGGAAGGAGGTGCTTGAGAATTTTCACCACAAGCCAATCACCTACTCCGTTCGCTTCATAGATATTCTCGGAGGGACAAGATAATACAGTTGTTAAGCTGTAACACCCTTTGGGTGCCTAGCTGCCATTGAATCCAAAGGAAACACGAGGGCTGAGATACTTCCATGTTGCCCAATCCTAGGGTTTAGGTACGAACGACGGGAGTTCGGGTTAGTAAGTTCGCTCCTCAACCACTGAGCCGTCTCGATCCCAGATGAGACACCTATACTATGTGCAGAATGACCTACTCCGAGCGCATGCAGCGACATGTCAAGCATTAATCGATCTGGAAGTAATACCCAGTGCTCAAACTGCTGACACAGAAACAACTCAACTACAACGCGATACTTCATTTCCTAATAGGTTACAAAGGGATAATTGTCCGTGGCGCACTAGTTTCCGGCTTGCCCCATGCTTCCGACAGCTCTACGCCACATACTATTGGACGTCCAGCACAATCTCACTCCACTATAAGTGCTCCAGTCAAGCTGACCAATAGTCACTTTTTATGGCCCAAGGTGATCGAGCAGGCTCGAAATTGGAATAGCGCATGCCCTCAACGGCAACAATCCAAGATGCACCGTCACGTCAAAAGTCTCCTGGGATAGTTGAAGAGAGACGTTTTCACCATGTGCACGTCATTTATATTGGTCCCTTACCACAAATGATGTCGCCTACCTTTGAACTGGCACTGGATGTGTTTCCGGACGGCCAGGGAGCATCCCAGTACCAGACTGTCCCTCTGGTAGCGTCGCGCGGGCATCCCTAGAATTATGGATGGTTGGTTAGGTTGCTCAACCGTGCTAACTAGAGATCGTTACCCGCACACAGACTCCGCCTCTGAGGGCCTGCTGAATACCGTAGATCAATCAATTCAATCAAATACCGTAGACAAGAGGATGTTCGCGTGTGCTTACCGGTGAATTAGTCTGACGCTTACGCCGGTAGTTAAAGGCGGCATTCAGCGCACAGTAGCCCTTCTTTCCATAGCTGGGGATTTTTCTGATAATTCTGCTGTAGACGCCGCTATGAACACTCCCCCGTGGAGTCAACGTATGAATGTCAATGTTCTTCTGGGTGAGCCAGCAGGACTTAGGCCGAATAGTCGTCCTGATCATAGCAACTATGTTGATGGCATGTGTGGGCGAATTCAGGGGTCGAAACGAGTCCAAACATTCCTTACAAGTAGCACACCAATTGACATCTATCTATGAGGAAGACAGTTAGACGGGCAATCCAGATTCTGTACACGGAACAATATCTTGTCATTAAACACTTCGAGAGAACGCTTATCACAGACAAAAAACGGCAAAGAGGATACCGTGACGACTGGCGAGCACAAACCAACAGTCCCGGAAGTGTACAATCTATGCATTTTCACAACTACCCGAATGCCTGCTCACGTCAGTCACCATGCCTACAGCCCAACTCCGATAAACCGCCGTAGGCATAGCTCATTAACCCTTACAACCGGCGACATGGCCGGGAGGTCCAACAGGCTGTGTAACTCGCGTACCATTTCGATATCATATCTGTTTACTTGCTACCCATTTTCATCGGTTAGCAGCAATTTATAAATAGTTTTCCCCACCAGTGCAAGTCATACATTATTCATCCCTAAAAATCTATTCCGAACAGTCCTCGCTCTGGAATTATGGCCACACTAATTTTGTGTCCAAACCCGAGTTAAAAATGACCACTTCAGAGCTTTTTTTATACCTCAAATTAAGG
This sequence comes from Clonorchis sinensis, assembly GCA_003604175.2. Classification (NCBI taxonomy): domain Eukaryota; kingdom Metazoa; phylum Platyhelminthes; class Trematoda; order Opisthorchiida; family Opisthorchiidae; genus Clonorchis; species Clonorchis sinensis. Next base: position 22,645,688 of record CM030371.1, on the reverse strand, counting down.
CGGGATGCCTTGACACAAGGTATAGAGACCAGTATGCTGAGTCTACCCTGAACTTACAATGAGATACCTACTGAGTCGTTCAATTACCAGATCGAAGATGTTGTACGGGGAGCGAAGTAGCGCCAGAGACTCAAGCGTCCGTATTTTAACTGCTTCACCAAAACTCATTAGCCTCTATTTTTAACTTTTTGTTCCACTTTGGGATAATAAATCCTACTCCTTCTCCCCATTTGCCCAACACACAGCTACCCTATTGGTGCCCCGCATTTTATGTTGCGCCATTTACATATTAAAGTTCACTGCCTTTGACTTGTATCCAGCTTCGCTGACCGTACAGCTTAATATAATCCTGAGCTCGTGAAGGTCATCCTGCTTGCATAAAAAAGTGAGGCCTCACATATCAATCTTACGCGTAACACAGATCATTCAGAGTACCACTGCTAATGCGGACCAGAGCGGTCCTGCTATCGGATCCCGATCCTTTAAACTAATTAAACCAACATCCCATCCCTTTGAGCAAGTCATTGATAAGTCCGCTGAGACGCCACTATGCAGATGGACAAATGGTCCTACCTATTAAGTCTTCGGAATGCGGGCGCACACAACCATGTTTCCCATTTCCAATATTACTGCTCGGTCCTGAGCACTCTCCCAACTCTAGAACTGGAAGGAACCAAGCAGGCATTGTTGCCTTGGCAGCTGCAGGGCATGAGAAAAGGAGAAACGGCAAGGAACGATGTCTGGTTGGACGATTATCGCCATTCACTTGTATCGCGCTTTTGGTGCCTAGCTGCCACGCTGTCCGAAGGAAGCATGACGGCTGAGATGCTGTTAGGTTACCCAAGCCTAAACAGAATCAGAACCGAATAAAAGGACTGTGCACCCGTCACATTTGACGACACAGTCTCGATTCCACGGGAATTCCGAAAATAGAGGACTCGTAGCGGATCGAGATGCTGAAGTTGGGCTCGAACCACAGACGTTACGGTCAGTAATTTCGCGTCTTATGCGGTGAATTACCTCGAGCTTAGTTATAGTGGCAGTCATAATGACCGATTTCCCACCTTTGATGTCAGATGGAGTTTAACTTTTCGCTTACATCCCTCTGTGGTCCTGAACTGTCGAGAACCGGCGTCGCAGATGACTGTTAAGCAAGCCGGGAGTGCCATACTCACTCTAAATACCTAAGCAATAGTGTTTGCAACGGTGGCCTTACCTTGGTTCACGATAACAATATCCCCGCTGAAGCTTTCTGAATGGTTTGCATTCGATTACCCCAAATCTCAAACAACGCAGCTTCGTCCCACCGCCGAGTTTTCCTAAAAGACAGGACCGAACACCAGCACCAAGAAACCCCCCACCCCATACTGTACGGATGGCTGTGACCCCGTTTATACCCAAAATCGAACGTTATCGACCGTCAGTCTTCTAGAATGCAAGAACTGCGCGTTTTCTGGCGCATACATCTGCATGAGTTGTTAGAAAACTGCGTATGAATAAACATCAACGCTTCTCGTCTCATTTGTTTAGATGCATTGTTCTGCACATGGTACTCACCTGGCGGCTTTCTATACGTGTCGGATGACAATTTAGTACACCCGTTTGAGGATTTTTTAACCGTCAGCTAACAGAAGGGTGATCACAACGTAAACATAGAGTTGCATTTCTTAACCCCCATAGTATCGACTTTGTGGAACACCGCAAAAAACTGTCATCTTCAGAACGATAAAGAGTGTATCCAGAGGTCATTTGGTGTGAGGCTCGGAAATACTTCCACAATACATATCGGGGATGGACGGCAAACGATAGCATAGGACCCGGTTATTTATCTACCTCTCCATAAGAAAGCTGCATACTAGGTGGATATTAACATGAAGGTGAAAAATGCTTATTCTCTCCAATGACAGCGGCTGACCACAAGGTTCGGATCACTGCCGAAGTACGTCAAACAGAACTGCATCTGGTCCAGTAATCGACGTCCATTGACAGCTTGGAGTATTGTTCAGTAAACCACGAAGCCAGCATACGTGCGTGCCTCGTTATAACGCTTGTGGTGTCTTCTTTATCTTTAGTACGACTTCAACACTAGACCCTCAAGTCCATCACAATATCGTCTAATTTCATCGCATTTCAGTGCTCGATTCGCAAAATCGAAGTCAACGAAGCAGGCAAAGGTGAGATATTGAAATTTATACAGCTGTTCCAGTGTATGGCAAAAATCAGGTCAGTGCAGCCTTCCTCTGGGTGAAAAACTGCCTACTTTTAATCCGGTGTATGGTTGTCGTCAGCTGCGAAAGCGGCTAATAAAGATGACCGGCGTTTCGAGAGTTACATACTATGCGCCTACGCCGCAAATTTCGTTACGGGCGGACTTGTCGTCTATTGTAAAAGCAGAACGTAAGGTGTTTTAAAGCGCTTCGGCATCTCAGATAGCTCAGAACTGCGTGTTGCGAGAGGATAATTTATATATACCTGCAGCGATAACGATTTTGTTCGGGACCTCGAGGTTTTCTGACCATTCGACGACTTCAGTTATTTCCTTCGTTAAAAGGTCGCAGCTTGTGCTACACGATGAGATGGGAAGATGCACGCCGACGGGTGGAAATGGTGATTTGTTAGAAGTGTTCTGCCAATAAGGGGACTTTCCCGTCAGTGTTGAGAGTGGTTAGTTCGCTGGTCGCGGCGCACAAATAATCGTTCTTCGTGAAGCCTTCCGAGGAGGCGATATGGCTTCACGTAGTGACGGGACACTGGTGTTGTCATCAGGTTTGCGTTTTCTTGTGGTAGATTGGAAACTGTTTCTCGGTCAGTTTAGTCGCTTTTCTGTCCCTATAGCTGTCATGTAAAAGCCATATGGCCCTGTACCTGTTTTACTGGGTTGGGTTCGTACAGCATCCAATTCGATTCAATGAATAGCTGGTTGCCCCTCGCACTAAGAAGCGATGCTAAAAAAAAGACTAGGACAGCGGATCTGTTAAAACACTCCACAAAACCAGGGCCACTTGGAATTTAAACTTTGTTAGATGAAGCCAGTTGGCCTACGTTGGATGGAAGCAACCTGCCCGTGCTTATACTGAGACTTGTGGCAATCGATCCCAAGGGTTGAATACCCGATTTACGAAGAAAAACGTCCACGAATCATGTATGAATCACACCCTTTTCGGCATCTTCTTATGTACTATCGTCCAACGGCTGTCTCTAAGTTCAGATTGGTTCCTATCTGGTATTGCCTACACCTGGCATAACCCCTTATAAACCCGTGAAGCACCCTGAAGGAATCGGCGCTCTAGACTGAGTAACTTCAGACGTCTCAAGCTCTTCAGATGAAGGAATCCTCGTGGTCCATCCACTGACTAAGTAGCCATTCTTCGCAATTTTTTCAACACAGCGATATTTTCCATGATACAGGGCGGTCACAACTGGGCGTGATACTCCAGGCATAGTAGTACCAAAGCGCGGTTCAAAAGATTAATTGTGGCGGCTAGTAACAGCTCCCTGAAGCATGAACGGACCCCGTTTGCATGGCGAACTGCGCTTCGGGTTCTCCAATTGAATAAGGTTCACACCTGTATCGAGCGGGAGTGTGCACGAAATAACATGAGACAGTACCGATAATCAGCAAATCTAAATTTCCATTGTTTAAAAGACAACTGGAGGCAATAGCATTTTAGTCAAACGAAATCGTAGAGACTGAGGAATAGTAATAAGCAAATGGACAAAGTCGCTTTAAAAGTCAGTTTAGCCCACCTTTTCCTGACAGACATTGAAATGTGGCCTGATCGCAAGTCGAAGACAGCGGTATTCTCAGGTTTGTCTCTGTCATGACATTGTATTCTCCAAACAAGCGCACATTCCCCAAATTTTACAAAATCCGCGCTCTTGTCGGGAGTTCAAATGTGCCTTGACTGTTGAACTAAATAAATGCTCTTGGAACTGTCAAAAGCAATCAGTCAGGTTTTCGCTGTAAACGGCAGAAGATCGTCTCTTGTAAGCCTTATCGATTCTCAGTTGTGCTCATTCTCCATTGTGGGTGTCAGTATTGTCACCATATCACATGTAGCCAATGTCCTGTTCTATTCGTTAAGTTCAGCGAAAAGTCATTAGTCCCTGTTAGGTGGGTGGTTGCTTCTGAATCTGTTCCGTATATTTGTGCACAGTTATGGTGCCCAATGCCCTTCTTTTTGGCTCTAAATGCGTTCCATACCCCTGGCAGCTGTAGAAAATAGTAAATGTTGTAGCTCATCCATGACCGGACCTGGTACTGCGCGATTAGTAGTATCTATCCAGGTATAATATAAACACGGCACACACCAGTGCGCTAGGTAGCAAATGAGCCTATTTCTAGACCCAGGCGATATAGGAAATTCGGTGTATTATTGTGGCAAAGTAAGTGAATGTCCAAAATTTATGCGTATTATATTGATTGAAAACAGACACCAGTAAGTGATGGTTGAAACAGCACGGATGAGACCTTAATTGCCAAGCGTCTCCGGCGAGAATAAATGGTTCATAAAAATCAAAGACGCAGAGGCTGCCTGGCATGAAGAACACTGGCCCTAGTGTATTCCTCTTCGATAAATAGGACTGGTGAAAGCCCCAGGGATTGCCGGCTTTATACGGACTGTGCGTGTACTTCAAGAGCAGTGCTACACTTTTTTCACTTGTGCCCTTCAGGTGAACGACAGCCATTGAACAACAAAAAGAAAACCGACCCAGAAAACTTGTGTGAAAGCCTCGATGCTGTATATCAATCCGTGAAACCGCGATTACGTAACGCGTTTCACTGAATGGGCTCAAGGTTCATTAGGCCCGGCAATAGCATGGAGGTCAAGGTCGTGATTATGTGCTGAAAATTGATGAAGCACTGGATGCGGTAGGCTTGTGGGTCGCACCCACGAACGAAGTACCCCCAGAGGCGGTAGAAGGATAGGTCGTTTTATGGGCAGTACCAATCACAACCATAACCAGAAGCTAAAAGCAAGCATGGTGGTGGCGTGCTCACAGGAATTGGAGTGAAGTCGAGCGCAATTCTTCAACACTGTACACGATAGCAGCAGGCCGGGCTGACTGAACAAGATTCAGCTAAACAAACCCGGATGAATATATTTGGCGCGAAATTTCTTCAGGGAATGCATATGGTTTAAGCCATTTTTAAACCACCTGGGTCACCAAGATGAATATATTTGGCGTGAAATTTCTTCAGGGAATGCATATGGTCTAAGCCATTTTTAAACCACCTGGGTCACCAGTGGAAAGAGGCTTTGGGAAGAAAAGTGTGGTCAGAGAAAAACAGTGGTGGACAAAAGGGAGACTAACTGTGGGGAATTTAAAAAAACCACAACGATCAGTTGGTGACGAGGGTGGTGTGTGCTGGAAGGGCCGTGGGTAAAAGGGGCGTATGCGTACAAACTTAGGTAAAACTGAGAAACACGCAAAAATATTCCTCGTGACATGGCATGAGGAAAGACTCCAAGCTTGAATGAGCACCAGGATGCAGACAGACCAAGCCGGTATCCAGATGTGCTGTAGCGCGTCACTGCCTCTCAGATGTGCTTGAATTAGGCCTGGCAGATCATGCGAGAAGCAGGAGACAGAAGACCAGGAACACGGCTGCAAATTCAGTCATACATACGGAGCTATTGCACAAATTTTTAGGCTGGATGAATGCTCAAATATGGTTATTCAGTTGTTTGTTCTTATCCAGCCAAGGATAACGTTCGTGCCGCGACCGTCTTCAAAATAGCTCCGCTGGTCCCATTCTACCAAATCTTGTTTGGTAAGCTCCGCTCAAGCACCCGGTATCCTAATCGCGCGGTGATCGTTGTGACCCTTCGTTCTATGCACGTACTATCCGGACGCGTCTTGAGGCTTCCCTCTATTTGAGTCATATCACTGTTTATCAGTCTGGGGTTTACCTGCAACCGTTTGCTAGAATTCTTCGTCGCACAGCTCTTCCTTACACAGAAAATGGGTTGACGTTAAGGTTAATTCCGTTGACTTATCCCTATAATAATAATAATGATACTATTTATTCCCAACTAGCTGGTGGCATACCGTCAGGCATGATCACGCGATTACAGGCAGAATGAAGTACGACTGGACTGGATTGGCGGATACTGAGGATTGCACGAAAAAATAGACAGTTGTAAACAATGGGCAATATACTTGGACACGCCCAAACCGGTATGGGAAAAGAATTTATGCCGGCCACTCCTCCAGTAGCACGGGTGCATCGCCCATCGCTGGTGGTTCTGAGCCTGGCCTTTAGTTCGGGAAAACCATAAAAGAGCACCGTTGTTGTTTGTCTGTAGCTGGATTGGACTCGTCCCGGTTGTCGCTTGTCCGGCAACACCAAGGAATACAAGCGAATGGCAGCAGACCTTTCATTCGTTTTAAAAAACATATATATAGGGTAGCCTGAAGGTAATGTGTGAAGCTCACGGCTAGCACCGATGTGCAACGGGCCGCCACCGTCGCCTTAGCTGGGTTGCACCACCCCAAGTCCACTCCATCATCCAGACATAACACACACTTTCTTCCTGCTAGTTCTCTGAAGCAAACATAGGCACATAAAACGTAAATTCCTCATTATTTCCTGACTACTGGCAGTCATATCTAGCACCTAATGGCTGTTTTTGCCATGCGCCATTCGTTTCCTGGAACTGACAGCAGCGACTCGCTGACTGTCGACCCATACTGTTATCCTCCTGTTGAGTTGACTTAGTAGACTCCAGCTAACTTATGGTTCTTATCCATTATATCTGAAGATGTTGCCCAACCTCCTATTATTTGTCTGCTGTCCCTGTTTACAGTAACGCCCCCTATGAACAACCAAGGCCTTATGATTGGATTTTGTTGTTGAGCTAACGACTATCGCCATGAAATCTCACCGTGTAATCGCCTGTTCCAACCAGTCCAACGGTTACCCTCCCCGCCTTGGTGGCTGAGTGCTTACTATCCCAAACAAATTTTTCACCTGGTCCCAACCATCTCGTTCTAAACCGTCGAACCTATCGTTTGAAGTTAACCAACCTAGTCTCCTGCCGCGACTTCGGGTTTCCTCTCCCAAAAGTTCAATTTGCTTTACGGCGTTCGTTTGACCTCATGCATTGACGCACTCTTCTCCTCGAATCTATCCTTTACACCTAACTTCCCTAGGGCAGTGACACTGGTGAGTCTACTGAGGTTTAATGTGGACTATATTTTTCGGACGAGACTTGCCATTTGTCTCCACCTCGAATCCTTCCATCTCCACTTCCATTTTTGCCTTTTGTCACCCTAGCCGTTTGCCCGACAGCTCAAGGTCACTCATGGCCAGCAACGGTTTTCAGTTTTAGTTCCTGTTAGCTGGCGTCACCCTTAAACTGGTCATACCACATGCACACTGTCCTCGTTTTTTTCTCGTCTCCCATAACTGCGGTGACACTTCACATGATACGCATGCCTCTTTGGTTGCAACTTCCTCTCCGTTGCGTTGTGTCCCACCGCGTTCAGGTTGTCACGACACGATCATGCCTTGATCGGCATGCTCCCAAAAGGCTGAGAAATACCCCTATTGTTATGAACCCCTGGTAATTTTGTTTCATTTCCCATGCCGGTTTAGGCGTAACCAAGGTAGAAATTTGTTTTTGTAGTTGTGCTTACAGGCTCAAGTGGGTGAGTGGTTGTGGTCGATATTCGGAAGAAAATAGTTGCGGGAATGCCATCAGACTGGGTACGGCGGTACCATGCCATCATTGCACTGACATACTTCGGTTTCTGGACAGCCCCGTAACGGCCGACAGGGTTGTAGCAATCGGACAGGCGATAGGCATTTTGATGGCAATTGGATCTGGGTTAGACAGGAAGATTAACACAGATGGAGTCAGGACGATGCAGAGCTACGGAACATTTCCATTCAGTGGGAGGATCACGTGAGTGTAGACCGGGGACAAGCCAGATTGAGTGAATTGCGCGGGGCGTTTACGCAACTACAGCCGAAGCTGTAAGCTTGGGAAGAGGGGAAATGAAGAACAAGTAGAAGGAGAGCAGTAGCATCTGGTGAGCGCCAGCAGGCACTAAATAGAAAAAAATCCAAAAATGGGATGACAGCAAGCTAAATGAGCCCAGGAAGAGGTGAAAATTGTTCGCCATCCTAGAAACAAGGTACCGGCTAAGCTAGAGTAGGTGCTTTATTTTTGGAGGGTAAGGAATCAGCCGCTGAGGCGTGGAGGCTAGCCGTTGGACTAGTTCAAACAGGCGATAGTTTTTAGCTCAGCAACAAAATCCAACCATAGGGCCTAAGTTATTCGTAGGGGGCGTTAATGTGAACAGGAACAGTGGGCATGTAATAGGCGGTTGGGCAACATCTTCAGATAAAATGGATAAGAACTGTACTTTAACTGGAAGCTACCCAACAGGAAGGTAAGAGTATGGGCTGTCGGTCACTGATTCACTGCTGTCAGCTCCAAGAAACGAATGGTACGTGGCAACAACAGCCATCCGGTGCTAGGTGTGACTGCTGGTAATCAGGAAATAATGAAGCAGTTACGTTTTATGTGGGCCATGGTAGTAGAATAGAGATGCCCAGAGCCTGTGTACTATGGTTAAACGACGACGAAGAATTGGTGAGAACCACCATGTCGGGTAGTAGCGCACCACAGCATTATGTGTATGTGAACGAGTGGGCTGTGGAACCAGACAAGTATTTCATTCATTGCGCATCTTCAGACCCACTATTTGATGTACGTGAGCTGCATGTGGTCATAGAGATCGGAGTGGTACTGAACAGTGAGAAATTACGTCTTCGGTTTTGCCAAGGTTAGTTAAATATATAATAATAACAATAATAATGTTTTTCCCAAATTGTGAGAGGCATGTCGTCAGGCATGATCATAAGGTTACGCGAAAAGACGCTCGACTCCCTCAACAGAATGGCAAGAATCGGGAGTCTTTCGAAAACCTACATGAGATGATCTATTACGGATACGGGAATGGAGCTTGTTCTATAGTTTGGGATACAGGCAAACGAGAAAGATTTGTCTAAAGGCTGTTCGACAGTTCGACAATGGGAAAAAGCCGGGCTTACGGATATCGTAGGGAGAGAAGGAAAAAATTCAGGGCGGCTGTCAGCTAGGTAAGCCCGTCGGTAGATTAGGCGATGCAAATGTCTATCTTCAACTTAACGCGCCTCAGCCATAAAGGATCTAGCCCAAGTGACAAACAGCGAAGACGATACGGCAGTGTGAATGACGCCGAAAACAAGGACTTGGTAAACGAGCGCTGCACACTCTTCACAGCAGTGCGGCAGGCCTGCGAATGCTGTGAGGCAAATTCAGGGCTCAATTCAGGAGTCGGTCTTATAAACTGCTTAAAGATAACAACTAAACACGATTTGCTGTGGGAGGATCGGCGAATGAAAGTGCACAGCTTGCGAGCTATAGCCACCGTGTACCATGCATGTTGGTTAAAACTAAACGTACAGGAATACCTAAGGCCTAGGTATCACTTCGGGAAGACAAAGAATCCGCAGTTTATTAGGAATAAGCACCCCAGGAGGAATCTGGAATTGATGTAAGAGGACCTCGCATTTCGGAATGGCGAAGTAAATAGGTGAGTTAGAGGACCAGAGGGATAAAGAATTCAGATCGGACTGAATGGTAGCAAGAGTGGGAACAGAGGTGCTAGCCTTAAACATGTAAGCTATCTTAATATCACCAGCGAACAGAAAAGGGGATCCATGGTTGATCGAAGCAGTAATATTATTTATGTACAGTAAGACCAGTAGGGGGCCAAGCTCGCTACCCTTCAAAAGAAGAAGGCCTTCGCTGCGGAGTTGTCTATTTGAGAACGCTAACTGAACAGTTACAGACTATTGAACAGGAGAGCAAACCTCTCATATGCATCTCGTTTACGAAACTGAATATCCACCTTCTCCTTGAGCGCGTCTTCCTGAACTTTTCTGGATATTCATTTACTGTTACTCGAATGCAGGCAAACGCTACAAAGAGACTTTACAAATTCCGTAACAGATCTCGCTTTTCAAGAGACGCAAAGCGGATTTACGAGAAGACGTACTACTCACATGCCTCATCAGTAGTATCCACCGTTACACCATGAATAACTGCGCTGGCAACGGGAAGAGGTGAGAGGGAGAGATCCCCGATCTTGATGACCTGGGTTCTCACAGTGAGTCAAGAAGTGAACCATCGCAGTTACGAGCCATCAATCCACGTGGATCGTGATTTCTTGAGGAGCGCACCATGAGGGGCTTGATCGAACGACTTGCGAATATCAAGCTCGATAAGAGTAATACACGGCCCGGCGTCGTAGGCGGACGAAATATGACTTAAGAGATCAACCTGGCATGTTAGCTGGCCGCCATGCCATAAACCTATACTGCCGATTGTTAAGGGTCTTGGTGGTGAGCAGGTAATTCATGACAGGGAATTTGATAAAGGGACTCTGGGGTACGGAAGTGCAAGCAGGTATGGTGGATGCCACGATAGCTAGCTGGAGCAGTTTGTGGACCTGACTTATAGTGTGGAAACATGGTGGAATACATCCATTGACTTGGAACTGTGGCAGTGCTAAGGGGGATATTGAAAGGATTGAGGATGGGGGTGGTGTTGACCGGGCCACCAGCTTTTAACATGAGCGAATTAGTGACAAACGGTCATCCCCACTACCGATCACCAGTGGAGTCATTCAGGGGAGCGTGCCAGGCCCCATCCTTTTCCTACTATAGATCAACGACGTCTTCGACGCAGTATCCCATGATAAACCCTTCCTATTCGCGGACGATATAAAAATCACTTACACATTTCCTTCCTCTTTTGAAACTCCCGTCTTTCGCCAGATCCTACAAGACTTAGACTCTTTGACCCACTGGTCAAATACTACAGCCTAAGTTTCTCTTGGTCCTAGGCCCATATAGCTTCCTGACGCTGCTTCGTCCAAGCTGATACGTTCACAATCACAATGGAAAAGCTGTCAACCATTCAACAGAGATCAAAGACCTTGTTCTCAGATAAGCCTGCACCTTTAATTTTTCTCATCAAGTCCAGTTCCAGGTTGCCCGGGCACGCATTCTCTGCTTTCTAATATTACGCCCCTTCCATCTTCGAGACACGAAGGTCGCAGTTTTCAAGCAATGCATCTGAACCATTGTGGAATTCTGTCATGCTTTCTCTTCCAAGTATACCAAAAGTTGTAGGCCGGCACTCGAGAATGTCCAACATTTATTCACCAAAATATTATTCCTAGAGGCCAGCCCTTTCTCCTACCGCTCCTGCTGTATAATCTTGGGCCTTGAGCCACTATGGCTTAGATGATTAAAGCTAAATTTAACTCTCCGACACCGTCTGTTGTACCGGAGTGCTTCTGTAGCAGAGGCTAGATCAAGCGCAAAGTCATATACACGCCATACATTCCGCAAATCCAGCAACCTCTTAGTGTGCAATCCAGCGCGTGCAAACTTAAGCCACTACCTCTTCCTGGTTTACTACACTCGCAGTTGGAACAGTCTCCTCGATCAGTTTCGAAATATCACACAGCAACATATGAGTTCACGGTCTGTAGATGACTTCCTTACGTGTGAAGCCGCAGCCGCCCTACGTACTACCCAACCAGCCTCTAGTCTCCTTTATGAACGGGGTCCAGAACACCCCCGAGTTTGACGAATGTATATTAAGAAGACGGAAGAAGTTAAACCAATAATTCAAAACTAAACCACCCCCAAATATACCTTGCTACCCTTGGACTTGCTTAAAGCAACTTCAACTAAGTTCCTCCCAGCTAAGTCCCCTCCATGAACTACTCTGTCCGTTCTGTTTAATGAGTGGTGACTCGTCTTGCCTAACCCTAACCAAAATGAACCATGCAAAAGTCAGTTTCTCATACCTGAGGACGCATTATACTCCACACGACCCATTCAGCACACGCACGAAACATTGCGGTACGCCCCTGTTCGGCTCGATAGCATAGGCTCCGCCATTGTTTAACCATGTTCACATGCTCTGGCCATCTTCTTCCTGTTCCCGTTGTCCCAAGTGTAGCTATTACTTCCTTTGCCTCCTCCGCGACTTACCTTTCCCGGCAGCTGTTTACCGTTCGCTTGTTTGGAATGACTGAGCCATTTTACTGGCCTGGCTTTCCCCCGACCGGATAAAATATCTGGCAGCTGGAGTGATTCTTTTAATGCACAAGCCGCAATTATGACTGCTTAGTGGCACGCCACCTTGCAGATCGGGAGCATGCACAAAGGATGAAAACCTCGTGCGGCGGACTGGCACGCCCTGTTACGTTGCACCATGGCTCGTTTACATACTCACCACCCCTCCAGTAGCATGGGTGCATCACCCATCACCGTTGGTTCTGGGCCTGGCCTTAAATTCAGAGAATACATAAAAGAACACGGAAACTCAATGGAAGAGCACTGTTGTTTGCTGTTTGTTGCTGCTGGGCTAGACTCGTCCCGGTTGTGTCATTCAACTGGCAAAGCCATACTAAAAAATAAAAGAAGTTCGTAAAAATAACAGATGGATAGCCTGAAGACTGTGCTGCCCATGGCTTATATCGACGTACGGAGCTGCAGCTGCTTTCGTCATAACTGGGGTTATGCCGCACCGAAGCGCACCTAGTCAACCAAACAAAACACAAGCACCTAACTACGACTCTCAGGAGTAAACATGTACAATGAGAAATAAACATATAAGGAGGTTCCAAACCCTCTGCTACCAGCATGCAAGAATAGTTCCCAAAGATTATTTATTCGCCATGAGACACTTGTTGACTTGAAGCTGATAGCAGTGCTTCGGGGACTGATGACTATTTCTCTTACACTTACTTCCCCTCCTAGGTCATAGTACTACGCAACTCAAGTAATAATTACCAGACAAACTAGTCCGTCACTTCAGAGGTTCATCCCCGTCAGTCCTTATACGTTTAATTTCCCTAACACAATACCTCTCTGCAAGCCTATACAGTTTGCCACTGGATCTTTTTTAACTTAATATCCTATGTAAGCAAACCCAACCTTTGCTTGATCCCTAGTCTACCGCGTCCAACTCCATCCCTATCCCATCTCATATAATAAATTGTTGTCCCTACCTAATAGCGGTAGGCGTCAAGTCTTTCTCTCTCGCTCTGTGTATATATATATTATTGCACATCATCCCATCAGATGTCACCTCAAACTCACCATACCTTGCTGATCTCATCCCATTCCCTCGCGTTCCCAAACTTTGAACTCCCACAATATCAGGTGTGGAGGAACTGGTTGGCCGTTATCCACGCTCAGAGAATTGCACATCCCAGCACAATCACTTTAAATGTGACGTTCGTTACGGGGCTGTCTGAAAACCGAGGTCTGTCAGGCCAATTATGGCACGGCACCACCATACCCAGGTTGATAGCACACCTGCAACTGTTCCCTTTCAATTCTCGACCGAACCCTCTCGCCCAATCGTTCTATCAGCTGCAAATAGGAATAAGCTCTTCACCTGGTCCCAGCTGCTTCCATGTTAAGTTCGTTCAAAACTGCTGAACCTGTTGTTCGAATTTGGCCGTTTCGGTGGACGTTTGGTCTATGTTTCCCACAAAAATCAATAATTTCCCATACACTTCACGTTCTGGCTGGTGGGTTGCCAACATCCCACTCTTCCAAGGAACTTTTATGCTTGACTCCACAAAAGCGACACCAGCGAGTCCCTACGGTTTCACTGTACACCGTGTTGCAACTTCGTATATCTTTAAAAATTGCCTCCCATCTTTAATGACTACCTTCCCGATTAACAATTTGAATGGACCGCCTTTTCTGGTTTGGTGTAATTGAACCCTATTTCAGTTTGACAAGACATTTATATTTACCGTTTTCCTTGCCGCGCAACTCGTTTTTACCGCTTCTGTTGTGCTATTTTTGTACCAAAACCCTGGTCGGCGATAAATTTGTTTGAATGCATGAGTTTGCGACCCGGTTTCGATCACGCGTTGACTGTCGATCCATATCGGCTTTGCTTGCTTTTGGAGTACCTCACCGTTTGTCGAAAACCGTTGAGGTTTGTAATTTTGTATTCCGTGTAACTGCTTTCATTTTTATAGTACAGCACATTTGCGTAACCATTCGTTCGGAGTTTTACCGGTTTGGTTGCTAACCTTGGTGCTCGTTGCTCAAGAAATCGAAACGGTCGTTACACACCGTGATTGTAAGATTCCCGTTGCCATTTATCGGCTTCGCTGATCCCTCGACTCCATCATCCTCACATACGCCTTTTGTAACCCTGGCCATGATTCCAACATTTCGAGGCCACGAGGCCTCAACGGTTGTTTTAGGTTCTAGGTTATTTGGACCGGCTGGGTGACGCCAACTTTGCTGCTTCACCAGACTTGATGTTCTGGTTCCTCATATTCCGCAGCCTACACTTCTTTTTTCATGTCAGACAGGGAGCATACTGTTTTGCCCTCTTCTGTGTTGTTTTTGCCCGCCACCATCAAATTCTAACTATCTGAGCTTGCTGGATGTTCTCTCCAAAAAGCATAGTATCTGTGCTTCCCTGCTCGTGCCGGTTTAGTGGTGACCACGTCCACATCGGATAAAGCCCATGAGGCTACCACTTTTCCAAAAAAACCCTGTACCCACAGTCCCCGCCAGTTGTCTTCATTCTGACTGTAACATTATATTCATGTCTGATGGCATGTCACCCAAAAGTTGGGAATACACATTATTGTTATCAAGAGTCTGTTCGTACTTGCCGTTAATTGAGCGAGTGGGCGAGAGGGTACGATCAGGAGTAGGAAGAGAATAGTTGCAGCTGACAACCTGTTGATGCGGCACAAAGTTTGTTCCAAGGAAATAAGTTAGTTTCAGTCCAGGAAGAGGAAGTGTGGGGTAGAGATGGTTAGTTGTTACCGTGTGAATTTTCAAACAAGGAACTTTGGAAGCCGAGAATGAGGTGTCATCTTTTGGAGTAAACTATCTGAGGAGTGATAGCGGTCGCATGAACAATTGGATTAGTGCTAAAAGACTTCATTAAAAGGATTTCGTTCGGCAATTTAGCCATCAATACCTTGTCAGCCCGCAGGCGCGTGTGCTTTCGGCTAAAGTAAATGAGTCAAAAATGTTTTGGGCACAACCGGGACGAAATCCCTTTTGGGACGGGCTTTTGTTCAATGTAGGTAAATAAGGAGTGGGTATGTTTGCAAATGTCTCTACCAAAATGCAAAGCGCGCAGTACATACCTAACAGAAAGCAGGATGTCAGCCAAATTATGAAAGGCAACGAACCTTGATAAACAATAGGCCTCATGATAACACTGAGAATAAGCAATCACTGCAAGGTGCACCCGGGGCAAACAACCGTGGGAAGAATTCCGGGGCTTCTCGTGACATCCTAGGGTGCCAAACCTTTTCTGCCAACCTCTACAGCCTACGTAAAGAAACATCAGTAAGTTTGCACACGGAACGGTTCAGGAACGTAAAAGAGCCGGCAACTAACGGCCACATTGGTGCGTAGCATAGAGCTCCTTGTTGTTAAGTCAAAAGCGACAGGTCAGCAAAATAAGTGGGTGCAATTCTTGATCATCAAAACTAGCTCAGTAAATTGAAGCACCCTAGAAAGTGACTAGTTGGAGATATAGTAAAAACATATCTTAAACTACGCTTACTGACAAAGCTGTGCTCATATCCAAAATGGCGCGTTGCTACGGCGGTTCGGCTGAGCCAACGAGCACACGAAATTAGAGACCCGAAAGGAGGACGTCCAAAGTTTCGTTATTCAGAGTCACGAAATGAAATGAAAATGTGTTTTGAATAGCGAATTCCATAACACACTTTGGGACTCACTTTAAGTACAAATATTGTAAAGCCTTGTTATAATTAGCGCCGGCATTATGGTCGCTGACAGAGGCGCAAAGCCGATGCGAGTTTTAACGGCTTCAAATTCTTAAGCGGTCAGAGGTTTGAGGTAGTATCCCGAAGCGAGTGTGTGATATAGCTCTGATGAAAGGGAGCCAAACCAAACCTAAGAAAGTCTGGATGCGGCCAAAAAGACCTTGCTTGCCGGTAGTTAAAATCCTCAGAGAATGCCGCACGCAGCCAATCTCAGTGACGCGCACACTTTTGTTGGGCAAACGGGCTACCAGGCCAAAGTTCCTTTGTTGTTGGAGTGCCGCCACTGTAGAACAAAAATTGTTAAGAACAATGTATCAGTCCCGCCGATGGTTCACTATGTCGCCACGATGCCCAGATGTTTTAATTCAACCTCTTAAGTTGTGGACACCTTATTACCGATCGTTTTTCTCCAGGGGAACGGGCTACGATGATAGGTTTACTTTCTTACACTAAGTCATTGTTTTTTCTTTCTTCTATGCTTTTCGAGGGTTTTTTCTTAATGGCCATATGACGATTGGAGAGGGACACGTGGCTCTAACTTATTGCTCTCAGTGAAAAGAATAATGTTTGTTCCCAGCTGCTGGCTGGCATACCTTCAAGTATGATCGTAATAGTACGGCCGGAATACGAGCAAGACTGACTTCATTGGTGGGCGCCCAGTGATGCGCGGTAGTGAGTCAGTCACATAATGGGTATAATCTGACACAAGTGAGGACATATCTAAACTGCATGATCTAAATTCAGAGAGAATTGGGGACGGAGCACACCAGTAATGAGGTGTTCAAAGTTTATGGGGAACACCAATTTTCAGCAAGCTCATGCCACTACACTTCGAAGTTGGTGGGCGACAACACGACGGGAGAGGCAAAACAGAGGAGTCCTGCCCGGCACGTGAAAAAATGTAGGTTGCACTAAAATGAGAAACCGGGAGCGTAAATCTGGAGAAACAGATGTATTCCAGTGATCCGGCCTGTCAATTTAAACCAAAACTGGAACTCATCGTGGCCTTGGACAGTTGAGTTGATGGCCAGGGTCACAAAAGGTGCAATGGGGAGGATGAGGCGACGAAATTTACAACAGTGGTAGATGACAGCTAGCCTCCCAGAATCATGGAGTACAGTAAAATTAGATAGCTTGGGCGGGTTCAGGTGTAGACGTTCATAGGACTCATAGGACGAACATGGACTGCAAAGAAAACCATCGAATATGTGGCGAGGGCGAACCGAAAATGCGTCGACATGGTTAAATTCAAGGGAAGGATTGAGCGGATTGGGACAAACTTGTCTTAGAAGAGGTTGGGGCCAGGTAAGCGGCTTGCTCGTATTTTCAGCTAAGGTTCCGAGAGAAAGAGATGCGGCAGTGTGACGGGGTTAGCTGAAGAAGTGCTATCAGGCTGGGTGTGGTACTGCCATAGAATCACTGCGTTGACATACTTCAGTTTCTGCACAGCACCGTCACGGACTCAATGGCTGAGGCGATCGGACAAGGGTGTCCAATTTTGGGTAGTGGGTTGTTGAGTGATAATGACGGTCACCATACCACAGATAACACTGCGGGCATGGTATCTCCATGACTCAGCCGCAGGCAACAACGAACCAGCTGGCCTTCCGCTCATCGTCCTCAGCTTGTTCCTCTACCAGAAGTTACTTGGCCGCTGGCCCCGGCCCATGTTAGTTCCCCGTATCCGGCCGAAATCATTTTCGACTCATTTACTTTATCTTAAAGCACGGTCACCTGGGAGCAGACAAGATATTGGTGGCTAAATTGCCGAATACGACCCTTCTGATGAAGTATTTTCGCACTACTCTAATTGCTCACGTGACCGCTATCTCTGCTCGGTTAGTCTACTCCAAAGGATGACACCTCCTCATTCTTGTTTTTTTGGCAAAAAAGTTTGTGGCGAATCAAGAGATTGTCACCGGCAACTGTTTCCTTCCCACTGTTGACCGTATCCTCTCGCCCACTTGTTCAAATAAAGGCAAATATGAACAAACTCGTCATCTGGTCCAAGCTGTCACCAGGAGGTGTTCATCCAAATTTGCTAACCCCCTTGTTCAAATTTAACCAGTTCAGGAGACCTTCATTCTGTGCTTTCTACAAATTCAGTAACTTTCTGTGCAGTTCGCATTCCGGCTTGTGTGTTGTCACCAGCTCACTCTTCCAAGGAACTTTTACACCCGGCGCCACTATAATAGCACACCGGTGAGTCTCTACAGTTTCACTGTACACTACGGTTCTGAGAGTCCTGCTACCACTTATCCGCATTGCTAACCCCTCCACCTCATCATCCCCAATTACGCTTTTCGTGACTCAGGCCATGACCCCAACATTCCAAGGCCATGAAGCCTCAGCGGTTGTTTTGGGTTTTGGTTCAGATTGACCGACTGGATTACGCTAACCATGCTGCTTCACGAGCTCCGGTGCTCTGGTTTCTCGTTTTTCACGCTTTTCAGTTTTTTGTCGTGTTTCAGGCAGGATATCTTTTTTTGCTTTCTCTTGTTTCGTTTTCGCCCGCCACCTTTAAATTCTAACGTCTACATTGCATAATACCGCCGAGCCATTGATGCACACCCAACGTTTCTCCGGAACCATAGTTCGGAGGAAGAAAACTTTAGAATAAGATTTCAGCATTTGGTGGTCCTTTAAGATCTCCCCATGCGGCCTCAGTTTTGTCAAAAGTTGTTTAAACGTACTCGGGGCCCACCATGGGCGCGGAATTCGTATTTTAATGACTGCCAATTGCTTCTCTTGATTTCTTCCTGATGGGGTTGGGAAATTTGTGGAAGAGCCGGTTTCTTTATGTATTTTCTTTTGTGTTGCATTGGGTCCATTTTGGGTGTTCCATTGCTGTCATTCAGACGAGGAAATATGGCAGGCTTGCCTCATTGGGTACTCAAAATAGGAAGAGTCTCAGAAAGTCCACTAGAAAGCGCTATGATGTGAGTTAGACTGTGACCCGAAATAACAAAGTCAAAAGTCGTCACAATTCCTAACTAATTAATGTCTTCTGAACCCCGGTATTCAACTATCTGACGAAAACCTTGTCGATATGGAGTATGCAGACATCGTTCTCATCTTCAAATAGGAGGAGAAGGCGCTGCATCCATGGGGGCACGTTCGATGACGCACGTGATCCTTGGATCCTAGGGCTCAAGTCTATACCACTTGGTCATACGACTGACAAATGTGCGTCCCGCTATTGAATAATCGATGTACACACGGCTCCTTCACTATCGCTAGTGGGACTAATTGAGCAAGTAGTGGGTTTACCTTTACAAAAGTAAGATTTCAGCTTCAGCGCGGACACCGATTTGGAATTGTGGAAAAAGGGATTTATTAAGCACATGATGAGTTAACCACCACCACTTTGTTTACTTATGTATTTTAAGTGATATCGCGGAAGATGTTTACGAGTCATACTTGATTACACATTTTTCCTTTCAGAAACCCTGTCGAGTAAAAGCGGATTTCCGAAATTGAGAACTGAATTCACCACACATTACGTTCGTACTGATGAAACCAGTAAATAGAAACGTGATTTGTTAACGGTGGTTGTGCATTTTTTTAGGTATGGGGTTGGCAGACGGATGCCATGTATGGAAATGGAGGACCGCCGTTGGTCGCTGGATTATTCTATTATGTATAGTTGTGGCATTGGTCAGTTACGAGCATGTGTACGGGCCCTTCAGTTAATATAAGTAGCCAAGGTAGGTGACGCGAGTACGGTTATGAGCGTGACGGGCCGTCGCTGGCCTTCGGATTAGGCTGCTGAGCATAGTTTAGGTCTCATATTCGGCGTTGCACATAGACGCAGGCCTAGCAATTACGATAAGTCTCTAAGGTAAGCGATATCGAGTGCAGTTATGAGTATGGTGGATTAACGTTGGGCATTATATTAGGATACTACGCATAGTTGATGCCTCATTTTTGTCGGCTCGCACAAATACTGGCCTGATATTTACTATAGGTGGCGGAAGCAAGCGACAGCGCACACAGTTAGGGCATGATGGGTCATCGTTGGCCGTTAGATTAGGGTAGCATAAACGGGTTTGAATAATAATAATAAAAATGTTTATTCCCAACTTGTGGGTGGCATACCGTCTGGCATGATCATAAGTTTACAGTCAGAATGAAGCATGACTGGGGGATTTGAGGGTGGTGCGGATTGCGCGGAAAGGAAACAATGTCATAAACAGTGGGAAATATCCGATGAAATAATAATAATAGGTTGCTTTCCCAACACGTAGGGAACAATGGGTATGACTTCCGACTAGTTCAAAGACATGAAAATGGCATGAACTAAAACTGAAAACCATTGCTGGCCATGAGTGACCTTGGGCGGTTGGGTAAATGGCCGGAGTCACAACGAGCAAAAGTGGAGATGGAAGTAGCTTAATTCGAATTGGGAGCACATGGAGAGTTTTGTCTCAAAAACGTGGTTTAATCTGAAACTAAGCAAACTCACTGGTTGCACTGTTGTAGGCAGGTCAGGTGCAGTGGATAGGTTGGATGGGGACCTGGTGCTAATACATAGGGCGAACCGAACGCCGTATACGGATTTGAACTTGTGGCAGAAAGCCAGGCTAGCCAAATTTGAGCGAAAATTCATCGGGTACGAAAGAACTCGTCTCAGAGACGGGGCCGGATGAAAGGTTTGCCCCTAGTTGCGACTACAGGCTCGATTGGGCGAGGGGTTGCTGTCGAGATTTTGGAGAGAATAGTTGTGGGAGTGCCATCACACTGGGTATGACAGTGCCATGCCATCATTGCACTGACATGCTTCGGTTTATGGACAGCCCCGTAACGGTCGTCAAGGGTGTCGCGATCGGAGAAGGGACACGCAGTTCCGTGGCAGCTGGATCTGGGTGAGACGGAGATTGACATAGAGAGTCGGCGTCGCATATAGGCACTGGCCTAGCGGTTACAAAAGGAAGTCGGGGTAGGCGATATCACGTACAGTTATGAGTATGACATCCGTTGTTTGCTGTTAGGTTAGGTTTGTGTGCGTAGTTGGGGCCCTGTATTCATCGGTTCTCATAAACACTGGCCTGGTGTTTATTTTAAGTAGCAGAGATAGGCGATAAAGTGTACAGTTATGAGCATGACGGACTAGGTTGCCGCGCATAACCAGTGCTTCATAAGCAACGCCACACATGGACATGGGCCTGTTTCGAATGCGACCTCTGCCTCTCGACTTGTCCTGTCTAGGCTTGGGCAACCTGGCAGAATCCTAGCCCTCGTGCTTCCTTCTGGTTGCACGGCAGCTAGGCACCAAAAGGATGCCACAGCCGAACTTTTTTTATGACAGGCCGTCGGATTAGGCTATCACGCATAGTGGAGGTCTTGTTTTCACCGGCCCGCATAGATACTGGCCTGGTGTCTACTATAGGTGGCGAAGATAAGCGACATCGCGTACAGTTATGCATATGAGAGACAGTCGTTTGTCATTGGATTAGGTTATTGTGCATAGGTGAGGCCTCGTAAGCAGCGTCGCACATAGACGCGGGTCTAACAGTTACAATAAGCATTCGAAATGGTTGAAAACGCGCACAGTTATGAGTGTCAAAGTCCATCGTTGGCCACTGAATTAGGTTGCCGTGTATAGGTGAGGATTCATAATCGGCTTCACACATAGGCACGGGTCTAGCAGTTACGATAAGTAGTCGAGGTGAGTGACAAAGGTTACTGTTATCATTATGACGCATTCCACCTGTAGTGAGTCATATTTCTAATAGAAATGATACCATTGTGTTGATAAGTTAGCTGAGGTTACCTCCTGACGCTGTGTTGTCCACAGGTTAGTTATGCATAGCTGGGAAAGGCAATCGTCCACAGAGATGACTCCCGCACCTCCGCTGCACAATTCATGCTGTTTTCTGACAATGTTGCACCTAATGGAGGCTGAGCTCCATAAGAAAAGGTGCTGTGACGGAGTTCGCTGAACAAAATTACCTCGCTTGTTAAATTTCGGGAGTATAAAGCAAACAAACGCCAACGACCGAGCTTCCTGGATGGAGTTTGCACTGGATGTTCTGTAGGCGTTATTTTCATTCTTAAAGAACGCCAAAATATGGTAATGTGCGATTTCGTGTTTTATCTCTCGTAAACCGGTAGCAAAATGCAAATCGGTGATGTTCCGTGACCCTGAAATTTTGCTCACTTAAACAAAATGCTATGAGCAACATAGCACCTACAAGTGCAAACGGATTAGACCAACTCCCCGTAAAAGCCACATCTTCGAAAGCCCTATAGTTTTGGCGAAAATAATTTGGGTGTGCTTCTAGTGAGCGACCATAATGCCCACTGTTTATGACAGTGACGCTTTTCCGCGCAATTCCATGTGACAATTAACGCCGCCAGTCATGCTTTTATTCTGACTGTACCATTATGATCATACCTGACGGTAGGACACCCACTAGTTTGGATTAAACATTTAGTATTATTATTACTCTTGTGATGCATTTGTTCAAATTAGACAGCTTTCAGTGCCATTCTGCCTGCTGCGTTTTACTGATTGGATTTTTGGCTTATGTTTCCGTGTCAATCAATTTTTTGATCGGTATATGCTTTTCGTAATTGCTTTTCCGGCGGTCGCATGCGATATTTCCCCAGGTGCTTTTTGAAAAGCGACCGGCAATGCTTGAGGTCATCCTCAATAGACAATTCGTTCGGATGGGTGTGCGCAACTCGGACATAGACTACAGTTTGACCGTTTAACACAAATTCATTCTCCGGGAAATCGATAATCGATACTTCCACTTCGATTGTTGAATTGTGGTTTTATTATGCAAAACTCCATGCTTTGATGGAGACAAAATCTACACGCACATTTCTGCCTTTAAACTTCTTAGCGTTTCAGGCAGCCAACCACTTACTTTCATCCGACAGTTTTGTCTTCCTGAGAAATTGGACACATTTCTGGTCCCCTCTTCTGAGGCCAGTCCTCTAGTTTAGCTAGTATGCTCAGCGCTGTTCTCAAGTTAAATGTGGCTGAACCTGTAGGAGTGCGTCAGTTAACTAGGTTGAAGCTAGTGGTCCAAATTGGGTGCCTCTCCCAAAAATATGAGACGCTCGAGGACTCTGCTCGCACGCAGTATGGGTGTACGGAATGCGTGTGAATACAGGAAAAGCTTGATTACGCCTAACTTAAATGGAAGCGTGTTTAGTCTAACGATGTGTGAGTCCAATGTCAGGGGCACAAACTGATATCTACATGTTTCATCTCATCAAACGCAGAGGAAAGACCCTGCCATTTTTGGTTTAGCCTGCGTGAGTTTTCTCACGCCTGAAAAAAGTTTTTGCCAACTGATGACACCTGAGAGCAAAAATGTTTTGTTCCTTACTCTCTTTGTACGCTTTATTTTTCTTCCGGGGCAAAATGTATTTAGAGAAGGTCTGTCACTTAGATTACGCCCAGATCAGCTGTTTCAGTCGCAGCGAGAGGTTTTAAACAATGAAGTATGACCAGAGCGCTGTGTGACAGATGAACACAACCCACCGTTGGACCGTGTTGTCTAGGATTTGAATTTCCATTCCCAGTTAAACAAAGTGGTTTGCCATTGGTGAGGCAAATCGTGCTCAAGGAGAACAAAGACAGACCAGCGTGCTAAAGAAGTATCTACTTAGGTGGAATGGAGGAACATGCAGAAGTTTGCCTCGAGGTACAGCACAAAAAATGGCGCCAAACTGAAACAGACAGCAGGATGCCGAAGGAGCGACATGGGGGACGCGTAGCGCGAAACATAACCTACCGCCATGACCCTAGCTAGCCCGCCAAGGGTCAGATACACCCGACTCCTCAGGCAGTCCGACTGTCACAAGTTAGACAGAATCGTTGGCATGACTTTATTTTCTACTGTTCAGCAGCACAGCGATGCTCAGCAGGCGAGTAAAGAGACCATAAACATTCAAAGTAATCTGGACTCTAATGGGAACTGCCTGTTTTCCGGCGGCAGTGCGCAGAAATATAGTCGCGGCCAGCCTCGAGGAAGAGAGGAGATAGCGATACTCACGTGTCAAAGACCGCGTTTATTGAGGCAGCACAGGCTTGCTCTTGGAAAACAGTAATAAAATTAGTGTATGGGAGGGTGATCAGACAATCGGTCTGTATATCAAGCAGCATCATGAAATCAAGGAGCCAGTAAATGAACTTGGCGATAGATGGGGAGTCGTGCAGGTGAAAATTAGGCAGGTGAAACTGCGGTTTGCGTATATAAAAACCTGCAGCACCCGTAAAAAGCTAGGCGGGGGCGTATATTGTGATATTCGCAGGAGGCTGGCTAAGAACTGAGAACAGTGATACACAATCTCATCTCACAGGTGTGGATGTCTACAGAGTGAATGCATGTGATAGCACAGAAGGTTGAGACATCCTCACAGTTGTCTTCCATAACTGAACTCACCGAAGAGGGAAGCACCGTACATCCTAACACTCAGGGTGTACAATGGTAAGCTTCACAGTATCGTGGTCCACTGTCCAGCGCTATCACAGTCCCACTGCAAGAAAGCCTAAAAACCAGGAAATCATGAAAATTCCGAGAGGATCAGAAAATTCAAGCTACCTTGAATTTGAGAATCAACGGCACGTGTTCTGTGACAGCGTCCTAAACACGTTGTCAGACTATTACACGGTTACAGTGAATGCACGTCCCTGCTGAGAGACTGCCGCCACGCCGTGCCCCTCCCAAAATAGGGCACGACTAACGCAGCTGTTGGTTGTCGTAAGTTCCTGAGGCACAAACTTGTGAGCAAACGACGAGAAACGGGAGAAAATACGCAGGACGATTATCTAAATCGAGGCCGGCAGAGGCAAACAGGAGAGCCGTAAAAGTTGTCCTGATGTGTACCACCCTAGTTGAGGTTAGAAAAGTACACCGAAAAACTAAGGAACAAGGACGAGCTAATGATGCTGTCGGAATTTCTCGCGCCATCAACTCTGACCTCTACCCCCTTCATGGTCCAACGCAAGCAAACCGGTGAACTGACCTTTATCACTTCAAAATGTTCTCCTGCAAATGATGCTAAAGCAATGAGCACCCCAAGAGCTGGTACGTCGGACGTGCTTAGATAAAAATAGGCACACACCTGAACACAACTTTAGGGCATAGTTGCCTGGACCAGTCTCCCTTCAGGACAGTGATGAACGTAGTCGCCCTTCGTCTTAGCTCTCTATGCGCTGTTACTTCCTGATGGAAGGGCAGTTAAGCAGTGAAGATAGGGATATGTGGTTTCCACACACAAAGGAGGAGATTGAATTACGCTCCTAAACTACCAACCTATCAGGCTAACGTGTTAAAATTCAGGGTTTAGTGACGATCGCCTGCGCTGAAAGTTCAGAACATCTGGTCGGTTTGAATGCCCTGACTGGGTACCAGAACGGATTCCGCAAAGACTACTCATGTCTTAAAAGCCTCATATGTTTCTTGGATAAAGTGACGGAAAGCGCATTGCAAGAGGTCCAACTGAGTTATACTACCTGAACTTCGGTAAATTATCCCTTCCTCCCGTTCAAGCTGGAGGACCATAAGATTGACCAAATCACTTTAGGGTGGGAGGAAATCCTTTAAAGGATTAAAGATTCCGGGACCTTATAGACGAGGACTTGAAAGCCAAGCGCTAGACGACTGAGGTTTCCAAAATGTCAGTGTTGGACCTCTTGTTGTTGGCCTTACGCGCAAAGGATCAGGTAATCTGGCTGGGCTCTACGTACTTTATTTTCACGGCTAACGCAAAAATTATGAGAATCCATTCACGAGCGTCCTGCAATCGGAGCCACAGGAAATCATCAGATAGGCGATAGCTTTCTCAGTCAACAGGTCCCTGCCACCCTAAGATTTCTTGGGGATGCGTCTAGTGCCCATACAGTAGACTGAGTTCTAGATACTCGAGACTTAGGCGTTATTGTTCACAGCAAAGAAGGCCAATAAACGGGGACAGACAGCGGCAAAACGACTAGAAGGCACTCCACCAAACACTCTGGATTGTAATTTCAAGATGACCAAAAGTACTCCCACCACCTTATAAAATCTTAATGCCTCCACAACTTAAGTGTTCGCAGGTCTGGTCTTCCGTTCGAAAACATACTACGGCCCGCCTGCAGAAACACCAACGTCTAGCCACTAGAAAAATCATTGGGCTGGAGGAGATGAGCTATTCTGAACGACTTAAGGCACTTGACCAGCTTGTTTGTAGGGAGGAGAATGAGAGAAGTGCCGGAGTCCTGCGAGGGTCCTCGAGCGTCAATCCCCTGGAGTATTTAGGTTCCAAGGAGAGTCTGCATTTATAGAACACCCATGTGCATCCAGTGCTACGAGACGCACAGACAACACCATGGAAGCAGGCGCTATCTTCTAACGGTTAGTAAGATCTTAGAACAGGCTCCCGCATGATGTAGCAGGTGCCCATAATCCATCAGTTTTTCTTTTTAAGCTGGATAAAACCTCGGAGTTCGTTTACAGACATCGCTTTAGGTGGGTGACGGCCCCTTGGCGTAGCTTACGGGTTATGATTCTCGAGGATTACAACAAGTGCTGTGATGATAGGACGGCGCAGTGGCGTTGCAGTCCGGATTAGAATGCAGAAGGCTTCCCTAGGATACCCCAGTTGGATGAGAACTAGAAGAAAGGAAAAGGAAAAAGGAGAACAGGTAAAAAAGAAGAAAAGAAGATCCAAAAGAATTTTGAGAGGAAACAACAAGAAACAACAGCGGAAATGGGAAGAGTATGAACTTTCTATCTTTGAATGTTCGCCTGTCACAGGCTGATGGCTCAGCAGCTTCCTGGGAAAGAGACTGAACGACCTTTGTGCACTTTTTGTGGTTCCCTTGACCCATCAAGTGCTTATTCTGATCCTGCAGCATACAAGCCATTCATCGCAGCTTACGTTTGTCCTCAGACGAAAGGAATAAGCCGCCAGATTGCTTCCAAGTGCCGCCGAACCGGAAGTGAATTATGTGGGCGAGTTACTCCAGAGCCCTCTACGATAATAACTTTGAAACCCAAAGTAGCCTTCACAGTGAGCGTCCTTGAAGGAAAAGGCCGTAAAAAAAAGAAATGGGGCACTGCCGTTGAAACCGCGCTCAAGGCACCTGAAAGTTTTTGCCCGCACTTCCAGTCCTCACGGACAACGGATCCATCTATGCTGTCCCTAAGATATTCGGGGGTCAACGCACCCTTCATATTACGAGCTCCGGTTTAAGCTCTCGCCACTGTCGACAACATCGAACTCTTTTTCCGTCGGACTTACAACCAATTTTCACCTTTTTCAACAACGACAACTCACAAAGCCACAGTCCGGAATTGTTTCAGCACGGACTTAAAAGTCAACCAAGAACTAAACATTCCACTCCATTAGTTCCTGGTTTGGAGCACATTCCTAGAAGAGATTATTCGTGTACCGTTCGTCAAAAAAGTCAGGTTCAACTAGAAGTACGGTACCATGGGTACAGTGGTAAATTTTTAGCTGTACAAAATTAAAACCATGATAATTTACCTCAGAAACGCCTCAAGGCTCTTAAAAACATTAACTCGAAATTCGCAGCAAATAACCAAACTAATAATCCATGATGAACAGTCACTGAGTCAGAAACCCAAAAAACTGATCACTTACTTGAGATGGAGAACACAAAAAAGTATATGAAAACTATTATAATGAAGAACACGGTCTGGAGGATCCATCTGGTCCGTCACTACTGGAAGGCCCGTCCTTGACGGTAACAGCTGGAAAGGACTCACGAAAATATAAGTGGGGAATACATGGTTTTAGGAAAAGCGGTTAAGATAAATCATATGTAGGTGCCGTCAGGGCAAGTGAATAGAAATTCCAGTATGAGGGATGATTAAGGACACGAGTGTGTTTTTGAACCTTAAGACCGCAGCTTACCCTGCAAATTCATCGTTTATCAACGTCCACATGCGTGGTGTCAGCCAGAGTCTTCTGGAAGAGATATATGGCTTGGAATACGAACTCTAACAGGAAACCCAAATGCCCCAGCCGGGTACTAGTTGAGTGGCCGAGGCTCTGTGGAAATGTCGATTGCGTGTAATAGCAGGTCATGTGCTATGAAAACACGGTGAGTTCAGTGGTATCGAAATGTGCATATTTTGAGGTGGAGAGCTAATCGGACCTCATAGACAGTAAGATGGAAAGTGTGCAGGGAGATGGTGAATTATCAGGATGACCGATTGCAGCCATAGGTGGATCTCTTGGGCAGTATTCGTAGAACTGAAGTGTTTAAGGGCGATGCATAGTCTGGCATCGCATTGTAGACGACGAAGGTTTGGGTTACAGCCTAATGCCATGGCAACCAGAGGTTACTTGGGTTTACAATTAATGCTCCTAAACAAAACTGATGACCTGGCAGGCACTCAAAGGGCTCCCATGGGAAGACTGCTACGGATAAAGGCATGTTCATGACTGACATTATACCAGCGCAGATCTAGCACTCACATCCTTGGAACTAAGCGACTGCCCACCGCTCTGCTTGGAGAAAGCATACAGTAGCGGGAATACAAGCCTTATTTCAGCGAATGTTTTGAAGACTCTCACAACAAGCTGCTAAAAAATCAAAAATCGGTCAAATTTTTTTCGTCAAAACTAGAATATAAATTACCTTTCAGCCTCACACAGGACAAACAACCAAACCAAGTGATTCCTCAGAAAACTTGCAGAGGACGTTTCCATGTATCGTCTGTAACCGTACAGAAAGCTATCAGTGGTGACTTTAGAAAAAGAAGCCCTTTCCCCAAAAGTGCACAACATAACAACTCTCCGGGTGACTTAGAAGTTGCACTAAGACCTGTGGTATTCCGACCGATTCTTTTCACGCGTAACTTCTCCGCTTTTTGGCAAAAAGTCCACAAGAGGCTGTAGTATACACTGAGGAGACAAATGCAATTGGAATACGGTACCACGAAGTTGGCCTCGTCTAAGTTGAAGGTGTTCCGAAAGCGTTTACCCTTTCGCAATAGTGCATTACTTATACAGAAGCAGACGTATCGGTGATACTCCAGATTCTCATTGTGAATAGAAAACGTCATTTCATGCGGGTTGTAAAAAAAAGGGAGGTTAACAATGGGGGGAGGCGTTCTATGGGAGGTGTTTGAACGTAACCCAGAAGGCACAAGTATCAACCTCCTCTTACAAAAACAAGGGCTTGTTGTTGAGCCCTTCTAATGATGTGGAAGAAGACTTCAAAAGATGAACAAAAACGAAACAAAAACTGAACTTGAAAGACGAAAACCCGCTTTGCAGTACACTTCCAAACAACAAGTCTAGTATAGGGGCTTAAGGCCATCCGGATAGCGTGGCTAGAAACTACAAATGTTCCGACGGACGACCTAGACGCTTATAAGGGTTTTCTTCAGAAGGTGCACTCGCGACCAGTGTAAACTCTCAAGTAAACTAGTAAGGTACGGAGGAGCAGCCATGCCTGGCTGGGTGTGGGGTTTCATCAAATGGGAGGGATAACTCTTTTCTATTAGTTTGTATGGACATGTACCACGACACTGAGACGGTAATTGTTCGTGTCCCTATGGTAGTCATCTTCGGAGATGGGTCGTTCATGTGTTATTTCGCGCTGAGGAAAGGGTTCTGAGAAGAAAACGGAAAACGGCTACTTGTATGCGAGTGAAAGTACACTGTCATGTATTCTTACTACTTTTGGGTGACTCGATCCCTGCCAGAGGGTCGCTAGAATCAACGTGCAAAATGCTTAAGTGTACTGTTCAGAGACATGCCAAAGCCTTAATGAGTGGAGGTTGATTAGGCAATCTTGCCTACCTAGGAATTGACCTTACAACCTCCCACCCGTCTGTTAGGCAGCGAGTTGTTTTTAACCTTTGCTGCTATACACCCATCCTAAAAGTGCGGCTTGTTTCCTGCCCATGACTAGTCAGAGTTGGCATTTGGTGTTTCAAATCCCAGTACGTCGGTGGGTGGCAGTTCGATGGGTCATCAATTCGTCGAATGCTTCCACTCCTGCAATCTCGGCCAGTTTGCTCACCTCAGCAACTCACGGGCTCCTTAGCTCTCGTGTACACACTATACGCGTCATATGTCTAATTGCTACTTTACGGCATTGAACGCCTTTTTATACTTTACAATTACCGTATTGAATTTTTATCATGAAATCGCTGTAATTTAACATTACAAGCAAAGAAAAATTGGGCAATGTGCTAAGAGAAGTCTAGCAGGAGAAACGGCTTAAAAACCATCGTTCTGTATGTCTATCACCGTACGATGCGTCAATATGAATGAAGCCAGGTTGTATCGGAAACTTTAATTTTCGTTTTTGTGAGTGAACTGACGGCTGCCAACTATGACGGGGTTGCTTCGAACTCCAGTGAGCTTTCGGGAAGCCCATTATGGAATATTCTTTCTGTCCTAATGAAAATTCAGTTAAAAGAGTAGCATTGCAACAGTTTCGTCAGTCTTCTTTGAACCGGTCAATCAACTGACGTACAGCCTCTCAGTGTAGTTGAATTACTTATTCGTGTCGTTCTGAAACTGGTACAAAAATAAATCGATATCTATTTCTGCAGACATGGTAATGTCCTTAGAAGCGAATACCAATCGACGAAGAGCAGGCAGTTGTTCGCCAATTGGCCACACATTTATGAGTAATTCCATTGTGCCAATCGACTCAGTTAACTTTTGTACAACTGTGTTATTATATGCGGGTGTGTGGAAACAGCAGCTAGACTTGTCTCTTATTTATTCAAGTAAGTATAATGCCGTCTGGACGCAACACACTACTCATAAGTTTGATGAAATCTCTTCGATTTCCCACGATTTGTATGGAGTTCTTAGTTCCATGCGTTAGAACCGTGTATTGAGTCTGCATAGACTTTTACATAGTTCAGGTGGAGACGTAAGCAGTTTCTGGACTGGGTCAGCTGACCAGAGAGACAATGTGGTTCACTGGCTGTCATAAAGTTTGAACTGGGATGGCACACTTGGCCAGGGTTTTCCACATTTCCCCTGCATTCAAGCTAAGTGGACGATCTATCCTATGAAAGGTCCTCGAAAAGTTCGCGTATTAAAGCACTTCATGGTCAAAAGTACCATATGAAGAGGTTTGCATGCCCATAGTGAGTTTTGAACTGCTATCTGGTGTTGTACGTTACACACACTTCAGTTGACGACCACTGCGGCCACAGTCAATCGGTCAGATTGTTGTAAAGCTGACCAACTAATTTTTAAATCAAGGTCGTATAGTCACAGACCAATAAATGTACTTTGAAGCAAACTACGTCAATGCCAGGCAGAAATAACTTAGTTTCAGATCCACCTGTCAACGCGACAAATTGATCCTGGCTGACCGGATACTTCGACGAACCGCACTGCCGAACTGAGTCGATCAACGCTGAATAATCCAGTAAGTAAGCATCATAAAGATACCTTCCTTATTATAATTTCAGCTGGCGATTTTTTCCCGTAATTGTAGTCAAGTTCTGCTGAAAAGCACTGTGCTCTCGGCTTTTGCAGCATAGATTTGACGCATTTACAGTATGAAATCTCCATAAAATTCCCAAATTTCCATAGGAACCCCAAATCGATTTTGGCATGTTTAAGCTGATCGCTTGTCCTGTCATACCTGGGGATTACACCACCTACCGTCCATGGACATAATCGTACTGAAATGAGGGAGGCCCTTCGCTAGGAAGTCACTTTTTGGTAAACACGAACTGAACGGTCACAAGCCATTAGACACGAAAGCAAATATCTCATCTGCACATAGCTATTAAAAATTGAACACTCACACGTCCTTTTGAACTTTTCCGCATATTCATTGACTAGAACACAGTTGTAAACGGACACTGCAGATCGGTTCCACAATTTCCGTGATAAACTTCACCTTCCGTAAGATTCGCGGACGGAGCTTAGACACCAGACTGTAGACTACTCGCACGATTCAGCACTAGTATGCACCGTTACAGTGGCAGTACGGCAGACACTTTGTGCCTGCCGTGCGAGCCTTGACTGTGCTAGCGTTTGCCATGCCTTGAAGAGCATTCAGAGTTGTTTTCCTTTCTTCCGTTGCGGGTCGTTACACGTGTGTTTCCATACGAAATGTTCTTTACGTTAGGATTCGTCTTGTCTGACTGAAACTGTTGGTGGCACGACTTCGTATGGGGCGCCTCCCTCATTTTAGCTCCTGTAACCCTTCCACATCTATCGCTTGGATTTACTATTTGTTTATGTTTGTGACCATGCTCTTGAAAAATAAACTATTCGTAAGCCACTTTACGCAGTGTTCATTAGATTGTTTCAGTCGTGAAAATGGTTAGAATTTCCAGATATTATTGTTTGTACAAATGCACGAAAAACCAAGTAATCCAGCCGCAAAGCTCTAAAATATCGTCAACTAAACCGTGCACTACGTAGTGTTGGCTAGGCATCTAGCAACAGTGTGAGCCTAACGGGAGATGAATGTAGGTGGTAGTACATACAATCTCGCAGCAACCTGGTCGACGTGATAGACACATTTTAGAGTCTGACCCACTGGTTACAATGTCATCTCTCACCTCTTTCAGCATGACAAGGCCACATGAATCATTTGGTGAACTGACTAACTAAAAGACAGCTTGATCTGAGTTTAAATCTCCGTGAAGAAATGCGACCTACATCCATCCATGCGCTTTCAACAATTCGAGCAACCCTTAGCGAAGTACACTCACTTGCATACTAATGTGGTCTTCGCGGGGGGGGGGGGCGCTCAAATTAATCCTAACCGGATTTCTCATTTTTGATGTCTTTCTTCAGCTGATTATACTGCACCAGGTCGCCTCCTATTTCTGCTGGTACGATAGACCAGTATCGAAATGCATTGTGTGAGCATAACATGCTACTTATAAGGTTTCTGGAAACTCCTCACCAACCCACGACCTGTTTCACCCTTCTTCGGAAACATTAGGTGGGCCCCAGATTTTGTTTGAACCTTATGCTCCACTTAAAACTAAATTGCTCGAAATTAGCCAACTAGACTCATCTGAATACCAATATTGTTTTCATGGGGGAGTCAAATGAATCCCAACTGAATCTCCTGTTTAGGGTGCTCTTCTTCAAGTGAATGTGCTGCACCACGTCACCTACCTAGTGAACCTTAATAAAGGCAAAACGTTCATGGGCCTTCGAAAAGCTTTCATTAATCTCATCATATACTTGTTCCTATAGTAGGAGCGATTCTTGGACTAAAAACCCGTAGACACCTTCCAAAAAATCTGGCTACTGATGTCTGATCAGACTACACATTAACCTGTCCATCGATTCCCACGGAATACCTCATGACTCTCAGGCGAAATCACTGAGGATATGGCTCCCTAGTATTTCTTAGCCTAATGACTTTCGTTTACAGTCTAGAGATCTTAACCCGGACAGCTTTTAGGCGCCAGTGGACGTTGGCTTAGCCCTCCGATATGCAACTGACTGACTGTGTTCTGCTCCCCATTGTCGCCCGCAGCTTTGAAGCCGGATCCCGTATCATCCGTGACAGTTGGGACAGTTAACTGTACGCTAGAAATAAATAAAAAAAGACGTTCTTTCAATCGGCGTTTGCCATTAAACTACATTGCAACTCCTAAACTAAGCCCCCCCCCCAAACCAGCGTGTGCTCCACCTCTTTGCTTTTTACAGTGAAATGACTTCAAGTGATGCCCAAACCTTTCAAATTTCTTTGCCACCTACGAAATATAAGTGGTCCGTCAGGAAAGTGGAGTAACCCAGAAGTCACATGAACATTTGACTGCGGTTACTTTTGGGACCAGACCACGTAATGTGACTCGAATGAACGAAGGATAAACGAAGGTGTCGCATATAAGGCAACAGTCATCTTCAGAGAAAGCGAGCGGGAATAAACTTTCAGATAGGTTATCAAGCACAGCCCGAACAAAAAAAACAGCATAATACTATGCAACATGCCATTTCAAGGGGAGGGGGACAAATTTTGTCCATACACCGGATGAAAACGCTACAGAACTCGTCTGTCAAAAAACGTAAACAACGCCGTAGCTTTATTGCCCAACTTGCCCCGTCTAGTTTGCAATTATCACATTACAGTCTGATGTCTTGTCAATTAGGAGGTTGTTTTATTTCTCACAAGGCCGAAGGCTCACTAGACAAAAAAACAGCCGCGATCTGCCTAGGAGCAGCATTTACGAAACATTCTATCATTGCTGCACCCCATATCTTTTCTTTGAGGCGGAAACCGACAAGTAACTCATATTTCTGGAGAAAAACACTTATTTAGAGACTGAGTTTGCGTTAACGGTATATAATAAGTTCTTAGGTATCTCGTATACAGTTGCAACTAAAAGATGAGGCTGATTTTGTACAACACATTCAGCTGAAGGATATTATAAACGAAAGCTTCAGCTGGAATTCGGTCGGGTCTTCCTTCATCACCAACATAATTTGTAAATGGGTGTAGCCCACCAACCACGCACAATTTAGGTTCAAGTGTAATACAAGAAACTCGGGGACTGCGGCTACGTGATGAGCGAGAAGAAGGGCGATACTGGCGATAGACTTTGGAAGAGATCCCTGCAGCTCTGTAAGTAGCGTTTTGTGCCAAAAAATTTTATTTGAATTGGTGTTCACCAATTAAAGCTTATCAACAGAGTGACACCGCCTAATTAAGGAACGAACTACAACGAAATCGTCAGTAGACAGTAAAGCTCCAATGATCAGTTAGTGGTCTACCAATGTTATATTGAGCATATTGACAAATGCTTTACCAGTCAGGCGAATCCGCTGCAGAACTACACGTTTGGGATAAGAGAGAAGCGCGGATTCCGATTGGAAAAGAAGAACTGAATAGCTCCCCTTCCAACTTATTTTGTTTCAGCCGCTATCCTTTCCAAACTATGTCGTCGTACGCACGGTTCGCTGACGTGCTGCTGCAAACCTTACTGAGGAGCAAAAAAGATACCACATCCCATGTGAAGCCCATTGAAAATGGAGAAACTCGTAACAAACCACAGTTTCCCGCAATGAACACAACCTCCTCTGTGTATACACTGGCACACAGAGAAACATTACTTCCTGGGTCGCCTTGGGAACCGGTACGTATGCTGGCTACTCAGCTGCATCAGTAGTTGTCCTAGATTGTCATGTTTTATTCATTTATCTCAGTCAATAGTTCGAACTGAATTTTATTTGGTTGGACTGATCAGTCACAAAAGAACACAAAAAACTGGGCTTACGGCCATTGTGCATTTTTGCCCATTAATCTGGAATACTCGTTTATATCACGTAATATCATCCAGACAGGTCAGGCGTGGTTTACGTGTTCACGTGTTCTTAAACACACGTATAAGAAAAGATCTACTGAAGAATTTAGCTTTTATGAGGATCACTGCAAGCCCCGTTGTATGGATGGCCTTTGGTTGTTCGTGAGTTAAATAGGGTAACTGCAGACGTGGCGTCACCAGTCAGCGCGACTTTATAGGTACGCCGCCATGTAGCAAGGCAGTGTGAGGCTTCGGCGGGTTTGTGTTTAAAATGCAGTCCTAAAGTACGTGCGAAGAGTTGCCTGGTAACACATCATCACTCATCAGACACATACAGCAGACACATACATAAACTTAGATACTGCTGGTCAATCACCAGTTTTGTTCGTACCACGATGGTTACAGAACACCACCCCTGGCTCCGCCTGTCCGTAATTCCAAGGCGAGTCAGTTAAACATTTGATCATAAAGTGCAAATCAGGTACAGTGGGAAGAAACGCAGTAAAACAGGGTTCACTAAAATATATGCAAAGACAAATGGCTGACTAATGGCGGAGAGACCACTTGGCAACTTGAATCAGATTGCTAACTACATGAAGATTTTCTGTTTTGGGACAATGGTACTTCCCCTGACGACTTCCTCTGAAAAGGGACTACAGCGAACGATTGTGTGTGGCTGGAAGTAGCCGTCAAACTGAGGGTAATAGATTTACTGGTACGCACAAATATAGACTACTGTTGACCACTTGAAGCTCTGTGAGCTTCTCTGGAGGACTGTATCTGCTGAATGGGTATGTTTTTCATTGGAAAAGTACTACAAAATCTGTCACCTGGAGATCGAACTTCAAGCAGGATCCAGTCTGAATGCACAGATGAACACGGAACCAATGTCGATATTTTGGTTGGATCAATTAATACACTGGTGGAATCTAATGTTTAAGGTCTCAAATAACAGTTTCCACCGCTTCACACTGGATCCACCTTTGGTTTTAATCATATGTACATCGTTATTTCTTCCATTCCGCGTTCTACACTATAATCGTCATGTGAAGGTTTGGCTGCTTACTCACCATCCCTTAATTTGGTCATTTTGTGATGTACGGATGTGTTGATCCCAAGGAGGTATTGAAAGACGCTTTCGAGACAGGCAATCAGGGTAGTATGCCCAATTTCACCCACTCTAGGTTTGTATGAGCATCTCTAGTCTTCAAGTAGACAAGCTCAAACTCAAACGCTATGCAGGGTTGCAAATAATCTACGTCCTTACGGTTGAGCTCCTCAACGTTGAGCTCATTCGTCCAATACTTCTGAGAACCCCCATCGGTAAAGATCTGCCTCTGTCAAAATAGTTTGGTCTTAATCCTTGTCGCACACACACAGCTACTTAGAGCCACGTACTGTGTATAAGCAACAGAAAACGATTAGGGAGGAATGGATGGTTCATTCTGACTACTCGCGAGTAGTGAGGTAATTTAGTAGTCTGGACTGAACATGCCTTTTGCGTCGTCTTCACAAAAATTTGAGGATTTCAAGTCCTTACTTATTTGCACTTTATTCTCGGAGTTGTTTGGTAGCAGTCGGTAGGTTTATTGCTAGGCAACGTTTCGCTTTTTACACAAAAGCTTCGTCAGCCCAAGTGACTAGGTTACGAGGTTGGTCGAGATTTGAGACGGAAGAAGAACCAATCAATTAAGTCAAACTAATTCTCTGTTGGGTGCCCGCCAAGGGATTTTGTGTGTTAGGGTTGGTCACGAAGTGTTAAGTTAATGGGGAAAACTAAATGGATTCGGGTCCAGCTTAGGGTGTAGTTCTTCTTGTTCACGTGATGATACCTGTTGAACGTCGTTTGCACTTTTCGTCCGACTGTGTGGGTGAGCTTGTACCACGATAGTTGTGTAAGGAAGGGGGATTCTGTGAACTTTGGTCGGGTTGGGATTTCCACTCCCTGTTTTCAGCACTGAACACTTTTCGCCACCTTGACCAAAGTCTTTGTGGTATGACTATTTTCGAACCCTTTGAGGCAAGTTTGGAAATAACATGGTCCGAGCTGAGAGCTACTGTCTTCAGGGTCCTAAAATTCAATGGGAGCTTCCACAGAGAGATAAGGGCGTATTATCTTGAGGGAAACAACCACGTCACTTCTTGTATGCACCAATCCCGGAGACAGACCACCATGAAGAATGATTCATTAGCACCTCCCACAGAGTGACTTTCCTTCTGATAAATCGAACAATAAATCATGCGCGAAGAATGGCAACCGCACAAGTGTATTTGTTTGTGTTTGAAGGGACAGCTCTTGACAACTTACTCTATTATACCTAGTCTCATCCTTATCCTTATGGTCGACATAATTTGTATGATATATAAAAGTGAGGGAACATTTGACTAGTGCAATAAGGAAGTATGAAAAAATTTGGGAACCCCCGATCAAGATGGTAGACGTAAAAGAGACATAGACCATATTTTGAGGTTCCCATCTTTAATTGAAACAGCCTTATCGTTCGTTTGTAGCATCTTTTTAGTGCCTAACTGTCATGCTACCCGAAGGAAGCGCGAGGGCTGGGATACCGCCAGGTTGCCCAAGATTAGGCAGGTGAAGTCGAGATGCAGAGGTCGGGTTCGAACCCCGGACCTTCCGGTCATTAAATTCGTGCTCTAACCACTGAGCCATCTCGTCCCGCCTTGGAACAGCCTTGCCTGCTGTGGGAGATGGTGTGGAAATATAACGGAACCGGCTCAAGAATAGTCTTCGGTTCCTTTTACCTGAAGCAATATGAGAATGAGGTACGCATCTGTGGTCTATATTTCCAGCTGAAAGATTGTTCTAGACCAAACCTCGTGAAGGCTTACGGCAGTAACCTGCTTCTAGCGAGAGATAAGTCATCAGGAAAAATTTGGGGGGGAGGGAAACCTCGTAGATGCTGAACGGCCATGAATCTACACACACTGAAAAGTAGTGAACCGACCCTCATTTGGGTGACCAGTCAGAGCTCCTTCGTTTACTTAATTTACTCGCTGGCAGTGTTCCCGAATAATGAATAAGGTGAAGCAAAGTGTTTTTCACATATGTTGAACGGAGAAAAGTTAGTTTTTCTCAGTGGAACAAAAAACAAATCGAACCGAAAACGTCCTTGTGAAGAGCCGAAAAAGAAGTCGCTGATGTCAAGTAGGTTCTGAAACGCAGCAAATGGCCGATAGAGTAAGTTGGGCCGCACGAAACCAGATAAAAGAGATACGGCAACCAATCTTTACTGGCAGCACACATCCGTCTAATTTGATACTGCTTAGTTCGACCTGACCGACCGCACACTGTTTCATGTTGTTTCACAGAGAGTTCGCCTAAAAGACTCGATCACGTCTTAGGGTCGGGTCAACTTATTCACGAAACGGACTGTGCCGAGTAGGAAAGCGTTTGGATTGGCCAAACCAGTGGACAACAAAAGGTCTTACTCACTGAACACAAACAGCACTTTCGAAGCGCTGCCAACAAGCTAATCAAAGAGTACGCAACCAAGGCTCTTCAGGCATTATCTGATTGTTAGCTAGTAACTGTTAGAAAAATGAGGTCTTGATTTGTTGGCATAGCACTGCTATGTCAACAGGTCCGACATCAGCTATCTGTTTTGGCCTACTTTACCACAAGAAGGTAGTTTAATGCTACCGGCTGTAAACGGTACTGCGGTCTAGCCACATGCCCATCGAGTATCATCGGAACACAAGCGAAAGCACATGCCGATATCCTTTACAACAACAACGACAACAACCAGGTTTTGTCTCCGTGTCGACTGAGTTGTGATTCCACTTGGTGCACCTTGGAAGGGATCGCCCATTGGGATCGAAACTACAGACTGTTTCAAGTGACAAATTGGTTGCACAACTTTCAATAGCCCACAGTGCTCAACATCTCCCATCTCCATTCTACGATGTTTGAAGACAAACCAAATGGAAGGCTTGAATTTTCCTTTTTTCTTTTCTATTTCTGAAGCATTTGTGTACGTTGTAATGAGAGTAGCCAGCAGCCAACCTGAAGGTGCCTGTGTTTTGGGGTCAAGTCAAAACTATAAAAAATGTCTATTAAAACATTCTCTGAGTCACCCGGGGTTGAATGACTTAACAACAACCGCTTCAGATCATGCAGAAAACATCAGAATTCATTCAGTTTAGAGAACCGGATGGCAATTTTTCATTTTGGTTGCACTTTGATCGTTTAAAAAGACTGATCAGTGTGAACAACTTTCTACCCAGCAGTGTACTTCAGAGTACGTTCACAAACATGGCCTCTTCTCCTCTCTCTAGAGCTGCTCGTTACGTCAAAAATAAACTGGGTTAATTTTGTTATGTCTCACAGTTGTTCTAAAGAACTGGCCTCTTCTCCTCTCACTAGATCTGCTCGTTAAGTCAAAAATAAACAGGGTTAACTTTGTTATGTCTCACAGTTGTTCTAAAGAATAGTAGTTGTACAATTTTTTTGTTAAAATTCTATATGTCCATATCAACTTACAATAAAAGACGCTGCTAATGCACCTTCTTTCTAAAGGTTCACTTCACCCAGATGGATGCACTGTCTTCGGTTCTGAAGCCTCTCCGAGGCAACATCGACTGCAATCTATCCCAATTGTGTCTGTTTCTTGGAAGGCGTGTCATTCTCGAGAACGAATTGGTGAAAGTAGATGATTTTATCATTCCCCGAACAAATTTTGAAGATTCGGACTCCAGAAAGGTAAGTTTCCGGAACAGTAATTCTACTTACTATGTGATATAACGGTGCCTCGCCTGTTCGCCTTATCTTAATTGATAGTCTTTTTTTTTTGGGGGGGGGGGAAACGAGAAAGAAGTGAGCAGTGAAAAACACTCACCTGTGAATCACCTTGGTATTATTAATAATCCCAATTGAATCTCTCGTTTATGACATTCTATAACTGCCTAGACTGCACAAAGTTTTCTGTTCCGGTTGGCATGATGTTCGAGGTACCGCAGTATATTTTCCTGACACGACACACTACCAACAAGGTTGCCGAAAACTCTCAGGTGTTCCACTACTGGTCTCCCGTTGACGTCAAAATACTTTACAAATGGTTCCACTTCATCAATTCCGCATAATTTACTGTTCAGGTGGAAGATGAAGCCGATGGAAGCTCAAGAAGGGTATTCACCGAATCTCCTCTTTGTGATATACTTCACCGAAGTATGCAAGGCAGAGGCTGCATAAATGTTTGGCCAATTCGATATTCGTAGCAAGAGAACAGTGCTCACAGAATTCCATAATTTGTGTCTGTCATGTCGAACACCGTAATGGAAACCACTAGCCCTATTGGAAAGCAAGAGAATCTTAAAAGTTTGCCGTTTTTGCTCCAATGAAGCCGTAAATAGGCTGTATTTGTACAGCACGAATCCCGGAACAAATTCATCCTGAGGCCGTGTGTCATGGAAGAAAGAACTCTGTTTTGACAAGTTACTGTGAAATTAATTAGTAGCATGAGACTACCCGGAAAACATTCAGCGAGAGAAACCACCGAAGTCACTTTTGAGCAAACAGCAGTACGTTGTGCGCAGTTAGGCTGCAAGGCGAACTGATTAATAGACACGCCAGTTCAGAGAAACGGACGATAGTAAACTACTTAAACGATGCAAGGGAAGTGAAATATTTGTGGGATGAATTCAATTCATACGGTCAGCCCCTCTTCAAAACACTCCCATATACGGGGTAGTACAGACAACAGTAAATTACTGCTTTAGGGTCACGTCCAACTCTTTCTGGGTGTATATCAACGACTCCGGTCAAATTATCATTATTGTTTCAAAACATTTCAGTCTCTTATAGAATCCCGCAGAGACAGGTTCAGTCTCAGGCACTGTGCGGCCTGGTAACCGCGCAATGAGTGACTACGTCGGTATGGAATAGAACCTCACGGAACCAGAAGACTTCGCATGTCGGTTAAGCTGAATGAGGAAATTCCGAGTCCAGGGTTGAATAACTATCCACATGGTTTTACTCAGCAACGCCTGTTAGCATCTAACGAGCTGACCACATGGAAATTTGCCCTAAGAAGCCGGTTTTTTCATCAAAATCTCACACACCGTTGACGGTGCAGTGCTTCTATTTGAAAAATATCAATTTGAGTGGACGATAAATATATCATGCTATGTAACTCAGTTGAAAACTATATGTAAGGTTGACCTAATGTAGCCGTTCAAAATGCCA
The DNA here is from genome assembly GCA_003604175.2 of Clonorchis sinensis. Taxonomy (NCBI): domain Eukaryota; kingdom Metazoa; phylum Platyhelminthes; class Trematoda; order Opisthorchiida; family Opisthorchiidae; genus Clonorchis; species Clonorchis sinensis. Next base: position 22,604,390 of record CM030371.1, on the reverse strand, counting down.
CATCCACCTACATCTTTACAACTGAGAGGAGGCTTAAAGCGTTCAAAAAATTTGTGCATTGGGATCGAGGCAGCTCAGTGGTTAAGACGTGAAATAACTGACCGGAAGTCCATGGTTTGAACCCAAACTATGCATCTCACTGACTGTTCCTGTGCTGGTCTGGGCAACCCGGCAGTATTTTGTTCAGTGAGACTGAAATTTCTCTGCTCACCGTTGATCAAATCATGGAAGCTAATACTATGTGTGACTTCAAAACTACCCTGGTTTAGTTAATAGGATAGCGTTAGGTGAGTGTCTTGTAACTGTACCTCGCTCGTTTCGCCTGTTTCACTCTGCTTTACGATAGAGAAGAATGTACAAACTAAATTCATCCCGCATCTGTGTTGCTCGCCTTGCACTGTTCACAGTGAGTTGAAGCACAGGGTTTTGGACTGTCAGGCAGTCAGACAACTGAAACAGTCCCCGCTTGACACATTCAGGGTATCAGAAAAAAAATATAGAAAGGAAAAATAGATAAAAGATGGTGCGTGGATGGCGAAATCCCAAAGATGTTTGTGTGGATTGCTGGCGGGTGCTGACCAGTGGTGAACAGTTTTCATTTCACTCGATACACCAGGAAGATGTGGGGCAGCTATGTTTGTAGTCCAAGTGCACGAGTCTGTGGCGTGGGATAGGTGGCAGTTCGGCTGGCGGAACGCCGGTAAGTCACAACCTTTATTTCTAACCCGGACATCTGCCCCCGGTTGCACTGTTCTCTTGAATCCCCACTAGGATCATGGACAGTGTGCTACCAACAGGTAAATGTTAGCCAAATATTTACGGTCATTGAAAGAGATCAGCCCATGATGGAACGCCGTACAACGTCGTGTAGCCCGACACCGTTCACAGCTCATTGGTATCATTTTTTTGAGTCAGTGTGGACGGGTTCAGTCCAGACTACCTGCCAATTACCCTTCTTAGTTCCGGTCTACTATTCTCGTAAGAGGTCACTTGCAGTTACTGATACATTTTGTGGGCTCTAGGCAACGGGTTGCTTCGTTCACGCGACACGCTGATGATCAAGAAATTTGTGCTTTCCTAACGGCTTATCCAGCTCAAGAAATAATGCATTCATAATCATCTGATTAAGATAGTATCTAAAACTCACTTACTTGCGTTTATTACCCATTGAGATGCATAAAAAATTCCGTGCTCCTGCGATCGTGCAACAATTTCACTCAAACCTACATGCTGCTGAGTGATTCCTTCACAGTAAAAACACTCGTAAACTAAGTGTCATCTCTCAGCTGGTACGAATTTCGCTGTCCCTGCCCAAATACTAGTGGAAAACACTATCAGAGTAAACTGAATTTGGGTTGTTAATAGACGCTGTTCAAATATCAGAGGAAAAAGCATTTGGCTGAGAGTCGCCCAGAATATGCTTGAGGTAAAATCTAGTCTTTCAATGTGTTTTTTGCTCATGTTTCTCCCCAGTTTGTTCTACCGGAGATTCAGCTTGTTTGCATCCCGTGAGCTCGATTATATGTGTTCCTCTATAGTGGTAACTTGCAACGAGTACGAATTCCTAACAGGAGGTTTTCGTCAAACTGGGAAGTTAAACTCTATCAACGCGAAGGCCTCGTACTAAACGTTCCAGATATGCAACTCCAGCGAGCACGAATGAAAATAAACTGTTAGGTGATGAAGCTTAATTGTTTTTCAAAACAGAGCACCAGGTTCTAAGTGAACCTCTCCTGTTTTCGTATAACTAGCGTCGTTATCAACATGGAAGTTATAGGATCCATTCTTGCCTTCTGTTTTTACAAATGAACTCGAAATGTTCCTGGAAAACTACACCCAGAGTTGCAAACATCAAACCACACATCAGAATAATTATTCCATTTTTTATTCTAGATTTATTCTATAGCTTGACCACAACTGACCTTGTTGAATGATCCGCTTCGGAATTTTCGCTATCAGCTTAATAGACTGAGGACTGACCTGCTTAATGGGAAGGGAGTAAATTGGATTACATAGAAATACCCGATATTTGAAACTCCCACTGATAGAAGAATTTTGGCCATATTTCTGGAAGGCTTGGACAGATATGGCAATGGATGCATCATACAAGCAAAGGTCCCAAAAGAGTGAGAGAAAGCTGAGTGAATTCTAATTTGCCCGTACTAACGAATGAGTAGATTAAACATCGCTTTTCAAAATAACCAAATAACGACGCGAGTTTGAGGAGTATGCGGTCAGAGTATGCAACGCCCGACCAAAGAAGATACTTTAAAGCTTTAAAACGTTTCGGAGACGAAATATCGGCAACCTCGCTCCAACGGACATGATTGTCTATGTGCTTTAGACATCACTACCCAGTCAGGGGACTGAAATTTGGTGACCTCTTTAATTTGGTAATAGTCAACTAGATACAGGAGCTTCTTTTGACGATGTGCATGCACAGACACAATCCAGTCAGAGGACTGAAATTTGGTGACCTCTTTACTTTGGTAATAGTCAACTAGATACAGGAGCCTCTTTTGACGATGTGCATGCACAGACACAACATCTTACGACCCGATCTGACACGAATATCTAAACATTACAACGATCCCGCGTTACCAACTGACCAAACTACGGATCGATGGACAATTATCAGAAAGCATCGAGATGCTTTCAGGTAACTGAGAGACAACAAAAACCCGACCGTGAGCAATTCAGATAAAGATGCTTGTGCGCATTAATAAACCGTGGAGACCGTAATTCTAAGATAAATATATTCTTGTCAGATACCACTGGATCCTGATTGCTGTGTAACAGAATAGACGAAATAGAAGGAACGGGAAAACACTTCGTAGCTGCACACGGAACCTTGCTAGAAGAGAGGCATCACAGAAGACCAAACCGAACAAATGAAACTTACTGGCACACGTATCTCTAGTCCATGTGGATACCCAAGTTTCACAAACCTGGAGTCCCCTTACACACAGTTCGTACGATTTTCCCTGCTTTAGTATTGCTCAACGGCTTTGTAGGATTCTTATACTGGCACATGAAGCCGTCGTCAAACTTATCCCAGGAAATGCATTCAACTTCGACGGACTTGCAGCAGACCAAACGACTGATGTGCAGAATTCTTTGGATGCCTGTTTGCTATTTATTTATGCTTGGTTTCGCGAAACCGTTGGCTATAGTTTCAAGGCTACCCAACTAATTGGTATCCCTTCGAGGATCCAAGATTATGGGGATTTTTTATGCCCCGCCATGGATGTTCAAGACCTATTCAGCGATGCCTGCTACCACCAAACTGACTGCGTCCACATAGGATCACATTTTGTTCCTGTGTTAGCTTATATCTTTGTAGACAAACTGGAAATTACATTATCTGTAAACGGGGTATCATACCTGAATCTCTCTCTTACGTACGTGTATGGCGCGTCTAAAATGTGTGAGTAGAACAGGAAACAAATGACCATTCTACTGGTATTCAATACTACCCGTCGTCCTATTATTCTTGTATGTTAAGCCAAATGGGAAGATGAGCTGGTAATCCTAAATATATTCCTTCAGACGACCAAGCAGGGGCATACGAAGGAACGTTCTCATAAGGCCTATATGGATTGAGCGCCACGCTAACTTCTCCAGCTTCGTACCTCTGGGAATCAAAGTCGATTTGGCGCCTTGACCGTTCGACAGAGTAGCGAAATTATACACGGAATACATGCTGGCAGAAGAAATTTACTTCCTTCGAATGGCACTCATCCGCAAATTAAGATTCTGGCGATTGAAGACTCAATTGAAACCCAGCTGAATCTCTCAGTTATGAAATTGTTTAAAAGAACATGTCATACAAAGGCGAACTCATATTTTAGTTGCTGATGAGTAGCGTGTTATGCCAAAAACCTTGATGTAGACATAATGCGCTACTCATGAGGTTGCTGAAGTCCTTTCGACAGCTCGCGACCGATTTTGCCCGTCTTATTAACAAGAGATTCGATTGGATTCAGTCAAGTCACTCGTCAATATCAGATTTATATGAAAATGAGAGCATTCGGCGAAAACTTTGATATATTTAACAGCAGGTGGCCTTTGTGCAGCATATTCATGAACGAGAAATTCCGCTGGAGTCCAGTCGAGTTTTTCATTAATATCCGCCTAATTTGCAAACCGATGAAGTCCACCGATGGCTAACAATTCGGTGTTCAAATGGAACGCGTGATTTGCGGAAACCTGAGAACTATGGCTACCTGATGAACTCCAATAAAGGCGAAGCCGGTAGTAGGATGTAGAGTAGTTTGAAGAAGCCTCTTGTCAACTGTATCCTCTGTTGAATTGAACTTTACGTCAACTTAAAGCCATCTGTACCAAAGATGTCTTACCAAGATGTTAGAAGCAATCTCGCACCAAAGCCGCTTTACCACTGGCAGTTAGGGGCTACTACGGCCATGATGTCTAACCTGCACGTGATTGGCCGGAGGGTCGGGCAGCCCACAGGCCCTGCATCAAGGTGAGTTCTGATTGGCCGGAAATGTGGACCCAACTAGGCTAGTCCTATGTTCCTTTTTCACCATGGCCTAACCAGTTCGATCTTGCTGTCATCGATTGGTAGATCCGGGAGAACTGACGGTCAGCCTTTTTGACCTTCACTCACGACCCAAACCTAGACAGTCCGATCCTCCATTGTACCTGTAATCCCGTTTCCGAATCTTGTATTAGCTGGTTCGTTTGGATATGCGAACATGTATATTTCGATTGAATTAAATTTATTTGTGTGTGTGAGAGGCTGACGAGGAGGTGCTGAGAAGGAATCCTTCAATCAACTGGTTGTTCCGAACACATAAGTCTTACGAAGGTATATATCTATTAACAAGTTTTTTATGTCCACATAGATCTGTAAGAAAAAACAACGGACGGAAGGCGTTGAACAACTGGTCTCCAAAATACTCTCATCTACTCTCCAAAAATCACGGGCGTATATACCCGGAACCAGGTAAGAATTATCTGTACTAACACCAATAGCATACCGCTGAGCGAATCTTTTTTCAAAAAGCTTTTGTTCAGCTTACAGTGAAAGTTGCCCGTTTTTAGCCCAAGTATAGCTTCTGACTGGTAAAACATAATGAAACTTTCTACTGAATCCTCAAAAACGGACAAGACTGTGACAAGCACATTCATCATACTGAATCATTATAAATTATGACTTCTAAAAATTTTTCAGCCACTTCTATCTAATCGAAAATTCGCCAGCATCTCTAGAGCTTTCCTGGCGTTATTTGACTGGGAAGTCCTGGCAGGGTGGGTCAACAGATCGACACAATCAGAACAGTTACTGGGTCCTCCTGGTTGAAGGCGTAGGACGAAACAATCGCATCACTCCAGCATGAACACGTTCGCCTTTTCCGACTCGATAATGCGGGTGCGTCCAGCGTGCAATGGTGAAGCAGTGGTAACACATTCGCCTCGCATGTCAGATGTCCGAATTTCAAACCCCGCCAAGGTCAAGGATATGCATTTCTGGTGAGCTCTAACAAGAGTAAATCCAGCGTTCCTACCTTTGGCATGAACTCAGCGGAAAAATTGCACCAACATAGGAGGATAACTGGTCAAACGAGAGTCATATGGATGTGGAGGGGAGCTCACTCAGTGTTAGTTTTCTATGGATTTTTGCGTTCTCATCAGTCATTTGAACAATCCTCCTCTTGTCCCCCAAAAAAATTACCCTGAGTGGTCCACAATAAACCACAGAACCACCGGACCCAAATTCCTCTCTTATCCTTGGGCGGGTCCGCATTGGAATCTGAGAATCTGGCAAGTGGGACAAGCGCGGTGCCATTACTCAGGCAGCGCACGCTAAACGCAGTTCAGGCCCAGTAACCATTCTAGATGCACCCATTGGTTGGGGTTTTTTCGTTCAGAAACTTTTGGAACAACTTTTAATTTCGCTACGGGATTCGTCAGACTTTTATCCACGCCACTCTCATGTGACGTGTCTCGATGCGACCATTCTAGTTAGACACATTGTTTATCCATGTGGGTCTTCAGGGTGGAGTTTCACAGGAAGCGGACAAAAAAATTGATCGAGTACCAACACGTTCAGTCACACGAAGCCAACCTTCATAAATATGACTTAGTATGCTGGGACAGAACTGGCGTCTACGTGACGGTTTGATTTATAGCTGCATTGTTGGTTGATATGATGGACACTAGGAGAGCTTACTTAAAAGATGCGGTTTGATACTGCAACCGAATTTATTCAGGCACTTTTACTGTCTAAAACGAATAAACTGGTACTAAGGAATATTCATGAGCAGGTAAAATTCCCCATGGTTACGGTTTTAGGCTTTGTGTTTTGGTTACCATGTAGGACTTACCATTATCAGGTATGTGACTTCAATCCTTCAGAAATTTCCTATTTGGAGTAAACTTTACTGACGTTTGGAGTATCTAATTCTCACACTGAGCTCTTAATGCTTCCATTCGGACCCTAGCAAACGTCATTTGTCTGGTCCATACGAAAAATACGCAAAGCAATTTCGGGACTTCTGCCGAACTCTGCTGGACCGCCATTTGGTTCAGGTTGAAGTGGAGTATTTGGTGAGTATGCTGCTCTGAACCAATGTGCTACTTTGTTGCATATTGTAGACGTGGAACCCACGCTTTTGGTGCACATCACCTTGACAATGTCTTATGACTGTTCTACCCCAAGACGGTGTTCTTGTGCCACTGTTGTTTCTTGCAAACCGTATTGCAACCCCGTTGAGGTTCCCAATACGGGGTTCCCTAACTCTCATGTCGGTCCTTGGCTTGCTGTTCCGCACACTACGGTACATCAAAAAGAACAGCGGCTTGATATGGAGACAAAGTGAATTTATTGCAGCTGCATTATTGGAGTTACCACGACGTTTGCTCTCAAGCCGTCCCAGAATCTGCGTGAGTGGGTGAGAGGCACCGAGCTATAAATGCCCCATCCTGATTGACTGGTAGTCTAGCCAATCAGGATACGCCTTCGTTTTTTTTACCTAACCTGTTCCTGACATCCGTTCGATCAATGCGCTGTTAGGTTATTTAGACTGATTCGCCTCTGAACCGCTACGCAATGCTGATTGGACGAAAAATAAATTGAAATTGAAATATATTGGCAGAGAAAATTTCATGTGAATCCCAGCTCCGCAAAATTATGTTCAGTTTTGTGAAGTAAAACCCGATAACCAACCATTCGGTTACTTCCACCTTGCCTGTTTGCGTTTATATAAAATTTGAAAATTAGCTGTTTCTCTTGACGTGACCATATAAGTGGGAAACAGCATTTTTGTGATTTTTTGGTCTGTTTGTGTCTTTTTTTCGCTGAGGTCAGCATCTCCTCTAGTTGACTGGTTATCTCGATGCCTTCTATTTTTAGCAATTTCTTCCCTGGCTTTGATTGGCCCTGTTCTCGAGTTACATTGCGTTGTGGTCCTATCTTTTCGAGATTGCTTGGTTGGTTCCACCGCCCTATTTTCTCCATTGCAATGGCTGTTGTCCCCGCGTCCACCGGTTAATTGGTAGTTTGATTTACTGGCTAAGTGCCTCCCTAAATCAAATCGATGTGTCCGTTTTAACTGGGGTTTCTACTTCTCTTTTCAGTTCCTCGTCTGGCTGCTTTTGTAGCTCAGCACCCTTTGGTTCTGGAGTTGCCTTGTTCGTAGTGGTTTATAAGTGGGGTTGCCTTCGATCAAGCTTGCTGATAGCTTCTTCGGTGGAGTACCACGTTTCCACACATTTGCGTCCTTCCTTCGCTCTTGCTTGAGCCAGTAAGAGGACGCAGCTCCAGTCACACTCGTGTCTTCTCTGATCTTTGCGCACGGAGATGAGAGAAAACTGTTTGTGTCTTTTGGTAGCGAGCTTGTGTTCATGTATTCTGGTGGAGGGCTTCATTCCCGTTTGTCATACTTATCGTTTTTATCGCAGTCCTTGCATTGGATCCTGTATACGACATTGTTCTTCATCATTAGATCCACTTTTCCTTTTGGGTTTTGATAGTGCATTCAGCCAAATGTTCGCAAGTTTGTAGGTGGCCTTCGTGTTGTGCTACCACAAAAGCCTCGCCTTCGTTTCACCGATGTTCTTGAGGAATGGGAGCGTGACTCGTACTTAAGAAGAATGTTCTTGACACTATTATGCGTTTCACCCTACACTACTCGGGTAAACGTGAGTAGTTTAGAACAAAGTCATAAAGAACAAAAAGCCCTCAGCGAGACAGCAGATAGCTTCGACGGATAACCTATGTAGATTTAGCCTGTTGGTTGAAAGACAATTCACTGGCTAGGTTCCGCGACTGGTTTAGGACCCACTCAATCTGATAACTTATTGACATAATGAAGTATCCGTTTCAGAAACAAGACAATACCAATCCAGTGGTTATCGAACTTGTCTAAAAAAAACTCAGGAGCTTAATAACCAACTTGTACTGTCACAAGCTGATTTTCCTTCTGGATGGAGAATTTTAGATATGAACACGACGGTCAGCTGAATACGCAGGCGTAGCGTGACATGGTTCTTTTAATAAAGAAGTGGCGAGCACTTTTACCGGCGGGCTTCCGTAACTTGTATATTCGGAGCATGCCTTGCTGTCAGGATCGCGCTTCGCCAGGACTATGAAACGGGTGTAAACTTCATTTCACTGAAGATGCATTGCCAGATGTTTCCTGTAGTACGCGCGTTCAAATTGAGGGGATTTAAACTCTCAGGTCACCAATCAGCTGGATTTCTGATCTGCCAGCGACGAAAAGTACATTCCCTATCAAGTTTGACCGACTCCGAGCCTTTCTTTCATATAAGCTTTGTTGCAACTTCAGATGTGATTAAACTTAGAGATTACTTGTGAGCTGTGCGCAAGGGCATACTTCTAGTTGTCACAAGCTCAAATAATTAAGCAGGCTTGTGAATTTACTATAATTCCGTGTTCAAGGCTTTCTGAATCAAATAGTAGTCAGCCTTTTGTGGCAAATGAAAGCATGAGCGCTTCTCTGTACTCACTTCCCACCTCCTCAGGTTGGGTCACGAAAATCCTCGAGCAGTCACCGTTGCGTCGAAATGTAGCGGTTTCCGAGGCACAGGTGTTGAGTATAATAGGAGAAATTACTAAATAAACAAATACACTGCGAGTGACTAGTCAAATTCGTTCAGTATGAAGAGACATCCAATTTTAGATAGCATTTTATCGCTGTATTTGCCTACTGTAAACGACCGTCTACAAAGCTGCTTATCTGGTGGGCATTCAGTTTACTTCGGCCGTTTTGGACACTATCAACGATCATCATGACAAGCATGAGAAATTGTCACTGAGAGGGACAGACGGCATTTTGTATGGTGCACAGAATCATCGGATATTGCCGGGATAATTTTTCAGAGGCCCGCACTGCCCAGTGAATAGCCAGGACTTGAGTACTCGCGGTAGATATGTACACAATTCCTCTCACAAAACCAACTATGATGGCATGGATGAGGGCGTAGCCCTCACGAACAAGCAGCTAACTGAGCGCATCTTATCCCCACAAAGTTGACCACAGGTATTTGCCGCGTTTTCTATTGGCCAACGGGCAATTTCTCTATTTCTTTCCCAACTATCCATCGTAATATTAGTCAAATCGTAATGTACTTTGCAATATACTTGCAGCTTGTATATAGGTTAGCTAGTTTCAAGGTGACGGCTTGAAGTGTGGTTAAAATTGTGCAAAAATGTTATTAGTGTCCTTGTTAGTCCGATATCATTTTCACTGATCAGCTCTGGAGCAGCACTGGTCTAAGATGTTCTCAAACACAGAACTTGAGGAGAATTGTTTACGTCTCCTACAGCCTTGACATTGCAGTACGCTATCGACAGTTTTTCATTCAAGTCCCAGTTCATTGCATGAGTTTCCACACATTGAATTAGTTCAGAATTTCCGCTATGTTTGTCCCCCGAATCACTCGAAATTCAAATCAAACATGCCTGGGAAAGTTAGATAACACTGAATTCACCGAATGCTCTCATCTCGTGTGGTTGGGGCTTGACAACACTGATAGTGTGGGAACACTAAAGCTCACATCAGCGATTACGCATACCACAGTCTCGAAAAGCTTGTTCTATATTCCGTGACCAGAATGTATGTATGTAGAGAATTCTAAATGTGTCGCAATTTTCTGGCTTTCCCCCTTTCATTTAACCAAGTAAGTTCGAATTGTCAACACGCATCACCGCGTGGGCAGTCAATGAGTTCACAATCACTTTTAAATGAGCAAGAATCAAGCTGTTGAAGCAGCGTCTCATGTACTGAAAGCGTGCGAAAAGCCATTGAGGTAGTCCTTTACACTATCGATGAACCTCTTCCCGCCATATAAACACCATGTGCTTATGATAGAGTTCTTGCATATTTATGTGCAGACAGCGTCCTTTTCTGGGGCATCAGATACCTGAGCGCACACTGATGAAAATCTTTCGACAGCTAGCGAAATGCACTCATTTGCTTAGCAACCTGGTTTTGACGAGAGACTCACCTGGAACCAGAGCTAGCGAAATGCACTCATTTTCTAACCAACCTGGTTTTGATGGGAGACTCACCTGGAACCCAGTTGGATCTCTCGTTTGTGATATACACAACTGAGTGAATTTCACTAATTTCGTGCAATTTGGGTTCCAAGTAGCTTATTGCGTCTTCCGATAGGTGTTTGCATTTTTAAGATTTGCTTCCTCTTGTTAGAATAAGTACGGGACTTCCAAGTCCGACTTTGCATAAAACTAAAGTAAAGTGATTTACTGACCTCCCCAAGTTATCTTCCGGTGGACCTAAGGCTTCAACATATCATCAGGGCATCCACCGATACAGATATCTAGGAGAGATAAAAAACAACAACTAACTTCCTGTTTGTAAGATGATGTGAATAAACCTGGAAATAATGGACAAAACAATAAAATCGACTAAACTCGTTTTTTTCAGCCCAGCTTGACTCCATTCACAGGACGAAATCTCAGTTTAACTGTCAACTCTCTGCAGAGGGATAATAGTTGCACAAGATGACTGAAACCTCCATATGAGAGGTCATCACTCTGGCAGCCAGCCAACACGTGTGACCAAGTGATGTGGTGTCTGCGACTGAAGGATGAGGCGTTCTATATCCTATCTAAGTACGAGTTCACCACACCGCCGATCAGCGGCTCATGGTCGCTTGTGTTCAAACTACAGGCCAGAAGGGCGTGGGTTAGAAACTGCCTTGAGTATAGTTGGATACGTATTACAAGGACGAAACAGCTGTACTGTACGTCCCAGCTGTGGCATGTCTGAACACTCATCGGCTCTTGATGAATTGAGTGAACGACTGACTGGCCTGGATGCTTACCGGCTTTGCTATTGAGATTTTGAAGTTTTAGGGTCTCAGTAGGTTGCGGATGTCCTGGGGTTACTTTCAGGAATCTGACCTCCCTGATAGGTTTTATGAGGTTTGAAACAAGCCGTGTAATCATTTTGTTTTTTGCACCTTGTCAGTAATGGTGTTTGGTTTTATTAGGTTTACAACTGACCACAAATAAAAGTTGAGCAGAAAGAAAAAACGGCTTAACTGAGAGGCAACTGATTTTGACATGCGTGTGAAAGTCCTCGTTTGATAAGACATCTTTTCAACAAAACCAGGAAACTTGATTTGGCCATTAATAGCACAGCCTCACGAAATTTTTGCCCAACAAACTGCCTTTTTTCGCCCAATACTACTGGTTTATTCTATTTTGCAAAGTAAGGCCGATTATCTTCCAGAGTCAAAATCATTATTTGCAAGCGCACTTTTAAGCGCGAAATTTGACTCCGTTACGAGTGTATTCAATACATGAAGACTGACCTTCTAAAGCCCCCTTGTTCCGTACTGACGACCATGTTAGGAAGTATCTTTTTAAATTAGTTTTTAGCAATATGGATTGTTGCTTGTCTAGTGTGTTTGATTGGTGAGATAAGCGTCCGGTACATATTTGTAACCTATGCAGACTGATTCACACACAAACCGTCACTAAGATATGAGGACCCTCAGCAAAGTAATCTTCAGTCAAGCAGAAAATAAGGTATTCTGAGACGTCATTTTCTATGGAGTCATGCAGCACTCAGTGTACCCATGTATGGTTGCTATCAGGCGCCTTTTAGTTACTTCAGCTCCGAGGAGAAGCAGTGAAACATGTAAGATTCTACTCGGCTAGACAAATTCGAATGAACGGAGGTTTCGTCGTTTTAAGCGAATTCAGTATGTGAATCAATGCTGAAAAGTACTGTACGGCTCTTTCACTCTTATTTGCAATCATCATCAGTGTGCGCCTCACAAATCTTCGTGGCGATCCGAATCTCCTTTCTCCAGGCTAGTAACTGAACGCTAAACCGTTCGGCCACGTGCACAGTCACAGCACAGTCACAGCACAGTCACTGAAGTTGACCTGACTGTCAACTGCTAGTCAAACTGTTCATTTCTCTAACCGAACCGTGAGATTCACACCGTTGTTTCTCAGTGAAGGTAAAATAGCTGTGCTGTGCTTCTCGTAAAATGGCATCACGTACAGGACGAAACTTCCCTTCAAACTATCCGAAAAATTCGGCTGGGCCTTGAGGTCCGTGGGACAACAAACACCAGTGTTATCCTTACAGGCGATTAGTTGGTTTGAACCCTACACTCTAATGTTAAGGTACGCTAGCTAGATTTTCTTGTATTGACTATTCTTTTTGTCGTCATAACCTTCTAGGTAGCATGAATAGCTTGAACTCCCAAATTTGGTTTTATTCCTTTAGGTGAAGTTGAGTGTTAGTATTCATCCCGCAACCCAGAATGTTGCAAACTATATTCTCTGTAGACGATAATGGGAGTTAACCCATTGTTAGATGGATTATATTATGAATTGCACGATTCAACTGTTATGCGTTGAAGCGAACAAAATATCTGCCAATACAACTGATCACTAAAAGAACGGCGTCATCCCACTGAGCAGGCCCTCTCACCTGGTGACGGGTACAAACGAAAGAAACAAGAATAAGCACACGCTATGATGGAGGGCGTGGTGAATTATCTGAACTATAAACCCATTGTTCATTGAAGCGCTCGGGGTTCCGGAATAAATACCGCCATCTGACAGAGAATGGTCACTAAACATATTGCATCCATAAGGTAGCTTTCCACGAACAAATGTTTCTGCCTCATTATTTGAAAAAGCTACAACTTCAATTCTTGCATCTTCATGCTTTATCGCGTCAATTTGGCCAGCAACGAATATATTAAATGCCTATAAAGGGAGAAGTACATTTTGTTTACTCCGAGGGTTGTCTTTTGTCCAGTGGTTATAGTACCTGAAGTGCGTATTGCAACTTTCAATTGGCATCCTAACCATGAGACTACTGAATATGTTTGAACTCATCCTTTCCCAATGAGGACTAGCATCATCTTAATCGATGTACCACGTGATTACACGATTCCAATCTGGAGTATTAGAACTATTTCCACAGAATTAGTCCTACACTGCTCGTTACCAAGAAAAGCTGCTTAACAAGTTGACCTAGAATTTGTTTCACAACAAGAGCATTTCTCCTGGTATTTACTTGAAGCCTGCTTGAGTGATTGTTGTCCATTCCAACGGAACAAATGATCCTAATTTAGACATGTTGATAAATAACGGTTTTGTGAAGTTGATTCAATGGATGCCATGGATTTTGCGGTTACGGTTGTGACAGTCATGTTGAGTTGGTGACCGAAACAGCACTGGTTAGAGTCATCGGTCTTTATTCCGAATGGTCTGAAAGAATTTAAAACCTCTCTTAGGAAATGCTTTGTCAAACACACTTGTGACGGTCAGTCAAGGTGGCTTTGAACATACTGTTGTTGTATATGTCTCCCAATCACTGTTTATTCTTCCAAAGCAAGAACTAAACCAAGGATAACGACGTCACTGTCAAGAACCAAACTAATGTTTTCATCAGTAAGCTGCTTAACCTGGGGTTGGTGGACTCACTTTATCCACTTTTCGTCGTTTTCATAACCGAAATTTTGCAGGTAGTGGGTGCCCTCACTTCAGCCCGTCAGATATTAACCCTAAGTATTTAAGAAATATATATTAACAAGGGAAATGTCACGTTCTGTGTTCTTATTATGGCCTGAAAAGGTTTGCACTGTGTACACAGGCTCACCTGACTCACTTTGACTGTCTAAGTTCTGTTGACTTGGGACCAAATTGCACAGATAACCTGTTTATCAGGGGCAACTTCCGTATTCTTATCTCTACAACGTTCAAGAATTATCCAATCAAATAAAAAGACGTTCCCGCTCAATTCTGCCGTATCATACTTGGAAATTCACAGTCTTGAAGAAACTATAAAAAAACGCTTAAAAAAGTTTCGAAAATTCGATAGCCTCTCGGCCGAAAGGAAAAATGCATCGTCAAGGTTCGTTGGGGCCGCTGGATAAGTTTTATGCTCCAGAGACCTCAAGAAATCCTAACCAAATAACTAGTTCGAAGTTTTTATTTTGATAAACGGTCAAAAATTTGCATACCGCCTCTACCGGTGCGTCCTTTAGCCAGCACCGATGAGACGCGTGTAGCCACTCATCCGACCAACTTATCTCTTGGGTACCCTTTTCCAGATGGAGAAGATCACAAACTGGAGACCCGTCAGAATCTCGGTCGAATCAATCATTTGCACCGATTGGTGTGGAAATGAGTGATTTGTTGAACTTCAGTAGCTTGCTTTGGATAGAAGTTTAGTACAGCGCGCAGAAACTGCGCCAAACCTCATCCATCCAGCTAACTAATTCTGATTGCCAACCGACCGCCCTTTACGGAGAGAACTGGTACAATCTCTCTGCCTTCATAAAATAGAGAAAATCTACAGTGTTACACTCAGCTCACAAATGTAAGAGAATTAAACACCCCTGTTTTGAACGCACGCGGTGCACGCACCTGATGAGGAGTGCACAATTAACCAAATGATATGAAAGTTACACTGATTGAATACACCCAGCTAAGTTTCGTTCCGGCACCTGAGAAAATCTACGTCGTACGAATAAAGCTCTGAAATCACTCTACACAATACCCCACTCCACTCCACCCACTCGTCCAGTAAGTCACCATACTATAAGCAAACCGTACTGCAGAAAAGCAGAGGAAAAACTCGCGACAACAGACGCGAATGACGTTATCCTTAAACCCAAAAGCGATTTCGAAATGACTGGTATACAAAGGTCTAGTGGGCGACCCACAGATAGGTGTATCCGAATGACTAACAAATTACCGGGTTCGAGCTTGTACGTCATGGACCAAGATTGATAGCTTTTTACCGTTTATTTCACATAGCTCAGTAAGATAGTCTTAAAGGAAAAGTGAGGAAGGAAAGCGTTTACCTCAGACCTACGGATCAAATTTCGCTAAGAACAAAAACAATCTTAAATGTGAAGTCGTCAGAATTTAAAATCGGAGTCAGTTATTTCTTTAACCGTGTACATGGTTCCACGAAATGTCCTCAATAAGTTTAATACACCGCGATTATTTTCCAGGAATTCGGCTCTTGAAGGGATCGGCAGTTTATGAATATTGCAATAAATTGTTTAAGCTCAGTGCTGTCCGCCTAACTAAGTGAAACTAATCCAGATGCTCGGTAGTGATTTTTAACGGAGATTCCGTCCTTTTGCTTAGGCCAGTTTGTGCTGAAATCCAAAAGTTGTACAGCCCTTTCATTCCTGTGCAGCTGTGCGTATCCCACCAGACTCCTGTAGGGAGTTTCGAATCTGTGTCCGACGACTAGTATTTCGAAAACAACCGTTCGACCTCGAGTGGATGATCAGTGTGGTCGGCTCGCACTCAGACAGAATATAGCGCCACCCATCCTTCAATCACGGAATCCACATCGAGTGATCACAGGTGAGCCAGCTGAGATCTCGAGTTCCCCCACGTGCTTGAAGCAATTTTGCATCCATAAATTTCGCTCTCCCCAAAATGTGAATTGCTCTGCGCTTGGTGATTCGTATCCCACCTGCCTACGCCAAGTTTCCGTGAGCAAGCCTGCCGGTTGCTCGGCCACTAACTTTGCATAAGTGCTCACGTGCGTATGCATCATACGCACTGCCCACCGCACAGTGTCGAGCGCGTGTAGGTGAGTGAGACAGATGTTTGGTTCAGACGACTCACACCATGATTAACGCCCGGTGAAGTAGTCCGATGATGATACAATTCGTGACACATTTGAGTAGAGATTGAGGTTAGACGGTTTCCCCCGCAAATTTGAAACTTGGTATCCAAGTAACAAACAGCAATCGAATCACACAACAAAAAGTTAGGTGGGCAGGTATGAACTTACAAAACAATGGCCCCGCCCAAATATCTCTCATGTTTCCCCGTATCAATGAAACTAGCTAAATATTTGGAAGTCAGAAGTTCATGTCTAATGAAAAATCCATCCATGAGATGAGTTACTACCTTGTTGAAGTACTGATCGCCCTAAACTCATAGCGCTCAGTGGGAGCACATAAGCTTGCCAACTGACGGGCTGGTGCAGCTGAACTTCTACGAAAATTCAAGAAAACTGGCTGTTGTACAACGACAATTAACACTGGCATAAAAACAAAAAAGATTAAGACTATGAACAGACAAACAAACCAGTGTGCGAATGAGTCAAAAATGCGGCGAATTCGGTGCATTTGTAGTTCAAGTAGAACATGAGGCTGAGGGAAACTTAAGGACTTCCCCAGCCCGGAGAAAAGCAAAACTGGTTGTGGGCTCTCGAAGAGTTTTCGGTAAACTTTCCAGCAGTTTACTTCAAGAAGAAATGTTACTACCTTAACATGACCGATTGCTGATAGTTCAGGGAAATTTTCCGAATATCAAGAACTTGCATTAGTAGTAGTATTGGTTGAAACAGTAAATTTACACATGTTGTAGAAATTTATTTTCACAGTAAAAGAGGGATAATGTGGAGAATTAAATGAGGCACCGCAGCACTCAGCAGCTATTTTATGTAGCATCGCCCCTGACCACGAATACGCGTTCCATATGTGATTCAGACTGTGAAGGGAAGAAAGCTCGGAATTGTTTGTCGACCAACACGAACTAAGCAGTTATGAGCTACTGCCCACGAAATTAAAAATATCGTTTGCGCAAAATTTTTGAGACGTGAACCTTCTCAAGCTTTCTCTTGAACTTTCCTGGACATCCTTTGAATATTAAACAACAACATACAATCACTGCAAACCGGTTCCATACTTTCCGTACCCAAATGTGAGGACGGAGCTTTGACTTTTGGCCAGACACTACTTGCATATTCCTCAGTAGTATAAACCGTGACAACGCCAGCAGTGTGCGAGTCTGTCCCATCCATATCAGCACAGCTGTTTATATTGCACTCAACTTACAAGAGCACTTCAGTACCAAGTAAATTCCTATCCACACGTTATGAGAAAGGCTACTGGAAATATCGAAATCGGTAGACAAAATTTTGCGTTTCGATAAATACACTCATTTGCAAACCAATTTGGTTTTTGCGGCAGACTTACGTGGAACCCAGCTGAATCTCCCGTTTGTGATGTTTCCAGGCATTACGTAAAATTATGCGTTCCTTCCATCTCCCCGCATTTATTATCTGGTTCTGTAACTCAGTGATTAAGAAATTTTTGTTGAACTGTTCGCGTGAGTAGATCGCACAACGGAAAACATTGAAATTTGCATATCATTTCTGTACGATGAAATGACGCCCAAAATATGAGGCATTTAAGATGTTAGTAGTAAAATAATCTGCGTCAGAAATTACCGTTAGGTCATCTTAGTGTTAATCCAGGCCTTGGTTAACTCAACTAAAGTCCACGGCTGAAATGATGTCTATGAGGTCGCCGAATAAAGCTGTCAAGCTGAGTAGGCCTTCGTCGTTTCTGCAGTTCTGGTTGAATCCACAGCTACTGCTGCAAGACAGCAGCTCGTTCGGTTGATTTTTCTTTCCTCAGGTCGCTATGCACCAATCAGTTCACCACGTCACACCGGTAGCAAATATCTGCTTTGTGACTGCTATGCCGTCTTGCCTGAGCGGCTGTGGATAAACGGGGTTTTCTCTAACTGGTCCATACTGAAAAGCATGACTGTTTTAAAGAACAATCAAAAACGGTCTCATTTTAAGGCAGAGGATCCCCGAAAGGTATCTGCTGTTGAGATCCGGGACGTTGTTTGCTCAGTGGGTGTTTTGTATATGTTCCTTGATTCATCAGAATAGCTTACTTAAGGTGGTTGATTATGGGGTAAACCGCGTGTTTTGTTCGAAGCTTATAGTTAGGAATCGATTAACAATGGAAAATTTTAAGCGTTTTTTTTTCAAAACCTCGACCTGCTACTCTCACGTAAACAATGGTGATGTCCCATCTCTTCTCTCCTACGGATTTCCCGACAGTTGATATCAGTATACGTTTTTACAGATCACAGTAGTATCGTGTTCCTTCACAGGTTTTCGGAACATTTTCTAGAACATCCTTACGTTTTGATCGAAGGGATGTCTGAATTAACGACAAAAACTGATTGATTCGGCTTTCAGAAACTGCCTATTGTTGAACTGAAACAAGTGATCATTAGGAAACTGCTCACAAGGCTGCTGAAAACTCTTCGACAACCATTGTGAGTAGTTTTCTCTATGAAAATAAGATGCGATATCTCGAATATCGTAGCAACTGAAACCTGAAACTGGCCTTTTGAAGCACATTCAGTTGACAAATACCATAAACAAGAGATTCAGCTAAGTTCCAGTTGAACCTTTTTGAAAACCAAATTGGTGTGCAAATGAGTGACCTGCTTGAAACTGTACGCTTTTTACGGTCAAGTCAATCATTTGAAATTGTGCAACTATTCTTGTTCGCTTTATATGTTTCCTCTAAATTTCGATACACAATTCGCTTACTAACCGGAGTTGTTATTGGCTATGCGTTTGTTTACAGTTATTGAGTGAAATAGCTATTGTCGCAATTTTCAGATGGTCATAACTAATGCAGGGGAGGACAGAAACATCCCAAACATCAAATATCAACTGTTAATGATTTGTGGTGATTCCGACTGACAGGTTTGTTGCAGTAAGTATATCGTCAGACTGACGGGTTTTGTCAACATTACAGTTGATGTCTCCAGGCTGTCGTGTAAACCCAGTGATGGTGGTGGACTGACTGCGGACAACTGCCCGGAGGATGGTTGCCCCATTCCTATGGTATGGTATGGAGGGTGTCAATGCAGGCATACAGCTTAGGAGCAGGATGCAAACGGTCACGATACATTATCATATGCCGTAAATGAGAATACAAATATCTGTGAAATCAGTAGTACAACGTGTGAACGACAGTAATGCATAAAATGCATTGTGTTTTACATAAGAAGGATGGAATTTTTTGGAATGACAACATAGGTCTGAACCACTAGAACACAGTGTACTGAAAGTCGTGTAAAACTCCGATCGGTGAAATGCTTGGTGTCAGCATTCAACAGAATACTGTGAACTGTGTGGTCAAATGTACTCGAAAGTGTCGCATTTGAACCGAACCTACGATGAACTAACATGTCTGAGGAAAATGAACGGAGCAATGCGTAAGGCTGCTGCCCAGTAAGGAGGTTGAGGCTTTGTGTGTTCCAAGCGACGCACAACTGTACGAATTCCGCCATTAACTGGACTGGTTAGAGTGGACCTCCGAAAGAGCATTTGGTTTTGTGGAATAAATTTTTTTGCACGTAGTGTTTTTTGTTAGTTTCCCAATTCGACAGTCTAGAAGCAATAATGAGTATCATGTATTAATTGAAAAAAAGACGCAAGTCCTCTGGTCGACGTAGTCAAAAAGATTACTTCTAATTGGTGAAAGCTTTCCTAGTCCAAGCGAACCAATTTTTGATGATAGCAATAAACAACGCGGTAGATGTCGTGAAGGTTACCCGGAAGTTTTGTAAATACGAAATTCAGACCTTCGTAATACCTCCGATTTGGCTTCCAAATGTGGTTACGTCTAGCTCGCTAGCATATTCTTTTCCGGATCCATCGTGAAATCCGCCAAATGGATATTTAACCATTTTTTTGAAGTAACTTATTTTTAGTACTTTAGTGTTGCACAAAACAGAACAATTATGTGGATGGTGAGAACCTTTGGAAATCCATCACTCTGTTTCGCCGTTTGGATCCCATCAGGTAGTCCGGTCCCAAACTATCCAGTATTGTCATTTCGCACTTTGACACACAGTTGCTCGTGTATGGCGGTGAACATTTATTCAACTGAATTCCAGCTAAATGTCCAGTTTGTGATGGCCTTTAACTGAATGTACTGCACACAGGCCGCTTGATGTTTCAGTTAGTAAGGTATCTGAGGGTTCCTTGAAGGAAGTTGCTCATAGATTTACTAGAAACTCCGCGAGAGACCACGACCAATTTTGTCCTTCTTTGGACTCATCAGGTAGGCGCATTCCCCGAGTTTCCTTCAACCTTATGTTCTACTGGATTCCAAGTTATACGGAATTTAGACGTATTGATTTGATCTTAAAGGGAGGCTCAAATGAATTCCAGTCAACTCATTTTTTTGGGATATTCTTCAACTGAATGTGCTGTACCTGGGTCACCTCACGTTTCAGTTAGAATGATATTCATCATTGCTCTTGATTTGTTCGCCGGAAGTGTCAATTCCACACGAAACGCCCAAACTACCCAGCTGAGCAAAGGAATCAGTGACCGGTGATACGACCTGAATTACCAGTATTCAACATGTTGAATTATTTTTCTACAGCTAAACCTGGTCTCCAGATTTCCCTCAGTCTTGTTCCGTAAATGGATAGAGAGTTGAACATCTGCGCGTATAAATAATTATTTACTGGTGAACGCCTATCCGTAAACACTGAATTCTCTTGCAAAATCAATCACGACAAATCACATTTTAGAACTTAGTTAGATGAAGCGGACAAAAACTACCACATATGCCTAATATTTGCGGTAGACCTATTGATTTATCGATGAACTTTTTGGGTTATTCGGTGGACATTTTTGAACTATTTTGCAGTGAACTGACAAAACATGGTTTTAAATGTACATCACTTAACCTCAAATAAGGACAAAATGTTATGTACTGGGCAGAACAAAAACAGTTGAGTCTACCGGGATCTTCATGTAGTTTGCGCAGTTCGGTTTGATGCCGTAAGCATACGCATCGATCAGGATGGATGCATGCAGCATTCTCTTAAATGCAAAATGTTACGAAGTCATAATCCAGTCAGTCACAGAACTGGGTGTATCGATAAGGAATAAAACGTCATTTCTTCTCGTCGTTTTGGCGCAGTGTTATTCAGACTTGCCCAGACCTGTTCCTTCAATAGTTTGTTTCTTAAACACACTTTTTGTCAGGACCAGCTATAGGTTTCACATTAGATTCAAACCTCACAGAGTCATCGGACCAACCAAGTAACCGGAATTTTGATATTTTGATTGCCGTTGTGCGAGGACGACCGTCAAACACCACCTAAAGCATTGAAGTGATTAGCCCCGCTGTCCAATTCATTCCCAGTGGTACAAATTAATGATTGACTAGTGCAAACCAAGTCGCCAGTTCCTGTTTTGCACTAAGTACTGTCAGATAATCCTTTCAGTTTGCATCGTTTCTTCCCGACCTACTTGCTTAATTCTGTCACTAAGAATCCAGTACTGCGCGAATTCATGGCCCTTCTAGATGGACGCCACTGAACGTTCATGCGCCTTAGTGATACCCTACCATGTCAATTTCAGTTTCACCAACACACGTTCAGATTTATCCACTTTGCACACAGTTCGGAAAATCCAAACACTGAAGTTGACCCAAGAGCTTTGGAGTATTCCTCATCTACTTCGTTCTTATAGGTAATCGCCACACGAATCTTGATAGGATTTCGAACACGCAATTGTATGGTTAGAATGTAAACTCCTTACCGTTTGGTGTCGACTAAGGACGACTTTTCATGGAAATGCGTACCTGAATTATAAGGTGCTATATAGGTAACAAGTGGTTAACAAGATAGTGTTTCCGTTAGAAGATGATTTTTTTATACTTGAAGTGGATCTACTCGGAATCGCAAAAAAGCATTGCGACTATCCAAAAAGTGTCAAACCCGTAACCTTATTTCAGAGCACTGATAAACCTGCTATTAAAACGGACAATAACAAATTTAAATTCGCCTTTGGATTTGACAGTCTGCCGGCAGTCACGCTGAAATCTGCATTGGTATCTTCCTGTATCGCAAGCACTAGTTATCGCTTGGTAAATGAGCCAACCTGAAGGTGACATCCTCAGTCACAGCCATCTACTGCAGAGATGATAAGCTCCAAACATTCTCAGCAAAGGCCAGATGTATCTAAACGAGACCTGTCAAGCTACCGGAAACAAAACTAACCACACGAGTAGCAACAGGCACGGCGAAATAACCTTGCTTTTTGAAAAGGCTGATGTTGACTCAGACTCCAGACACAAGTTTTGCTTCTCCTATGTCACTTATGGCAGGAATCCATATACATGCTGTTCTCTCTCTCTCTCCATAGTTTAAGTGAACCAGCGGAGGACGAAGAAACTTCATTTTCTCAGATTTTCGTCGCTCTTATCGGAACCAGAAAGCCAAAAATTTCAAGACCCCTCACTCAGGTTTACTTTATTGAAGGTTTCGTCCTGTTTTTAGTGAAGTCATTCTAGGAGGAGAACCTCTATAGAGCTGTTTCAACCCTGTTGGAACTCATCAGGAGTATACCTTTCATTAAGCTGTTTGGCCACCAGCAGCTGATCAGCAGTGTGATTAACTCGCATTCAGATAAAATATAGCTTAACTGGAGCAGCCCACATGTGAGTTAATCAGCCGCTTGTGACCGAACAGCTTAGCTTGTAAATGCTATTCGGGAGGTCACGAGTTCCAATCTCGTTGGGCTTTCATGAGATGTGTACTAATGGCTGGTAGCCCCCAAAAAGGGTGAAACAGCTGTGTGATAATTCTTGGCTCTTCAGCATAGGCCAACTTCCATTCCAAGACGAAAGCTACACGCCAGCTTGGTATGCGCCGAACCCCGGAAGTGTTTTGCATGCTGGATGAAAAAGTAAGGATAATTATGCTGTCGAATTAAACTAGCAATCATCTGTTACTCCCCTAGTCACCCCACCTTACTGGAAGGGTTGTTCCAGTCGTCATCAAGTTCCAATTGATTTTGAATTCTTTTATATCAGTATTTGTGAACGAAACAGCTTTCCCTTCAGATCTACCTAGATTTGAACAAAGATATCTTATACAAAACAATGTGGATCGATGTGTTGTCCTGACAAGCAATCGTTTTTCCAAGTTGTTCTTCCTAGAAAAACGAAGAGTAACGTTCGGTGTCCCGATGATGAAATCAATGTGATTTATTCGTCGGATCTAACAAGACAGAGTAGGCCAACCAAGAAAGAGGCATCCACAGGAGCGATGGATTGTCCATTGTTTCTTTGGCCACTGTGACTTTCTTGTCCCGTTTCCATACTTGTTCAGTAGTATGCACCGCTAGATGGCCAGCTGGCATGCTCTGCTCACACGCCTCTGTGTTTATTGTGCCGTCTAGTCGGCCAAGTCTAGTCTAGTCTCCGTTATTTTCGTGCGTTTCGAAAAGAAACTCTAATTACTTGCTGGACAAGCTTGACTGTCTGAAGCAAATCGAAGACTTCGGTTTGTGTCACCTTGTCGTGTGTCGCTTCTAACAAAGCTAAGCCTTTGGATTTCCTGGAATTCTACCTAAAGACAAAAAATTGTTCACCGCTACTTTTGATCAGGCAAAATTTGTTGGATTGATATGGTGACTGATATGGCCACCAAAGTAAATTATCTCTCATTAGAGTCCATGAAGCCTTCATTGGACTTGTTTGCAAAAAAGAATCATTAATAAACTTGAGCCCTGTGACCTTGAAGAGTCACTGAATCAGTGAGTATCGTGTAGGTCGAGTGAGGCTCAGGGAAGTTTTATTAGTTTGACCGCAGTGTCGATTCACACTCTCTCGAAGTGCAGCACGGTGCTTCAGAACTTTGATACGTACTAGATCAAAACTCGCTGTAAATTTAGAAGCCACTTGCCTAGTGCGGTCCTTCGGGTATCCCTTGCTGGAATAAGGCGGGGAAAATCAAGGAACAATCGTGAAATGAATAGTATATCACACACTATGTTGGTCTGTCTTCCGGTCCATACTGTCCAGCTGAATAACCTCACGTAACTCTCGTGCTTTCTGGACCAGCTGAAAAACCGTCCGGCTGCTGATAAATTGCTCCAACCCGCCATCAGTGATGCCCACTGTTCCCACACCTGCCTTGTATTAAGTCCGACCAGTCCGCATCGCATATGGTTCGTGCTCATGTGTTTCTAATTATCCTCGTCTACTGAGGTCAAAGTCCGCAGATGTTGTGGAATACCGGTAGCTCGGGAAACTCTGCAGTTGTAACCTGGGCCAGCTGAAGTGTACATATGATGTCACGAAACGAGTCTGGTGTGGAAACAATTTCTTCAGCCTACAGTTAGAAAATATCGGGGTGATTTGACCGAAATATATAAGGCCATGTGCATCTAACATTCCGAAATGCCCTTAAGGAAGGTGATGGATAAATCACTCTGAGGCGTTTTATCACGTCATTCTATTTGTATTTTTCGGACAATATTCAACAATGTATCACACTCTCTTCTTGTCACTCAGGCCTCGTTGTGCATTCCGAAATACAGACTGCGCATGTACTGAGCTGGTGTTCTTGTACCGTGAGCCGAATTAAACCATTAGTTTCATCAAATGGAGAAGTTGCTAGAATTTGCAGAAAGTCCTCATCTCCGCTTTCAATCCGGAAATATTCTTGGCTACAAATCACCACGGAGAAAGAGGTTTTTTTGCACTTTTTTCGGCGGTGATATTTAGGATCCGGCATCAGTAACCGAGGTCATGAAAAAACTGCATAAAAATTACGAGGACATTTCAGACTAAATAATGTGTGTTGTTATCGTTTGTCTCTTTCCTTTGGGTCTCACAGCCTTCCCCCTCCCCTCCCGATTTCCACAAGTACAAGTGGTGTTGCAATCTGAAATCGACATTGACCAGAAGGACAACCCAAAATATCACGCATGAGCATCTGAAAATCACCTTGACTTCAGTTAGTACTCAATAATCAGATTTCATTCTCAGGTTTTACAGTATCATACTTTGCAACACAAGATTTATTTACTTTTCCAGGATTTGTTTCGCAAGTAAATGTTGGCCGCACAATAACAGAAAAGAGATGTACCCAAAATGCATCTTGATCTCAAAGATCACTTGGCTGAATGCCGTCTTTGGTCATTTAATCACTGTGGCGTCTTCGTAGCACCATCGGGCTTAACCGACTCCACCACACCCGAGATGAAACGGTGCACAAGCGAGGACATTTTAACGAATCAGAATCCTCAGAGAGAGAATAAAGCCAGTCAGTTGATTGAGGTTGGTATATCCACTAGGCGGACCGAAATGACGCCTACCAAGCAGGGCTCGTTTTATTTCGAACGACGAAAATCTGACAGAGAGCAGATTATGGTATGATAAAGTGAATAGCTAAGGTGGAATGGTGCGATGCGTGACTAGGACCCTTTCCCGGCTGAAGCCCATGTAATGTTCTCTTTACGTGACTTGGACTTCTACCAAACACAATGTCCGACTGGTGGGCATGTTGTCATGTTGTCCCAAGCGAATAGTCTCGCTGATTGTTTACTTTCGCTGTGCACTAGGATTTTAGATGAGTTTCGCAAAGAATGTTGAGTCAAACCTTCTAATTGCGTCTTGATCCACCGTAATGTTAGTGGTCTTTTTCACTACTGCTTGAATTTATCGGTCGCTTTTTCGAAAACACACGGATTTTTGGGACTAAATCCCTGCTGCTGTTTCCATTCTCTCCTAAGGCGCGCTTTACTAAATGTTCTAGGACACTTGATCAACAGTGTTTACTAATGATGTATGATTTCGGTGTTGATTCTGTCTCTACCTTGAGCAATAAAACCTGTAAGTAGGAGATCAATATTCTACGGCAACCATCTATGACATACCTATAACTGTTCGAATCACGTGGCCAGAAAAGCAGCACTGGACAGAAAGACCTCGAGCTGGATATTGCTTGTTTATATATATATATATATACATATGGTTTAAATATATAGTTTATCCAGGTTTCCAGTTGTTTGAAAGCCACTGGAGAGTTGGCTCATGTCCTAAGCTAGCCTTCAATACATGTGAGTTCATACACTGATGAATTATGTTGCAAAATGTCTGCAGGAGAACAGATCATCTGTCATGTGATCAATGACCAATCGTGCAACCAACCACAGTAACCTGACTTGTTGTCATGAGGACTCTGATTCGTGATCAAATCTTTGAAAATTTGCCGCCACTAATCAACCCCGCTACCCTATAAAAACACCGGCGGTGGAATTTTTGAAGTCTTCAGGGACCAAGTTTCGCCACCACCAAGTAAGACTGCTCTCAAGATCACTTAGCATACAAGGTGGCTTGAGTACAACGAAGTTTCCCCAAGACGTTGAGAATTATGCAACCTGGCAAAAACCGTTCGCGCTTCTGTAATATATTCACTGACTTCCTCTGGCACGATGCACTTGTGGCGTATAAAGTTAGCAAGATAAACTAATCTATCAACACACACAAGCTCCCCACTTTGGAGTCTTCAAGGGACACAATAGGGTTGAAAATCCTTCAGCAACGCTGCACTTCTAGGGTGCAAAGTGCATGCCAGAACAAGGGGGTAATTTCGATATTCGCTTTAGAACAGTAGACTGATGAAAATGATGATTCGTCAAGGAATACCGAACTACCATTGAATGACAACGGAATTCAAAAGTGCGCGGCAATCAGACTGATGGAGGGGACCTGATAATTTTTCGGTTGAAGTTTCGTCCAGTCGGCGAAA
Organism: Clonorchis sinensis; assembly: GCA_003604175.2. Taxonomy (NCBI): domain Eukaryota; kingdom Metazoa; phylum Platyhelminthes; class Trematoda; order Opisthorchiida; family Opisthorchiidae; genus Clonorchis; species Clonorchis sinensis. Next base: position 22,577,488 of record CM030371.1, on the reverse strand, counting down.
TTAGTCTATGCCGAAAACCCACGAAGCACTAAACAGCTGTTTCATCCTTACTGAAGCAGTGCGCCTCTCACGAAAGTTTTGAACCTGTCACCTTCTGGCTAGTAGTTTGAACAATTAACCTTTCGGCAACGAGCAGCATTCTGATTAACTCGCACTTAGACGGCATATAGCGTCTCAGTCATCTTTCAGTCAAGGAATCCACGCAACCTCGTCACTCGAAAATCCCGTGATGAGGTTTGCATGAACGAAGGGTGAGTGGGGCTATATCCTGTCTTAGTGCGATTCAGTCAGCAAGCCGGCCGGGAGGTCACAAGTTCTTAGAGTTTCTGAGATCCACACGAATAATGGTGCCTACTCAGAATGAAAGGACTATGCACTGTTTCTCGGCTTTTCAGCATAGACTAGCTTCACTTACAGCACGAAATCTCAGTTGGTACTCGGATTGATCAAATTCACAGGCTGAGCTTGCTAACGAATCCGTGCGTGCGCGTGCGTGTGCAGATGAACACGAACAGTTGTACGTGAAGAGGCACAAAGCGCTGTTCGGAGAACCTAAGAAAGCCCGTGGTAGAAATAGGCCATCAGTAGAAAAAGGAAAATGCTACAAGAGAAGTGAAAAATCAGGATTTCCCCGGAGAAATGCATCCGGTGCTTTCATTTCGGCTTTGGATAATACCGATAAACTTTCGATAATTCGATCATCCGATATCGGATTTTCATAGTTCACTCATCAAGGCGACCAAATACTGTAATCGTGCAGCGCTACGAACGATGAAAATACTTGCCACCAGTAAGAAAGATGTATATACTGTTGTTCATACGCCCGTGGATCGATAATCGGACGTGCAAACTCCGTTTCCGAATGTAACAGATGCGTGGTTTTTCAACAATTCATGAATTAAGCACTGCTGATGGATTCTAGCAAGCGTGAACTATATGTACACTGTCTTCGGTTTTTCGTCACGAAGTGACTTCCCTTTCTGATGGAAATCCCGATCTGCTACTCAAACACTGTTACTCTCAGGTAGCCCATGGAATGTGACCAAAAACGAGGTGGTTTTCTCAGGTCTTGTGATTAAAATAAACCTTTTTCACTACTTGTTGAACCTGCAATTCGTTCCTCAAATAAATTTCTTGGATTGAGTAGAGAACAGTACGATTTTCTAGTAGGATTCGCGATTACATTTCCCATTCCCTCACCCCTTCTCAAAGCTATCAAGAAGAACCAAACCGACTGCCAATGTCTATCATGCAATCGACGACGATCTGATCCTGGAAGGATTCCAAGATAAATCGTTGTCGACAAGATCTCTTTCAACGAATGAGTCTGAGGAACGTCCAGCGGAATCGCGTTTACAATTGGCTGTTGAGCATGGAAGTGTCCAAGGTTAGACCTTCTAGTTTTCATCAGCGGGCGGGTTGGGTACCATTTGATTATTTACTATTCTTCTTGTGTTTTGTTCACCTACCGTTGGTTCTCATTTATAGCACGAAACAATTTACGGTCGGATATGCAGTCATTTTTGCCCCGGTCACCAGATGATGATTAGTGTAGCAAGACTGTTAACAATGAATGTGCTTGGTGCGCGAATACACATACTTCCGTGTAAAAGTAATCATGAGAAACTCCCTTCAACCACTAGTTAGATGTAGGGAGAGGGAAATGAGAAATTGCCAGTGCCACCGTCGATGATTCATTTGAAAGTCTCTCATTCACATGCTGCTGTGTCCAAGTTGGGGTGTCTCGATAACTAGGTCATAATGGTCCAGGGTAGTGTGACGAAAATTTTGCAGTGTTGTCGTTCGGCCTGATCGTGAGGGCAGATCGAAGGTGCTTGTTTTCATAGCAGCATTTGGGTCGGCAGAAAGATGAGGATAGGTGAGCGAATGTTGACTAGGTAATTTATTGTCCATGGGAGACGAATCTCTGGTTGGTGCAGTGAAAGGCTTGTGTGAAATTCGCCGTTCACCCATAAGCCTAAAGTTTTTGTCTTGAAGTTTGCCCTAAAACTAATTGTTTTTTTTAACTTCGGGGCAATAAAACGAGAAACGAGTTTCCCACCAAAGAAATTGATTGAAAAGTCAGGGAAATTTCACAGAATTCTCCGTCTAAGAACTTGCTTTTGTCAGTGACGGCATCTGAAATTCATTCCCAAGGACTTCTCGTGCTAAGGGGCTACTTTAGACCCCCAGTAGAACAGAACTTGCAGGTAAATGGGACGAGGCAGTTTTGGTCTAAACACTGCACCAAAGCTCACGTAAACAGAAAATTTAGCTACGTTTACCAGCATATTATCGTGACCGGCAAATTTGAAGCATCAGTAGTCGTTGAAGCGAAACTGAGCCGATTGGTAAAGCTGGTTGCTAGTTTCCTTCACTGACCGTGGCCTTGTATTGCGAACATCTTGCCATCAGCTGAGGAGAGATCATCAGCACCCGCGCTAACGACAACCGAAAACCGCGTGGTACATCCAGGCTGACTGTAGTTCACGTGTTTCGGAAAGCGGATTCGTAAAGCTGCTGAACAAAGTAGCTACTTTAACTATCCCCTTGCAACTGTTTTTGAAGAGGACTTCAATTGAAGCGAAACTGAGCCGATTGGTAAAGCTGGTTGCTAGTTTCCTTCACTGACCGTGGCCTTGTATTGCGAACATCTTGCCATCAGCTGAGGAGAGATCATCAGCACCCGCGCTAACGACAACCGAAAACCGCGTGGTACATCCAGGCTGACTGTAGTTCACGTGTTTCGGAAAGCGGATTCGTAAAGCTGCTGAACAAAGTAGCTACTTTAACTATCCCCTTGCAACTGTTTTTGAAGAGGACTTCAATTAGAGTGGCATATTACAAACACCGCAAAAGGAAAATTTAGCCTCCTGCTTACTTGAGGTCTGTCATTGCAACTGTCCCACTACTGACATATCCCCGTGTCAACTTGTGCAGTTAGAAGTGGAATCTGAACTCGATTGTCAAAGTCCTCCAGGTCCCTGTACGATGGATATCAATACTGTACGATCGATAGTAATATTGTCCCGGTAATCATAAGACAACAGCCAAAATTTGTATACATTCGCATGCGAGCAAATGGTAGGAACCTAAGATATCCCTGTGCCAACCGAACATCACCTAACAGCAGAAAACTGTGGTTAACAGAAGCATCCACAATTTAGAAATCGTGAACATCATTAATGACCGATTGTCACCTCGCAGTCAGTGAGCAAACAAAGTCCACCAGCAGGGAAATTAACTGAGAGCTTTTCCAGACCCTACAATGTATTTACCGCAAAATTAAAATTGACAAAATCGGATCTGACCTACTCAGTATAGCACACAATCCTGCGTGAGACTAACCAACGTATGAGTTGGTCCTGCAATGAGCATAAATTACATCAGCGGTCAACGCAAACAAACACCTTCCAGAGTGTATGACCGTACGCCCTTCATTCCAAAAGAAAGTTTAAAAGGTCAGTTGAATCCGAAATGTTTCTGTGTGCCGGTTCACTCACACAGTCACGTGCTGCAGCTATCAGTCGTTTGTTACTTGCTTACTGGAAGTAGTTCGACTTATCTTGCTACGAAACATACCTCTCCATAAAGCGTGCACTTCAAATGGATGACGACTGTTGCACAGCAAATCCACTTAACTAGTTACTGGCACTGAATTTCTGCATGTTTTCTGCTTAAGATAGTGGCTATTTGTCAGTTGCCCGTCAGAGTAAACAGCAAATACTAATCCCTGCACATTGACCATGCGCCAACCTACCTCGTGTACGCTAGGCTGATTCTGTTCCAATCCCGTACGTCCCTACCAAAGGCGACTGTCCATGTTAACAACAGTCGCCCAGCTAGTAAATGCTAAATTAAATATGAACAAAGGGTTTTCAACAACCTTGTGAGTAGTGCATTACGTCTATAAATTTGAATGCTAATCTGACTGGTTCCATCAAGGGAAGGTCAAATTATACTTTGCGACGGTACTGTCTAGCATACTATCCTGAGATGTGTTCCCGCAACACTAGGAAACTTTTTTCGTACCAGAGTGTGGATAGTGCGAGCTTCCCGTCACTTCAGCTATAGGGATAAAAGTTGTGTGCAAATTTGTTTGAATGAATACCGAGGGATTTTTCGGCAAGCACCACTGCCACTTGTGCTTCACGGTCAAACCTTTGAATATAAAGCTTTGGTTCAAAGCCTCGATCGATTTTCACTTAATGATTGAGTCTCCAGCAGGGAAATGAGTTTACTAGACAATCTAAGATAACGACAGCTTGAAATATCGGAGGACGTCACTTGCGCTGGTGACATGCCATTTGGCCAGCATAAATGCCATTGTACGAATATCAGCTATATTTTATAGCAAGCCAAGCAATCCAGAAATTGTTCCCGACAAAGTCAAAAAGTACGCTTGGACAACTAGCAGCAGACAAGTAGAAGCAACGCTTGCTTTGCAATTTGAAGTTTGAAGCCTTAATCCCAATTCCACAGGGTAAAGACCTATTCACCTTTCAGCGGATTTAAGCTTAAAAAATACAAAAACTGTCATAAATGAAATCAAAGTCAGCTGGAAATAAAACCTAGCACCTGAACACCTGAAAGATACAAATTGCCCTCCGACAACTCATTCATTAATACTTAAATTGTTCTTACTTCAAAGGCCCAACAAGATGAAATAAACCTTACCCAAAATCCAAACAAAAACTCTACTTCATAGGCTCTTGTTTTGGGCCCGAAAGTAAGTTTGATAATACTTCTTGATCAACAGTAGTAAGTTCCTGCGGTTAGCAAACATTTTGAAAAAGCCTCAAACGAAAGAAGTCCCATGTTGTTCACAAGTGTCTCTCAAACACAGAAATCGTGAAGAAACAGGCTTGATCCTTGCTATTCCGCAAAATTTCATATTCAATATAACTCATTAGAACATTGGAGCCTCAACACAATGCAACTTCGATGGAATGGAATTCAGGTAGTGTGTTTGTACTACGTATTTTGACATAAACCAACAAGGAACTCTCGAGGTGGGTTGCGCAGCCTGCTTGTTGCCAGTCGGCTCACGCTCTTTTATGACCCTCTGTTCGTCGACCTTACCATTCTTTCATTCTACCTTTGCATTTTGGGTGCCGCATGGAGCCAGCATGACCTCAGCAGGGTCTTCTTCCTTGGATCATCTGTGTGAGAAATCCGTACAGGTCACAACAAACACAAAACCAGTCATCGCGTACATAAGCATCGACAGATGACAGCGTTCTTTCTAACCGGCTTGGAAAAAGGACCTTTCGGTGACCGAAAACGGTTTAAATAATTCTTTCACTAAGTCTAGCAGAAAAGTGCAAGGATAGCCGCATTTTTGGAGAATGCTTTCAAATCTGTCGATGCCGGTCTACATTCCCGAGATTGTTTGTTTGGTTCAGAACCAGCCAGTGACCAAAGTAGATGGAAGGACCTAATAGAGTGAACTTTTATGGTCAAACAAGGTTATGTGCAAAGTCATTAACTTACCGCACCGATGTTATGAGCACCACAGGCTGCTGATACGGTCCACCGCACTGGTCTTTCAGACTGTAGGACCTCGTGGATTGTACCCTGAGTTTTGCACTTCGACATAATATGCGCATCTGATTACCGTTCTTGCAATATCGGACTAGCAATGTCTACAGAAACGCTAGGGTTGTTACGCTGACCACAAAGGCCCTAAGCCCGGAAAATCTAGCGACACCGCTTCCAACGGGCATGGACACATGGTGCTGCGGGATGAGCTTTCGGGAACGTTGTGTAAGGTGGATGGTCTAAAGGCAAAGTAAGAATCATGAAGGTCCGTAACGGAAATCGATGAGTTTAGAATGGTTAACATGAATTCGAAAAGATACCGATTTATACATATATACGGATAGTTGTACACTAAAAATGGGCTCCTTCTTTAAGAACTTATTGAGGACTTAATTCACCTTAAGACTTAGTATCCTGATAGTTCAACACTGCACAACTTGGCAACGCTGACAAACGAAGGCCGATGTCGGATTTCTCACATTTATGCGCAGTGAATTAACCACATTTTTAACAAATAAGTCATGGGGGAACCCACAGGAACCAATTATATGAAAAAAAATTTTACCTGTTTTTGTATGAAGCGTTCTTGCCTGTCTGTAAGTTGCGCTGTCAGACTAACATATTCCGTCTTTCTGGTGCCAGAAAAATAACAATGTTGGTATTCTTCAGAGCCGGAGCGCTTCCCAAAGCTCCAATTCCTTGTCAATGAGTCAAATTTTGACACGAACAAGCACGACCGTATACACTATAAGCAAGAATTAGCTTCGTGCAAAATCACGATAACACGTCGCTGATACTGTCTGACTTGGGATTCCAATGCATCGGGTGAATAGACATTAGGCATTTTGAGAAGAGTCACGCGAGGTAAAAGTGGTATGAAATGATTTCACCTCCATAGTGTATTGTTCTGGGAAATCATCATCTTCTATCTGATGGTCTAGCTTCCATGGTTGACTCCTGTCCAGGGTTTTAATCCCCCCGCTTGTATTCCCATCTGCTTGAACCCGCCTTAAGACGGAAAGCAGACCAAACTAAACCAAACTTAGGTCAATTCAAACGCAGACCACCTGTCCAGAAATATACTACATCGCGTGTTTCAACCGGTCAGACATCTATGAAACTTTCAAAAAGTTCTGTTAGGTTTGGTGCTTTCCATAGCTTTCTGATGCATCTGTCCTACTTAAGTTGGCCCTAGGAACGTTCCGTTAGTATGGCCCACGAGTCCCAGGCATCGGGAATTCCTCCAAGACACTCACTACTTGGTAGGTGCTACTGAACGACGGATGCAGTTTGCTAAACATTAGAAGGCCCAAGAGATCTGGGACTATGAAATGAAGGAAAGCTCCATATTATCTGATGCGAAATTATTTCTGCTCTCCTGTGCGTTGAGACGTTTGTAGAGCTATTGTCATCCACTATAATACGCATCTCTGTTTCGCTAGTAGCCTACGGACAGCAGAGTTGAACTCAGTATGCGAAACGCCTACACAACACTCTAGAATGCTCAGATGACTGGTGAGACGTTTGAAGCATCCGATTGTCTCCTAAGAAGCCCACTACATCAAGGTTAGAGTAACGCCAAACAAGACAATACAAGAAATTCCCCTTGTTCGTTAATGCTGCCGAATTTTCCGTCCAACTGACGTGTTTAATGGAGAGCACTACCGGATGACTATTATCCGTGGTTTTGGTTCCTTGCAGCTATTGTTTGTTTCTTTTACTGAGACTTTACTGGTAGCCTTGTGTTCCAACCACCAGAGATGACGGAAGAGTTTGCATGGAGGTTATGCAACCTAGAAACCTCCGAATTGATATGGACGAGAAATTCCTTAGCTATTATCTTTGGTGTGCCTCTTTTGAGCCGCCTGGGTTTTTTTTAGAGCGGCTGAGCTATAACGGTCTGAACTGAAGTAGTTCGTCGTCATCCAGACTAAATAAATACCTACAGACATCCAGGCAACAGAAGATTGTGTTGCATTGTGTGAATAAGTTCTAGTCTTCGAAATAATGTATAGCTCGGGGTTTCTACCGCGCGTCCCCAGTAGACTACGAGGTGTGAAATCAGGATAGACGTTTTGGAGCGTGAGAGGTTGTGTGGCGGTTCACTTTTGAGTAGGTTTCAGGCTAAATCCTAGTGAGACAGTGATCTGATGTAGCTGAAGGCATTTTGCTTCTGTAGGTGTACAGACTCAATTTGTCTCTTAAAAAGGTTTGTAGGAAAACACAAATGAGCGTGGCTTTAGGTCATCGAGTGCCAAGGAGATTCATTCAGTTTGTACTTTGTCAACTCGTTGTGTTCTCGGACTAGATTTGGTGGCTATTTAGTTTACATTTGAGGGACCGAAATAGAATTGACTTTTCAGTTTGAACGCTATTGGGAGTTTGTCCATCTTAGAAGACCTACACCGGTTTCCTTGCTAGTTACATCTCAGTTCACCCGGGCTACTGAGGAGTCTCCTGAGACAAACAGTTCATCTGTATTGTTGGGCTGCTAGTAGGATTTCTGACCAGACTGGTAGCACTGTCCGATCGCATAAAATTTAGTGCTCCATACTGCATGAAAAAAGATGTTTTCTCGCATCCCCATCTTCAAAATACAATCTGTCTAAGAGGAAGGTCCTTACCTTTTTCGCTTATGGCTATATGTGTGCTCTGGAGGCTTTCGACAACCTGGCGGGTACGTCTTCCTCTAGGAAGTCAACTGACCAAGACTGAACTGAACCGCAATTCTCGCATCCTCGTTTAGTTCAAAGGTTACGAAATAAGAAGTCAACTGACCACGACTGAACTGAACCGCGATTCCCGCATCCTCGTTTAGTTCAAAGGTTACGAATGAAAAACTATCGAACCAACGCAGTGTACAACGGTTTTCTTAATGGTGAGAAAACTTCTGCGGCCAAAATTCAAAGGTCTTGTGAACAAATGCTAGTTTCGAGTTGGTCGTTTACAGGTTTAGACCCCGTATTTCACTATCCGGGATATAACTGAAAGTTACTAAGTTGATGTGTTCCGTGAGCATTCCGCGGCGCTCTAACCCCTTTTTCGGAGACACAACTCACTTCAAAATATCTCGTACTAATTTTCCCCTCGGATTCTGTGTCCGTTCTTTAATAGCTTGATCAAGCAATACATTAGTTCGGAGCATTGGAATGTGTTCGTTAGTCTGATATTCTGTCAACCTCCACATTGTTCTTCCTCTGTTTATAGGCTACCTTTCGTTTTGTGAAGAAAAAAGTTGCCGTAAGAAAGGGTGACTTGACAAGAAGTTTATCTTGCCCAGACTGTTATTTCGCTCTAAACAAACAATTCGAATGCTCCGTCGCAGTAGTAACTAAGCACCAAAGTGGAGTTTTTCCACATGGATATTTGACACGGAATTAATGCCATTCTGGATAGTCCGATCTGATGCTGATCCTCTGTATCACAGGAAAGTTGTAGTCTGACGCCAGAATAAAGTGGTGAGCACAAATGCAATTCTAGAGAGCAGAACCTATTTTTCAAGTGGCTGAATCGGAAATTCACGAGTACTATCAAAAGTAGTCTCTATGGCGAGTGACTAATGAAAAACTCGAAACTGCAGAGGATCCCTTTCCATTGTTTGGGAAATCATTTTTTTAGAAAGTTGATAGCGTGAGGAGAGTCGGGAATTTTTAATGGAGATTTCATCCTCTAATTGAAAAGTAGTGAAGCACCGTACAGCTGTTTCATCCCTATTGAAAATCGTCAACAGTGCGCACCCCACGAAACTCCAGTAAGGAGTCTCGAACCAGCGACCTGCGGACTCGTCGTTTGAACACTTAATGGTTCGCCCACGGGTGGCTGATCAGAAGGACTTCCGGTGACTTGTCTTAGTTCCTTTCTTTACTTACTCAGTGGGTTTAAGACTAGACTGTGTGTTTTGAAACATTACCCTTTTTCACAAAATTTCTTGGGATTGAATGATCCACAGAACATTGGTTTGTTCCTATTCTCTTTATTGTTCATGAGAACAACAGAGTATTTTTCTGAGTCACCCAATCTCCGACAAAAATAGCACCGTCTTGCACGTCACCACGTTTAAAGTGCTCTTTTTTTAGATAGGTATCAGCAACGGTCGTAGGTTTTCTTCAGACGACCGGGATCACTTTGTGTGAGGTCTAACGTTGTTACTAATTACTACTTGTACATACCTTAACACCTTGAGTTATCCCATCCAGTGAATAAATGTCACACTTACCAGCGCCACAACAAAAATAATATAGGTTGAATGTTCAAAATGCAAAAAAACGACAAGGCAACTGATAGACATGACAATGGAACAATTATATTGCTCAGGGCGCAATGGGAAGAAGTCTTGTTGCTGCTCACCTGCTTTTAACAACACAACAATGAAAGTGCCTAAGAAAATTTCTAAAGATTTTTTTTCAGTGTGCTATAAGCATCCGGTTTTCAGTATTAAAAAATGACCTGCTGGGATGCAATGGCTGTTGTCCAACTTCCAGAAGGTGTTTACGCTCATTCGCTGTTTGGGTTCGGAAAATCGAACAATCTGTGCAAGTTGCTCTAAACGCGGTAAATGTCACTCCATCAGAAATGTTGCCTTGGCAACTGGATTATGGAAATGCCAAAACGCACCATGTTTTCACGAACACATTCACAATCTCCTCTTAATTTTCATTTGAATTGCTCAGTTGAAACGTAGCTTTGTTTCAGCGAGGTATTTTTGTTGTCCTTCGGCTGGATGGTAAACCACAAAATTGACTGACATGTATTTTGTAAAATTAACGGTAATACCCCGGTAACGGGTAGTCTCACGACCTTTCAGTCTCCGCTAGGGTGAAACGGAACACATTCGCAATTTGCGAACGATCGATAAGACCCTAAGTATCTCAAGTAGTCACTGTCACATTTATTGTACAATACAGAAACATTATCCATTGCCTTTTTTCACCTTTGATTTTAATCCCCATTTGGTAACTTTGACGTTTGTTTATGCAACAAAATAATGTCATCCAATAACAGAACCGTCAAATGGTTGCCCGTCGGGCAAATGGCTGACGCATACTATGTGAGGGGATTTGTGCGCAGTTATGCGCAGTCTGTTAAGATGCAGCCTAAGTTTTCTGATGTGAAATGTTGATTTCCTTTTGTTGGATGGAAGTCTTGCTAGGCTTCGCCGATGCAGCCTGTCCTTTGGAGACCTTCTCAAAGAAGCAGTGTAGGAACAGGCAATTTCTTCCGTAATATCCCCCTTCCCCGAAGAAATAGCTCCTTCAATCACTGAGCCTTTATGTTTTCCTTAGTGTGTTGGGTCACTAATCATGAAGCTCAGAATGTTTTTGCTTCACCGTTAGTCTACTGTGGGACTGCCGAGAATTTAGTGGCTCTGCTTGACCAAATTTGACATGATGTGGTAGATAACGAAACTTAGAAAGTGGGTTGAAAAATTATATATAGTAACGTCTTTCTAGATGGAACACTCCCCAAAAGGACCGAAACGTCCCCAAGAGCGTGAGACGTTTTTCATAGGGTTCGCCGACTTACCTCCAATTACCCAATACGAAACAGGGCATTTATCCCGAGACGTGAAAGATGAATTCATTGATTTTTCAGGTTTACACCCAGAAAACACTATGTGTGCTTCGAGTTCTTTAGTGATTACATGTTATACTTTCATTAAATCTGGTAGTGTTGCTATCATTTATGAAACCTCCTCGTCCATTACCACAAGACTTTGTGTTCTAAGCGGGTTACCAAGTAGGACGTCCTGAGAATGCATCGCAGTCGTTCTTTCCGCTAACTCACCACGTCTGCCTATAGTTTCATTCGCTTCAATGCTGGTAACAGCTAGCAGAAAATATTATGAAGAATTTAAGACTTCTGAGCCGTAAAATCGATGTATCTCATTTCACTCATTAACTGCGCCTGTTGTGCTGTTTCTCGCATCGCGAAGACGAGCCTTTCATAGTCCACCATATTCCATTTTGATCTCATTTACTGTAACCATTCTTGTACGCTTGCACTTTTTGTACGTGCATAGAACTGACATTCAGTGACCAGCATTAACTTTATTATGCTCCGCTTCGGAGAACCATTTGTTTTTATTCAAAGGTGGAAGAAATCCCTGGGCGAATTTGATTTCCCACCATCCTTCGCACACATGATAACTGGTTGAGTTGCAAATGAGGATTATTCCCCCGTCAAGGTCAGGGATTGACGACGCATCTAACATTAGTATCGCACTGCGGACACCCTAACCTTTAGGACTCATGAGAACAGTTCAAAAAGGCCACACACACCAGAAGTAAAGGCGTGCATGTTGGCTTGTTACCATTCGTAAGCAAACACAGATATTGTATTTCGATCCAAGACTACAGCTCTCTTTTCGACCAAGCACGTAGTATCGCCTGAGAAGAAGTAGATTGCTTGGAAGCGTGTTGACGTTCACTCACTAACCCGTCTTTCCAAAGCGTCGCAAAAAAGGAGCAATAGTACCCCGGCACCTTGCCGGAATAAGATCATTCGCCTAAACGTACACTAGGTGGAATGAATATTCGAAGGAAGTCGAGTAAGCAATTTTGCCACTTAGCGGCGCAGTGCACCTTTGGGACTGTATTCTCTCGTCCCAACTTCTCTTGTCACACTTGGCATAGAAAATGTCTCGGAATGGGAGCACTTCTCAGTTACCAGGCTCTTTTTGAGGAGTACTGTAGTGTTGAAAAACAGTAACCAAAAATCCTATCATTTATAACTATGATAGTTTTCTGCAAGTACTGTAGATGGAAATTCCATCGGAGACCGGTGGAGAAGCAGCAAGATTCTATGTAGGACGATGAAGGAATAACCCAAGACGCTAAACCTAGGCCACAGTTGTACAACCGTCCGGCAAAAAAGTTAGGTGATTCTTATCATTTTGCTGGTGCTATCTTTACATATCTAAATGTGAGAATTCACTCCGGTTTAGAGCCAAGCATGTATGGTCTTTAGGGGGCTTTTTGATGGCATACCGGGGCTCTCTACCATGACGGTTCCTTCGAACTATTGATTAGCTATTCTGCCTAGCCAGTGAGACCCCATATTCTGCGCAGATTGAAATCTAGGATAAACTGTCCCTATTTTGGTTACTGTCCTCTGACACGTCACTGTACCTGATATTCTTTGAAGCCACTCTCACTCGATCAGCCTCGGATTGTCTCCATATTCACCACACAAAATGCAGTAGATGAGCGGGAAATCCAGTCAGGCTTATCTAAACTAAGTAGGCATCCAGAGAATAGCCCAACCTCACGAAAAAAAATGCAGGCATTCAGTAAAGCGCTTCTCGCTAGTTTGGAACTTCTCCCGATCGGGGTATAAGGTTGTATTCCATTAAGATAACGTTTAGTGGAACGGTCTAAGTTTTTCATTAATGTACGTCGAACTGTTAAACACTACGCATCTGTGCTTACAATCATAAAAATGTATGATCATGCACAGGCCCTAAAAGCCGTGGCTTGGAATTTAGTCCGCACAAGGGGGTGAAAAAAATCGGTTGCATCGTGTTTGATATATTTATGTCACAATCAGTTCCATGAGTGAAAAGCCTCATCGGTGCTAAACTCTAAATCACCACGCCAGCAAAATGAATTATCATACATTGTTTTCATAGCATCGAGACTGGTCATATTCAGCGACAACTCCCCGGGGTTGTACGGCTGCAAACAAATTAAAACGAAAAACAAGAGCAGTACCGATGTTTATGCTTGAATGATCGATCGATCGATCGGCGGGTAATTCAACCTGATTGGGCAATCACTTTCGTGTACACGGAGATGGACTGTACGTGAAGCTATTCTATGCTGAAAATCCGGAAAGCACTGTACGGCTGTTTCATCTTTAGTGGGAATCACCTCAAGAATTTCCAGGCAGTCACGAACCCGCCACCTCCCGATTAGTAGTTTGAACACAGTCGCTTGGCCACGAGTGCCTGATCAGCATTGCACTACCACAATGTGGTTTATTGCATGCACAACCACATACCCTTTTGGGGAATCCCAGGGACTGGAGCGATGAATGTCATGACTGGTGCCACACTAACTAATTATAAAAACCAACCTCTTCAGTATTTTCGACATCCAACTTCCATCGGTGAATCGGACACGAAAACCACCAAAGAGATTGACCCTATGGTTTGTGTCGGCAAACTGCCGATCACTGACTTGTGTTGATTGTTGTTTGTTTTTGAAACCGAAAAAAGCGAAACACTTCAACCCCAAAGGGAAGACCCATGCGGCATAACGTCATGAGCCGACTTGGCCACCACATCACCACCATGCAGCGGTCTATGTGGTGTGATTTGTGTGCAATTCATAGAGAAACTTGAAGAAATATCCCCGCCAGTCCCGAAAATAACTTGACCCGACAAATTATCAGACGTCAAGTGAAAGTAAGCGTCCGAGCCGACCGTAAGGTCCGGTGGACACGAGAAGCTAAGGAAATGAAAGAGGTCCAGAAAGCCTGTAATGCCCGAAGATTATTTCAGTTGATCCATGCTACCGATACCCGGAAGCCACCCATGAGCGAAACCATCAAACATCAGAATTGAACGACCATCTCCAACAAAGAAGAACGCCTCGACCGGTGGGCTGAATAATTCGAACAACAACGGTCGTGGCCACCAGCTGGCACTCTTCTGGAGTCCACAAGTGAAGTAGAACCCGGTGAACGTGGAACCACCTACGGCGTCGGAGGTTTACGATTGCATATGTTCTCCTAAGCGACACCAAGCTTCTGGTCCGGATGGCCTCCACTGGCATTGTTCAGGGACGGAGTGAAGTCCTCAGTCAACGGTTGTATGATTTCCCGACCACCATTTACGAAACGTATACTATCCCAAACTACTAAGAAAAATTGATAATCATTTTTAAAAATGGGCTCGTAGTGCGATGATCCCCCTGTGGGGGATCGACTTGAACCGCGTTGTAAAGAGGCTGTTAGCGTCACTGTTGCTTCGTCGCCCTACGGTCACTCGTGAAACACTCACTCGAGAGCAGAAAATAGGATTCCGGCGTGGTAGGGGTTGCGTCCGCCAAGTCTTCACACTCCGTCAGGTGCTAGAACAGCGCCATACGTATAAGCCACCCATAATTCTAGTATTCCTGAATTCCCAAGGCGCATTCGACTCGGTTGACGGGTCTGTGTCCCTTGACACGCTTGCCCACCAAGGAATGCCGCGGAAGTCCGTGAACACAATAAGCTATTTGTTTGCTCAGACTTCCGGACTTGTGAAAGTATACGGTGAACTCTCCTAGAACTTTCCTGCATAAAGCGGTGTCCTCCAGGGATGCCCAGTCTGTCCACTCCTATTTAATAGCGTGATCAAATAGTCTTTGACGAAAACCTTGTCGAGCTGGAAAATGCAGACGATATCGTCCTCGTTTTTGAAGAGGATAAGAAGTCACTGGCGTCTTTGGATGAACTGACCAAAGCCTTTTGTATACACTTTGCACCCACAAAGTGTAAGGTCATGCTCGTGGATATGCAGTCATTGAACACGCCAATTACAATCTAGGGAGAGGCATTCGGAATTGTGAAGCGTTTTACATATCCTAAAAGTTGTATTAGTTCTGAGTGTAGTGTGACAGATGAGGTCAATGCACGAATCTGCAAAGGCTCGGGTCGCGCTTGCTAATTTGGAACACCTATGGCGTCAAAGTGGTGTGTCCCTGAATCTCAAGGGACGTGTGTATCAAGCTACAGTGCGGGCTGTTTTGTTATATGGCTGTGAGACTTAGCAACGGAACTGAGACGTCTTTAGGTGTTCGACAATCGTTGTCTTAGAACCATAGCTCGTGTGGGTTGGTGTCGGCGAATCCGTAACGAGGCAATTAGAAAGCGAGTTTTGGGTTGTGCAACGGGTACTTCCATTGAAGAATGTATCCAGCACCAGAAGCTGCGTTGGTTAGGCTATGTGTGGCGTATGCCGAACCATCCTTTGCCGAAGAGGGTGCTTTTTTTGTACCCAATTCAAAATGGTGGAAGCAGGGAGGTGGTCAATCTTTGACCTGGCAGAGGGGTATGAAGGAGATTACGAAAAGCCTGTGTACGACTCGCCTTCCAGGATGAGATTCGCGTGATCTCCCGTGTGTCTGGTTAGAGACGCTGCAAAATATGGTTGCTAATCAATGTCACTGACGTTCTTGTTATCAGTTTCTATCCAGATAGCCTGAATGAGTGTTTGGAGGTGTAGGCAGATTGTAGTAAGCTAGTACCATTCCATTCACTGTCCACCTTTATTTTTTTCACACTAAGGCTTTCAAATAAATCATGATTGTATGGCAGCGAAGCATCATTATTGAACACTGATATCCTGCTGTCCATGAGGACGATGAGATGTTATTTCAGGGGCTTCAAAGGCGACTACCTGAAGTAATAACCAGCCGATGGTGCTATGAATAGCTTTGTTAACTTCCAACAGAGATTTCATCCCGCCAATGAAGTCTGTCTATTCTGAAAAGCCGAGGAGCACTGCACCGCTGCTTCAGCCCTATTGGAAATCAACGGCAGTGTGCATCTTACGCGTTCTTCTGGCCAGCAGTTGAGCACGACGGTTTGGCCACCAGCGGCTAATCAGCAGTGGAATTAGCTCTGACTTGCCGTTTCTAAATCCTGTCTAAGTAACAGCTATTCACACGGTTGACCACCCACTATTGGCTGAACGGCTAAGTTTCCAAACACTGGACGGAAGGCCGCGGTTTCGAAACCCTCTGAGTCTCATGAGATACGTATTGCTAATAACTGGTCTTTGATTGTGCTTTGGTCTTTACCACAGGTAACTGAGGCATTCTAATCACTAACAGTGAGCGGAAACATAATGAACCCTTTAGTGTGTCTAAACGGTCGCTCTAATCAATCGCCCCGGCACATCCCATGAACTAACTGCATATTGGCCAACAACGGGAACTAATCTCACAATTTCAGCTTACAGCTCACTGCTTGCAATGATCATTTTCAATGATTTCCCCCTCTGGGCGTGTTGAACCATCAGGCTGCCCATAAGGCTTCCTAAGGAAAAGTTCGTAAAATTCAGTCTTGATATGGCCAATCAAAGCTTCGGTCGCTTATCATACATGACGCGTGGCTTTGGCTACATATTGCCAACAGTTTCTACCGGGATTCACCGATCACCACAACCTAAATTCTTGAGACCTGTGAACTGATTTCCAAGGTTTTCCTAACAAAGCTCCTCTTCAGCTCGCAAAATTGTTCTTCAGAAGGGATAGGCGAAAACAATTATCCTTTTTCAAGCAGCCCCAAATGAAGCCACATTTCTATCTGGTTTTTCGGGGCACGAAATGTTCCCTGAAAAGCAACTCAGAAGGCTTACTTCGACTGCGAGAAGACATTAGAATGGAAATATTTTGTGCTATCTATCCGTATTTACTAGTTAGATGTCATCTTAGATGTTTGATCTTATAAATATTGATAGTAAACTTTCCCGAATTATCATCGGCTGCTGCTAGACTTGGCCTGACTAACAACCTAACGCATACAGTTCCATGTGTAAAAATGCAGACTCAGGGCGATGGAACTGGGACGTTTGCTATTATGATGTTGTTATCGAGGTCATAGGAACAACTAGTAGAGGCTCGTTACCATCTTTGTATCTTTGTGCTAACTATCTTGCCTTGTTATTCCTGCTTTAGTTAAGCTAGCTGGCACAAAAAAGCTTATCGCTTGGAATCAACCCAGTCGCGAGTAGGTAAGCATTTGAATAACCGGACGCTTCTATTCTAGAACACCTAGAATGATCCGTCGCCATTTGAAAGTATCCAGACGCAGCTGAGGGCTTGTCCGTTGGGCGCGGAAAGTGGGTATCCTCCAGTGGTTTCTTCATTAGAAGTGTCTGTGTTGAGCGACAGGAATAGCATACTTCTAAGGTACATTACGAAACCAGGAGATGGGAGAAGTATAAATCGTTCAAGTTAGATGGGCTAATTGACCCACTTTTGCACAACTCGTCAAAAGACAACCAATTCCACAGCATCCATGGAAAATACGTTGCGGTGGTCACCTCCCCCTCGTAACTTGTCCCATCAGAATGGGAAACTCCTCTGCTAAAATGACCATTTGTACCGGTCCATTTTGAATGGAAATGTGTCGATCAAGAATACTCAATGGATGAATTTACCCCTATTTGCTGAGCGATTTCTTCTGCTTTCTATTGGGTTTGATTTTCCGTGCAATGGAGTGGTCCCTCGCCGTATTCAATACAGTACATAATGAAATTCAACATTCGGCGGGAGCTCAACACTGGTTGGTCTAGTTTTTTCAGTCAGCGGTATGGTGAATTCAATCGCTGGTAAATCCGCGGTTAACCAATTAAATGGTCGAGGTCTTCAGATAAACATTTCATGATCTTCTTGACCCTCACAGGTGAACAGTAAAGGTTAAGTTCGTTCTGGAAGACGCCGCTAATTTTAGGTTGTCAATGATTATCAAGGCAAAAAATCTCCGTACTTTTAAAAAGTGGTGATCTTACGGGACTTTTTACATGCTGTTTCTTGATAATGCATTTGTAGGATATTTAGGTTTCAGTCCGCGTGCACGTGAATCTGATGAACGTCGAGTGGATAATCGAACACCCCTTCAGGCTTCACGATACAGTAGAGGCCTTTTTCAGGCGAATTTAACCTTTAGATTATGAATAGGTTCTGTCGCGAAGGATAAACACACATATATATTATCCTAAAAATGCTAGGGGCGAAAATGCACGAAAGTGGCAACATCAGTTTATCAGTGAGTTTATGTTTGCTACGTCATCGCAGCTGACCTTCTTTACAAATCCGAATACAAACCAGTTAGATAAGACGAGGAAAAGTGAAGCAGAACGTGTAACAACTGATGGCAAACTGAATTTAATTCTGGGAGAACTTGCACAGTGCCAGACGTTTGGGTGTCTCATAGCATTCTCTGTTTGTTCCCCACTGTGCACGAATACTCCGAACAATTTCAAGTAAAGCGAATAAAATTGAATACAAATATACCTAATGAATTTCTGATTTATTTGACCCAAGGGGACCTCACTTGTTTCATAAGACCCTTCAAAATAGAAACCCCCAGAAGTGACCAAGTTGATCGGGCCTATTAGGTTGTCCCTATTGAGAGTATTATTCTACGTGGTACGGTATATCCGTCGAAAAGACAGAAGACACAAACTAGTTAAGGACGTTTGAAATTAGTCTAAACCAACGATACTACTCAGAAGATTTGTGAAAACTCTTCCACACACCACCACCAGGTCCGACCATTTCCCGAATCACTAGGTAAGCTTACTCCTGGAAATTTCATTCGACCTATTTCATATTTGGACACCAAAATGGACGGTGTATATTCAAAAACTCGTTTTCAGCTTTACGTGGTATAAAAACGATCAGACGAAGCTCTCCTTATGAAATTCTTCACAGAATGTTTTATTCACGTGTCTCCTTGCGTATCGAGTGGGCTGACATTCAAGAAACGAAGCCACAACTTCCCAATTCGAATATGGGATTATCTAACTTACACACTTTAGTTTAGTTTTAATTGAAATGAGATGTACAGTGAATGTGTATCATGATCGACGTACAACTAACGAAACACGCAAGTACAACAAACTGTTGGAGTGACGGTCTTTCTATCAGATCTACTGAGAGTTCTTATCCTACTCTGGCATGAGCACGGCTAAGTCGTGAACAACTTGTTCCAGTTATGTTTCATCATATTGTTTCAATGGTTTTCGTCGACGAGTACTTTAAATATAAAGTCTCGGTGAATAAGTTGGGAAATTTGCCTTTAGCGTTCCATCCTTAATGGAAAACGAACGCTACTGTGACGCGACGGTTGAGCTCTACTGGAGGATACCATCCTCAAGGAATCACCAACGAGCGAGGAAGTCTTTCGCTAAGAAGTCATTTATTAGCAAACGCAAACTGAGCAGTAACAAGTCATTAGACAGGAAACTAAACATCTCATGTGCACATAGTCTTTAAAATCGGAACATTCTCACGCTTCCTCTTGGACTCTCCTAGATATTCATTGACTATTACACAATACTAAACGAACAATGCAGAGCTGTTCCACACTTTCCACAATAAACTTAACCTTCCGTCAGATGTGCAGTGGAACTTATATTTCAAACCATAGACTACTCGCATGCTTCATCAGCAGTATCCACCGTTGCCAGTTCGGCCGATTGATATTGGTCTGACAAACACGGTCTCCTAGGTTTCCCGGAGGGCAGTTGGTACAAATAGAACGAACCGTTCCTTGGGATTTGAACTATTCCAGTGGTCTTAGGCCGGCTACAGCTACCCTTCGATCATGCTTTGGCTGAGGACCCGAATCGTCCTCCTGCTAAATTTGGGTACCCCAACAACACCTGAGGTCACGTGCAACCTGCAGCTGCTGCTGAGAGTTGCACCAATGTCGGCAGGCTTCTGTGATTCATCGAAAGACACCGAGAAGAGTTCAATTACAGTCAAAAATCCAGTGCATAATTTGGGTGCCTCAGCTTAGCAGAAGCACGCCTTTGTGATATGCTTATTTTGGTCATGAGAATCCTTTGTAGTCTTGCACTGATCACCACTTGTTTCCAACTAGTACTGGGCCTAGGTGCAATGGAGGCCGTTGAGCTACCTGGCGTCCCCCTGCTGGTGAGCACCCTTCGAGGTAAAATGACCACGTTGTCATCAGCTACCGATGGCGCCGAGCGCTTTGCAATATACAGGTTGATTCAGATCATGTCCACGTAAGATGAACATTTTCATTGTACTTTCGCGATAAACCAAAGAAACGGGTAGAAGACTAGCTTTGCAAACAACATTTTATGGAAACATGCCAAAGTTTCCTGAGCGGCGCAGTGCATGCGGCTTCCTTGAAAGACACCGATCGTAACTAGGATGGTATAACCACTGCAGTACATAAAAGTCTGCTTATAAAGTTTTCGGGCGCGTACGCGGAAACCACTGGATCGCACACCACCGTCAATCGCCGATGCAAGACCCTCTATCCTTCTGGCCTCAGAGTAGAGCTTCGCCAGATGATTAGCCCAAACAGAAATGGAGGCCAGTGAGGGTGGGACTGCACAAAATTTGTTCCAGCTATTCCATAACGAACCCAAATTCGCCGATGTTTCGGCTTTTGGTTTTGCCCCTTGAAAATGCGAAGCCGTACATTGATATTTTCCATTCCCTTACGGTTCTCTGAATAACTTGGGTTTCTTGATCGGCTCAAGTATCTCAGCAGCTGTATAAGCTGTGACTGTAGTTATTTAACGGATAACAAATATGTGGTTGGCGTTCCTCAGCTTCAGTTATTTTTGGCGTCGGAAAAGAATTCCGGTCTGCGTATCCGACACAACTGTAAGAGCGGCCTTACTGTATAGTTGGGCTACTTGGTTACTTTCTTCCGAGGGCCACAGTCGTCTTCACAATTTTGATTACCAGTGTCTGCATAGCATAGCAAGAGTTGGCTGACTGCACCGAACATTTAACGCCACGGTGCTTGATCCGGTACTTGGTGCTGAGACCGGATTGTTAGAGCAGCAGACTGAACTTGCCAGGTTGCAGTGTAAGTACCACACAAGCTCGAACACTGTCTGTCAAAGAACGCTTTGTTTTCCATTCCAGTCATTGTTAAAGGGTACCATGACCTAGCAGCATCGACTCAAAGCGGCTACATTTAAACTGTGAGATCATCGCGCCCTCTTGGCCGGGGCCCACGTGATCCCGACTGAACGTGGTCGGAAACTCCGTACAACATTGCACGCATGCCATCGTTTTCTAGCTGGAGTGTCTAGCTAAATTCATCTTTCTTTGTGCGCTGGACTTATATCGTGTAAATTTCGCAAACGACACCGTATTGACCCCATCAATGGCGTCTTCCTTCGACAAGACTCTCAGTTCTGCCTCAGGATATAAGTATTTTTCTCCTAAACTAAGTCCTTACTATTTCCCCTGCTTTCCAACCCTTGCTCTTCCTTTCTTTTCCCGTATTTTCTATGACAGTGATGCTGTATTGCCATCAGCAATAACTAATGATGACGAAATCTAATACTAGGGTAGCTACACTCACATGCGGATTATTAAATGGCCCCAAATTCCTCAGGAATGATTCAAGAAAAATCCACCTCGCATAAGGTGCGCAACACGGGGAACGCGTAGTCCGTGTTTGACATAATTCATTGTCCATGTTCGTCGGATTGTTAGGCACTTGCGTAAATTCGTAAATGGCAACCAATACGCAAGCAATGGGAGTCTGAACTGTCTGACCGATGTCCTTTACAGTGAATGTTTATCAAATGTCTATCAGTCGACTGGTCAAATGGGGCATTGGGATATCGATTGATTGCTTCACATCAGTGCCAACTTGCAATAGGATGGCAAACGTAAATTAACTGAATCTACCGCTGTACTGAAACCTCAAATGGCTCGTAAGGTGCAAACGTGCCATGTCTCAATCGATTGTATGGCTAGTGGACAACGCGTTATTCGATGTAGCACATCGAATGTACATCGATGTAGTACATCGTTATCACGAAGAATTCTGTAGCCAGCACGCCCATACTTATTCTAAGAAACCACCAAGACATAAAGGTATGTAATGACCCCTTTAAGGAAAACTAGGACCCCTTCCTCCGTAGAAACATCCGCTTTTAGGAGACAGTTATCTGAGTAGAACGTGTTGTAAACAGCTAAATTGAATTGTGAACAAAACGATGGAAGTAGCGCTTAGAGGTTTTTTCGGGGGTTCTGAAAATAAGGCTGGGTGAGTAATGCACCATGCTGCAGTATCCTCGGCACTACCCGATCTGGTGTACTTTCAGTGGAATTCCGGTAGACCAGACATCTGTAGATAATTCAGTAGAAATACAGAATGCCTTGAGAAAAACCTACTGCTGGTTTTAGCGGAACACACTCACTTGCAAACAAATCTGGTTTTGCGAGAGACTCACCTGGGGCCCAGCTGAATCCCTCGTTTGTGATTTTTCCAGGCAACTGAATGCGCTGCACCAGGCCGCCTCATTTTCCAGTTGCTACGATATTCGGGATATCGCGATACATGTATGTTCGTAATGCACTACTCATAAGGTTGCTGAAAATTCGTCGACAGCCCACGACCTGTTTCGCCCTTCTTGTGGCTCATCAGGTAGGCGCAGCCCCCGAGTTTCCATCAACCTTATGTTCTACTTGAAACCAAATTGCACGAAATGAGCGATTTGTTTGTGACGCCGACCCATCAAGTCACTTGCATCGTTGACCAGCACAATGTTAATTCGACCCCACCTCGAAATATACCTGGTCTTGTTTGGTCTTCAAACTTCCTATTCTCCGAAACATCAGGTCAGGTTGCCATATGAATCTCCTTCCACCGAGTCTGTAATTCATCTGCTCTAGCACTGCAAAGAGGGAGAAATGCCTGGGTTCGACGTCTTTTCGAAATTGAGTAAAATAAACACAACGACAGATTTTGGACATTTGTACCTGTGGTAGCCTGTTTATAATTGATTACTTCTACGGGATAGATGACTGCCATCCCCACCGACTTCACTATGGAGGAGGCCCGGAAATTAGGCAAAGTTTTACGCCCAGTGACATGGTTTTGGATTCCCAAAACATGCCTCTGAGACGATCGTTACAAAAAACGTGTAGGTAAGCCGTGGAATTCTGTAATTTTGATTATCGCGGAAAACATGTACAAAAATATGGTCCAAATGCAAATGACTTTGTAGCTGGAAAGTCACTCCTTCCAAGCACTGACGCAAAATATCCCTGGAAAACTTGATGATTCACGTAATAACATAATGCGTTCCAAGTAGAGTTACTTGATAACTTCATGAGTAGTAGAACTGTTGGTAACCTTGCGTTCGGAAAAGTCTGTGAGCTTATCGACTCGTTTGACAATAGATAGAAGACGTTTAGGACTCTGCAGCTTGATTGGCCCTCTCTTTTTTGTCTCTCTCTTTTCACCTCTTTGTGCCTTTTTATCTCTCTTTTTCTCTTTTATCTGCTTTAGAGCGATATTTTTCCTGAAAGATGAAATAATTTGAATAACTCACCAAAGTAATTGTGCCAAGACATGAGGATGACTTGAAATACGAGTTAGACGCACACGGATTCTACAAATCCCGCAGCCAATCGAAATTCACCATCATAAAATTCCAACTGGATTTATTTTGTGAACCGTTATCGCTCTCTCGATCTTATTTTGTTGTATAATCAACATTTTTTGTGAATACCTGTCCACGGAGGCAGAAATAGCACTTTAAAACAGGAGAGTAGACCACATAACTTCGTTTTCAATAATGTGATGAATTAGGCACTAGAACATACAATTAATGAAACCGTTCTTCTCATATTGATCCAGTATTTTCCAAGCAGACTGGATGAATTAAGACTCCCTGTTAGAGCTTTAAACAAACCATCATCTAATTTATACGCAAACACGCAAACAGCCATGGCCACTGACAGTTCTTATGATCTCAACCTTGATTGTTGGTCTGTTAGACGAGCTTGGCCTTGGGGTTGCAAACGTTACATCACCAATCTAGGTGACATCGTCAGTGACCCAATCAAGCCCGCGCTAACAATGTCACCTTGAGTGGTGTTGAAACGTTTGCAGTTCAACTGCCAAGCTCAGTAAATAGGCCAAAAACTAAGCAGCTCAGGCGAGTTGTCAATAGTACGCAACATCGCCAACCTCGACTGTGTCTAAATGATCTACTGGTCAGCGGCTAATTTTGTTCCCCAAGGATGCAAACTAGTAAGTTAAGCATCAAAAACAGTTGACGAATGAGGCACACTTCCACACTGTTCCGGGACTTACCACTTCAAGGTCGTACACTTGAGTTGGATGATCTCTTTGGGGTGTGTATCGAAAGTTGAGAAACTGTTGATTCTACATGCCAAACGATACTTTTTAAGAATCACACAGTCCGATTTGGTATGCCTCCTATCCGTCCGTTGCCATCACGGACTGACCATGACTAATTTCACAATTTCATCCACTACGCGATCAAAATCGTCAAATATTTTTTATTGATTTCTATTAAGAAACCTATATGTTTTTCTCAGTCCATTCGGTGGATGGCTGCACCCCATGCTGCGGTGTGTGTGTGTGTGCGTGTCAGTGAAACAGAAAGCGTCATGCGCTGGCTTGAAATTTATCGTATCTTCTCTGCTTTCTACCATTTCCACCCGTATGTTTATCTTTCGCGTCAGTTTTGCAAACTCCCTCCCAAAAAGTAGGAAGTTCTTAGTGGACAGACAGACGTAAGAACCGGGTGAAACATTTTTAACCGCTGAGGAGGAGCCCACTAATTAGTCTGGTTGTCATGACCACCGGCATGATCCCCTTGTATGACAACGAACCGTGGAGACAGAAAAATGCGACACTTTGCACTGGACAAGACCTTCACCATGTGCCATTTAGATGAGTCAGATGGTTTGGTCTTGAAAGTCTCGGACAAACCGGAAAGTGTTGTTCGCCGAAAGCAACAGAAACTGGACGAGGGGGACCACGATACTGTGGAAATAAGTCTTAAGAATGTTACTTTACCTATTGTGGTTGAGGGGGGAACGCCTTAGTTTCGCGAGCACCAGCAACAGGAAGGCTATAACTATATGATTATCACTTTTGTTTCGTTTCGTTCATTCGTTTTTCGTCCGCGCTGATTACCCTACCACGGCCCACGCACATTTTCTTGACCTAAAAAACGTTAGAAAGAGGCCAAGATATTGACACCAACGTTTTTCTGAAGCAAACTTGATAATACACGTGAAATGATGTTGATTTGCTTCATCCAAGGCAGTGAGTTATTGAACTATCGCAAGCGTTCCACCCAGTTTTTTGATAATATGTTATCTGTTGCGCCTGAGGAGAAATAACAAGCGATTGCGTCACTAGCCAGATGAACGTTGAGCAAGGCAAGCAGAGTTTTGTCAGAATGTTATCTAATGTTTGCCGATAAATCTTCTTGCCTCACGTACTGTTTACTGGTTACAAACAACCTATTCCAAATGGCGTCAATGTCAACAAGTCAGTTAGTAGGCCGACTAGGACTCATGGCCAACTCATTTTCCGGGTTTATAAGCATATATACATCCTGTGAACGAGCAAGACACAGGGTTCATATCGTGGCAAACTACTTCTGGAAGATGAGTCACAATATGCACAGTAGCTCTTCGCAAGTCAACAAGTGGGTACTAGGAGAATATATATACCGTATACGTTCACAAATATTCCGAAAAGTCACCGTATTCAATGGTCAGGAAACCAATATTTATTCATTTTCATTTGTCGTTTATTTATTCGAAGGTGCAGTCAGATATGGTTGTCTACTCCTAAACAGTTGTGGGGCATTGCGAAAGATGGTAAGATTCTCGGATCAATAAGGGAGACGACAAAATAATGGAAAAAGTATGATTAGCCACTCTATGAACAATTGACCACGCGATATGTTTTCCCGGTGGCGCTAAATCTTGTTCGATTACGAGTTAGTCACAACGCTGATCAGCTGTTGGCAGGTTCATCTGTAGGACGAAATATCACTTGAAAACTCCCAAACCTCTTCACATTATCACCAGTCTACAGGTTACTCAGAGGAAGATGAGTTTCACAAGATGAGTGAATTTTCCATCTGAAAAGTCGTTACTCGAGGAGCCCGTGGTGTGGTTTCCGTGATTCAGGGATGACTAATAGTACATCCTGTCTAAGTGCGTGCTAATGGAGCCACCCCGGGAACAAGTGACCACGTGATATGCTTTCCCGGTGGAGCGAAATCTTGTCCGATTACGAGTTAGTCACAACGCTGATCAGCTGTTGGCAGGTTCATCTGTAGGACGAAATATCACTTGAAAACTCCCAAACCTCTTCACATTATCACCAGTCTACAGGTTACTCAGAGGAAGATGAGTTTCACAAGATGAGTGAATTTTCCATCTGAAAAGTCGTTACTCGAGGAGCCCGTGGTGTGGTTTCCGTGATTCAGGGATGACTAATAGTACATCCTGTCTAAGTGCGTGCTAATCACGTTGCTGATCAGCCGCCCGTGTTCGGACGGTCAGGTGTTCAACTACTGGCCGGAAAGTTGTGGGTTCGAAACTCTCTGAGTTTTCGTGAGCTGCGCACTGCTGATGATTCCCAACAAGGATGAAACAGATGCACAGTATTTCTCAGCTGTCCAGCACAGACTGGCTTCACTGACTGGACGAAAACTTAGTTGGAAATTTCCAAATCTCTTCACGCTCTCATGCAAGACTGAAGTCCATCATCTACACATTTTGACTAGCGTTTCATTCGACCTTCACCATTCACATACAGCTATCAAGGATTGATGCCCATCAAAAACTACATGAGTTTTTGTGAGGAAAATTTTATCCGTCATAGAAAATCGGCTGTTACAAAATTTAAGACTCCGAAGACACGGAGGAGAATTTTTCCAAATTTAGGATGCATAATGTGAGTACCCATTAACATGGGCTGTTCCTCAAAGCTTGGAATCATAAGACAACGAACAGTGATGGTTATTGTGTATTCAACTAGGGTTAGTTTGTTTTCAAAACACACAAACGTCCGTTGGAGATCGCTGCATCGAGTACAACTCTCGGCATCTCTTTGTTCTTGCAGCGTGTACTTGAACTCCACAGTTTGAGAAGTATGCTAGAGGTTGAAATGCGCTTTCACACCGCCAAATTCACGTGATGTGCATTTTTCTTCAGTGACCGCGAGTGGCATAAGCCAAAGACTGATCAGAGTTCTCGCGTGTTTGCTGCAGTGCCGATTCTTGTCTGCCTTATATCATGAAAGCGATTTCGTGCTGTCACGTCTCTTACCACCAAAATCCATCAGCCTTATTTTCTATTTGAACACCAAGTTGTACACAGGTGGTGAAATACACTCATCTGCACCATCAGGGACAACGTCTACCTTACGAGCCTGAAGAAGGATGAAGCCATTGTTGTCTGTCAACAAGTTTTCAGCGATCCTCTAAAGTAGCACCATTTGATATCAAGAAAATATACTTTGTTACCTCGTACGTCATGACAACCGATACATGCGGAGGTCTTTTTGTACCAAATTTAGTTGAACAAGAACACCATAAACGAGAGATTCTGCTGGGATTCATTTGACCTTGCCATTAACACCAATTTAGTTTGCAAATGAGTGTATTCCGCCAAACCGATTTCATTCCAAAATTCTAAAATTCTAAACAGAACTCCATAGTAAATCGGAGCAAGTTGTGCACGTTGAAAGATTAGGAATCGAAACGGCTATGTGGCAAGTCTAGTGTTGAAATTCCGGTCCGGGTTATGAGTCCATTCTTCTCCTGTCTGATGTGAGCCAAGATATAGACCATACTAGGTTAAGAGAACTGTTCAAACGCGAGTGATGGGCACATCCATAAGTGTACATACGTGCATATATATATATATGTATAATTTTTCGAGCTTCAATCTCTCCGTTGACGGCAGATGTTGGAGGCTTCCCCTGGAAGGAAATACATCAGAGGGCAAAACAAGCCGTGCAAAAGGCACCCATATGCATTCAGTACCCTGCAGCTTGATTACCGGGTATTAAAACGATCATGGTGCCTAGTCAACTCAGTGGTGCTCTTTCTGTGTGATAACTCGATTGTGCACATCCCCGGGAATGTTTGACCTTGGTGACCTAAATGTCAGGTTTATTGCATTTTTTTCGTGATTTCATTATGTTTGGACTTAGGGATAACATGTCGCTTTGCGCCCAACCTATCAGAACTAGACTTTTTCTAAGCCACTGCAAACTCAGGAATAAAGCCTTCAACAGAAGAGATAATAATGATCCGCTCAACCCCGCAATGACGACATCACCTTGATTGGCGATGAGACGTTTGCAATCCAACTGCCATGCTCGACGACCAGACCAGCAACCATAACTGCAAGTCCCTGAAGATCCGATCACGCGACGTTGTGCATTGATAGATACGGATCATGTGAAGCAAACCAAATCGATGCAGTTCAAAGGCTCCCTATTGGACAGTGAAAAATTCCGGACTCACAGAGCTTGTACAAACACGTTTGTCCAAGCTTATTGCCACAGTTTGCCAAGTAGGATCATCAAGTAGTAAGCCGCTGACCCTGGCAGAACAAAGCAAAATCAAGGAAGCAAGTGTTCATTGGGTCAAACGATTACATGCACCGTGAAGCCATAGTACTGACCAAATGACCACTAAATATGCACCTTGTCCGTATGCATTCAAGGCAACATCGTCAGTGCACTGCCGTACTAGGCAAGCTTGCATCAACATCAGCATCATCCTGCTTGGGCAGATTGCCCGAGTAACGTGAGTTTCAATTAGTCCCCATTGTTATCGGGCTTCTTAGTCGTGGCTCTACAGGTAGGATACGCGTTGCGCTCCGTCACTGTGAGAACACTCTTACCATATCTGCATCCGCACGACCAGAACAACTACCAGAGAGAGAGAGAGAGAAACGGAGAGGTAATCTAATTAGAACGATCCGCCTGATCAGTACTCAGTAAGAGAATTTATGAAAGAATACAAGGAACTATTTCTACGAAGAAAACTACTCACAAGACCCTTCGACAGCGACATTGTGAGCAGTTTCCTTGAAGAAAATAGACTGTGCTGTCTAGAACATTTTACCAAGTGAGACATGACACGGCCCTCGTGCAACACAGTCCGTTGAAACATATCGTCACAAACGAGAGATTCAGCTCGAATTCAGTCGAGTTTCTCGTCAAAGTGAAACTAGTGTGCAAATGAGAGTAGTTGGCGAATTATGGAACCATTGTTAGCAAGCGTACTGACCAACAATGGGTGTAGACAAGACGTCCCCAAAGCAGCGCGATCATGAGACCTCCAGCGGTCAGTTTGTAATACCACTCTTCGTGCTTCGAGAACTTTGACGCCACCGCTTGGAAATTATTTGAACAGAAAAACCAATCTAAATATTGTTTTAAATGTCTGAATATAGACCACCAGTCCATAGACCCCTAGAATCTATATTAGCGGCATTGTATATTATTCCTTGATGTGTTTTTGATGCGGCATTTCCATGCATAGTGTAAATATTAGTTTTATGATGTTATGCCGCAAAGCCTGTTCCAGAAGTTTATGGTTTTTGACATTTGCCATCCTACTTTTTAATGCAACATGATTGCCTCGATCTGGTCCTCGTTTTACACTGTTTCCTTGATTTTATTCAGATTCTAGGCTAATGGGTTTGCTATTCAGTAGAAATAAATGCAACATTTTCGTCACAAACGTAACCGCCTTCGGCATTTATGGTGATAGATGACACCGTGCTCTTTGCGAGACGCACAAACAGTCTATAGGGGCCAGTCTGGCCGCAACGTGGCCGACTTCAAGCACCGTGGGCTGATTTCTTGAGCAGCGGGACTTATTTGGGTATATTCAGAACTTGATGATCCTCTAGAAACCCAGAAACGAAAAGAAAAAGGCTAGAAACCTAACAGTATTAGATTCTACACACTGTTTCGTATTGTAAACCTGCTGTTTTGATGTCTAGCTTTATGTTTCCTAAACGTAAAACAAGAACTCATCAAGTTTCGTCAAAAAGATTATTATATGGACCATTTCCGATGACAAATCGTTAAATATCCTCGAAAAAATATATAAATTCCATCGAATGCCTTATGACAGCTGACTGTTCTCATGCGATAATGCGAGCTTATCGATAAAATCGATCCGTCCGGATTTGACAGCAGTTAATCGCGTAGAAGTGGTTAGTTGTACCGTTGCTCCAATGTTACACACTACAGTAGACGGATTATCCTGCGTTATTTTAGAGTTCAGCTCTCCCCCAACTTGTGGGTGGTCCACAACTGTGATCTGCAACCGGAAATCCTGCAGAAAACCTACAAGAAACAACTGATCAACCTTATCAAAACTTCCGATCTGAAGCTTTAAATTCTGCTGAAGGTCTGATTTATCCAGTAACCTTTATAACCTTGAGGTTGATCGAGTGGTGTTTGGTGGGTTAGCTAGACGCTCTAGACTTCATCTTTGAAGAATAGAAACATCTGGCTCTTAGAAACACGGTCATCTAGAAAAATAGGATAGTGCAACTGGTTTACTGGTCACACAACTCAGAGATCCCCAGGTACTTCACTACCATGAAGTGCTCTTAGCACTAACAGTTAGGTGAAACATCTTTGAGCCCACTCCTCATTGATCATATCGTGGCCCACACAACAAGCCAAGCGCTAACCAAATGTCAGTCTAAGTGTCTTTCACGTGTACAGACGTCTGAGAAAGAGGTGGTCCGTTTTGGAGAATTGTGCGGATTAAATTGCCAAAATTTTCCGGCCCTGTGTTGGAAACGGAATTTTGCTGGCTCACCCAAAATTACTTTGCAGAACCTGGGGTAATTGGTAAGACTTTTGGAAAAGTAGGGCTCTACTGGGGGACTCTACCGTACCTCTGTACCATTTCACAACTTGATACCGCAAGTGAATACCGCATTTCGACCAACGAACACTATGCTTCGGCAAGATATCCGCTGATCAGCGCGTCAGCACGAAGACCCAAGATCAGGACATGAACTGGTTCCCATGGTCTGGTAGTTTGAGCGTGAGATCGCATCAGCGCCTCATATGACTCAGGCGTTAGCAAAGCTTCACGTTCGATGCAATACTTGGACCGGGCGGCTCAAAGAAACTCTGATTCACCATTGAAACCTTGTCCGTTAACTGTGCCGTCTCGTGGACTCAAGCCTACATTCAACAAGTCAGGCTAGCCGGCAAGCTTCGTACCGCACGGGTTGGACCGCAGCTACGTATTCCCTTTGAACAAATAGTGGTAGGCAATATAGGAAACGGTATTGATTTTCAGTCGTGACTGCGGTGTCAAGCGAACCATGACATTGCGGACACCAGTTCCGCCCAGTTGGTCCGTTTCGCATCTCTGATCAAGCACCTCGGTGTAAAGGCCAGACCGGAACAACCCGAATCAAGTGCTTGCAGTACGAAACCCATGAAATGGCTCTGCGCAGCCCTAATAACCGATATTCTGCTAAAATACGAAGGCTGCGTAGTCAGGAATTCTCAACGCAGGAAAGCTTGTGGGACCAACGCTGCGCTGCTTAGCATCAGATGACAAATGGCCGGTCGTTGGATAAGAGCTTTGGAGACTGGAAGTGAGCTCCTAGAAGGGAACAGGGTCCGAAATCTTCCGAGGAGGCCCAAGAGTGATGCTGTCTATAGGCATGCGAATTGTTGCCCAATTCGACAAGGCTGTGAGTTTGGCACCGCAGTCGATATATATTCAAGTTAAGGAAATCACATTCTATTTGAGACGATGGACTCACGTGGAAGTTTCACCAATCGATGATCTCTTGAGTTTCATGAGATGCGCATTCCGATGTGTTCTCAATAAGGATGAAACAGCTGTACAGTACTTATTAGTTTTTCAGCATGTATAAGAATGATTGAAATTCACCAAATCTCCTCATCCAAACGTCATTTTTCATTGACCCGATTACAAAACCGACAACAATCTAGTTGATTACGTCTTGTTCAGACCTGATTATGTTACTCCCAAGAGCAGGTTGAAGCTGTCCTGCAGTTGGTGCCGTAATTGGCACGGGATCGCGTTTCTTACGGAATTACCATATTTGTTTAAAAAATCAAGCCGGTTTGGGAACTTTCATGCTACTGAATGAACTGCATCAGCCGACATCCGAAAACAGATTTCAACTCGTAGCGTCACTCAGAGCTTCCAATGCTCAACGATTCTTGGCCTGGTTTGTGCAGTCTTTCTTTTCTCCGGACGTCTGAAGGTGTTATTCGCCTGGTAGTACATCTTTCTATTGTCTATACATATTGACTGACGGACAAAAACCGCCTGGTCTCAACACATTCTCCGCATGACTCATAGGTTTCTGTACTGTCGTACAGAAAGGTGAAAATGCACAGTTGTGTCGCGTATTCAGGCCGTTACGACCACCCGGGTGGGTCAAAAAGCTTCTGTTGACGATGCTATCACGTGAGTCAGAGTCTCAGTGGACACCATCAGAAATAGAGACTGAACACTCTTCGTTGTTCTCATCTCCGGGTTAATCCACCGTGGTGACCTCGGCAACAAATCTCGTATGTCTAAAACTTGTTTACGTTTGGCTATGTTCGATTGTCTATTCATGGTGGGAAGAAAGGGCTACAAAAATGTCTAGGAAGCCCAATGAAAGCCTAACTCTAGCTTGTCCTGTTTTGTCGTCTATTTTTAAAACAGCCTTGATTCACCGGAAAGTAGATCAAAACTACTCCCTCTCTCTTTCGGCGTACTCACAACTGGCCTTGAAAGATGGCTCATTCCCCAAGACTGGCAAACTGTACACTAAACGAGACGCACCATTCGAATAAAATGTGTGAGCGAGTATTAAACGAGAGGAATAAGGTCCTCATAAAATGAAAACAAAATTTGAGTTACAGTGGTGACACCGTTGTCTTGCTTTTCTGTACTTGTAGGCCAATCAGTTATCTCTCGTAGAGCTGAAAGAACGTTGTGATTATTCCTAGCGAAGGAATAACCGTAAACGCAAAACAACATTTGGAACATCTATGAAGGATACATTTTGCTAAGCAGGGTTGACATGTTTTCAAACAGTACAATGGCTAGTCGCCGAAGATTAAACAATCACCATGTCTGTGCATCAAACGGAACATTTGCTTGTGTTTTTAACGAGCTCAAATGATTTTTTCGAGTCTAATCGGTACACTCTGCACAAATCCGACAAAACAGTGATGTACTTTAGGTTGCAAACTCTCAGGCACATTTTGAAAATGGACCAAATACAGTTCGTATTTTTACAACTACCACATTCAATGTTCAGACTGCATTACTCCAGCTCATTACCAACATGTTACAAGCATCGTTCTTATTTGGCACACTAACAGGTATAAATGGGTGTTGGTCTGTTCGCCGAGCTTGGTAGTTGGATTGCAAACGTTTCATCACCAGTCGAGGTGACATCGTCAGTGCGGCGTTGAGTGTGGCATTGACGTGATCGACCGGTAAATGCAGTGTTTGCGTCTAACTTCCTCAGTGGCGTGCAATTTTATGGAACGAAATCAGTTGTATACATTCATTCCCATTTTAACTTGGCCATAAGGAGAGATTCAACTTACTGTCAGCTGAAGACCATTAGAAAAGTGAGAATCAACTGGTATTCATTTGAGCTTCTCATTCACAACAAGTTTGCCTACAAATGAGTTTATAACTCTACTTATGTGAAAATTTGGTGTCCACATAGGAAATACGATTAGTGACAATCGGGGGTTCATGCCTACCCGGTGAGCCCCAATTGGCCGAAACCGGCATTGGGTTGCCGAAGGGCTTTCGGCGACCTTATATGCAATGTTGATCCGTGACAACATGCACTTAGCTATTTGATCAAACGATGAAAATGCCAACACAAATGTTGACAAATTTTACGCACACACAAACCGTCACTCCAGTTCCCGTCCCATGTGTGAATAAAGGTCATTTCCGCGAATCGTGCGGCTTGCCAGCCAACACGATGTGTTAGGCCAGCACAAAATGACGTGTACGATTTTGCACAGGGATGTGTTACCTCCAGGCTTTTCTCATCTCACTGGAGCGGTTGCACACCAATGGACCTTTTGACAGCTTGATGGTTTTTACCTTTGTCTGTGTGTACTAGGGCGGATGCAAATCGGACATGGATGCTGGATACTGGATAAAAGATACAGGATATCGGATGCCGGTATTGTATGCATCGGATAATGGACAAACATAGAGTTATCCTAACGAGGTTAGATAACTTGTTAACAGGCACACGAAACACTCCCTTTGTCGTCCAATCATTGTTACTTACATATTCGGAAACGGTGCAAAACCATCCGCTAATATTTACGGCCAATACGGCACGCCAACAGGTTGACTCCAGTTCACTTTACAGTGAAAGACTGTGGTTGCGTTGAAAGTACTCAATGGGAAGGAACAAAAGTTGTAGTGATCAGATTTCACAAACTGATGATCTGTTGAACTAAGATGCGAATGGCTGACGATTTTATTACTGACGATTGATGAATGGAGATCCGATGAACTGAAGTTTGTTCAACTGGTTTCCAGGGGCTGATCGATTGCCGTTCACTGGTGGCGCCATGTAACCGCAGTATATCCAGAAAGAAACAACTGCTGAAACTACGGAACAACCAACATAGTCTCATTTGTTGTTCATATTAGAATTTTCTCCTCTACTGAGGAGATTTTCACTGATTACTTATTTACTCGCTATTCAAATCAGTGCCACAAGCCTACGGATATTTTATGTTGTACACCCATTCGCTAAAAACGAACTTCGTCGGGGTGGTCACTGGCAAAGAACTTTCACTGTTGTGAGTTTGGCACGAAGGTGTATACCATCCAGTAACAGCGACATCAATAACAACCATAAGAAAAAACGAGTAGCGACACGGCCGAATATATGTTCGTTCTGAGCATATGCTTGCTGGAATCTCCTGACAAGAGAATCAGACTTACATTTTATAGATGTAGTGCACTACTCACAAGGTTGCTGAAAACTCTTCGACAGCTCCTGACAGGTTCCGCCCTTCTTGGATCTCATCAGGTAGGCGCAGTTCCAAAGTTTCCATCAACTCTAAGTTCTACTTGAACCCTAATTGCGCGAACTTCGATTATTACACTCACCATTTGTTTTTGACGGGAGACTCACCTGCAATGCTTCGCTTATGAAGTTCTTACTCAACCGAATGACCTGCACCAGGCCGTCTCATGTTTCATTTGGTATGCTATTCGAGACATCGCAATACATTGCGTGCATGTAGGTGAAAACATCATAAACGAGATATTCAGCTGGGTTCCAGTTAAGCCTCGCTTCAAAGCCGAATTGGTATGCAGATGCAGTCGAAAATCCGACTTATTCTAGGCTACGCCGAAACACTCCACCCTTGGGTAACACAGCATAAAGTTGTGGCTCAACAGACTTGGATAGCCGATTTTTTCGTATGCTTCTGTGGTCTCACTTCTTCATCCCGGCAAAATCATCCACCTGAAAAACGCTAAACTCATAGAGTGACTGCATGAGCGCAAAAAAGTTACATTCACCTCAGTACCAAAGTGTCATCCTGTCAAAGAGTAAAACAATGTGTTCTTTTGCCTGCGTTTTACCGTGGTCATAGAAACATTTTCGAAATAAACTGTCAACAAACTGCGATAAATTAAAATAAAAATGAATGTTGTTTGTGCTGCCTCAGAAACCGAAGCTCGCTAAATTTATGCTTAGCTTTATTCGGGCGATCGGGGTTCTTGCTACTGTGGTTCACAGAAGCAATAAACTGAGCATTGTTAGGGATGAAAACATATTTTTCGGACAGAAATGATAAACTTTCGGAAAAGTTTGCTTTGAACAGTCAGGATAATCCGGTCGAATCGAGTAGTTGGACGGTCTGACTCCTAAATTCTGTTCAGTAGGCATAGGGCATTCCCTCAACTCGGGTTTTAGTGGCGTCGCGATGGTTAACATACACATTATCCACTCAAATCGATCGAGTTAAAATCATGGTAGATCAGATGGGGCTCACACATAGTTCGGCTTTTATTCCCACCCTTGTGGGATATTAATGTAAACTGGAACATTAGAGAAACATCCTTGGACTGTAGTGGGTGTTGTCCTTATTGCGTGAATACGGACAAACGAATGTGTCCATCTATGGGTAGCTCACATACACCGACAGTTGGTATTCCATCAGACAACCACTACCGCGTGACGAACAGGAACTAGGGAAGGAACCACAGGTGACCAACCATGAGCATCCAGTTGGAAATCTGAGCGCGAGTTAGGCTGAAAATTGGAAAATCAATTGGGCATCTGGGCGTTTATTGTTGTTCGTCTGTACATTTTCTAGACTGGTGTTCCCAAGGGATGCACTTGTGAAAGTACACTGGGGTCGTCAATTGTAAGTTGCTAGCTTGACACAATCGTTTGTTCCCTTAGGTGGTACGCAAGTGACTTTATACGTGGCCATTTCTCGATTATACTGTTGATCTGAGGTGTTGTAACGCTGTCTTGTTTCGAGGTGACTTTGGCCAAGTGTATTCACATAACAAGACAATGACTTTATACTTGGCCATTTCTTGATGATACCGTTGACCTGAGGTGCTGTAACACTGTCTTGTTTCGAGGTGATTTTGGCCAAGTGTATTCACATAACAAGACAAAGTTAGCGTCGTCTCTACCATTTTTCAATTTTATAGGTTACTAAGCCGTTAAGCATAGTGGAAAGCAAACCCGAACAAGTCAACTAAATGACCCATTACCTTTTACCAACATTGATTTCTCGTTAAGTGAATGAATTCGAAGGAGCTCGAGTGAGCTCGAGGTAGCTCAGTTAAGGTGCGAATCTGCTAACCCGAAGGCCCATAGTTCGAATCCAACTCCGGTATCTTATCTAGGCTTGGGCAACCTGGCAGTATTTTAGCCTCTGTGTTTCTTCTGGTGGCTTGGCAGCTAGACACCGAAAGAGTTTTACGGCTGAACGGTTATTTTCACTACCGACTGGAATTCAAATCACTGTGTTGGAGAGGGAGTGCATACACACGCACATCGGTAACCCTATGAATCGTTACAGTAGATATTTGCCAGTATAGACACTTAAACCGGTCCTCCAAGATGGACTGTCTTAGTGGGATAGCTCGGGACGTTCCACGTAAATGACTGTTCTTCAACGGAACTACCGTTGCCTGTGTAAATGTGCCTCAGAGAAACTGAGAAGTGAAAAAAATTATTGTTGGGTTTACAACAGGACACAGTCAGATCAAGAGGGCTGTATGCGGTGACGCGATTAACAACTTATTACGCCAAAGACGTCTCCCCTTTTCTACTGAATTCTGCCGAATCTGTTTAGTTCATAAAAGGAAAGGAATATGTTGCCTTAGCCATGGGGAAAAGTTTCAGAGTTTGGGTTTCACACCATGCATCTGAAATATTGAGCCCCCTTGACAATTGCTCAGGATGTGATGAGCAAACTATGTGGAAACTGCGACAAATACACTCATTTGCAAATCGATTTGGTTTTCACGGGATACTCAAGTGAATCTCTCGTTTACGATGTTCTTCAAGTGAATGTGTTACACAAGGTCCGCCTCATATTTCGGTTGGCGTTGTACCACAGCCAAGGATGTACACTAGTCAATGAACGTTTCGGTTTGTTACATGTTCGAACGCGGATTTGTGTCGCTTGACCGCTCTACTCAAGACCTCTCGTGACCTTGTCAGGACATGTAGTGTCCTTGTCCTAGCATAAATGGTTTCAACCCAAGTGCATATTCGCGTCGCCCCACTCGAATGCAGTCTCAGTTTAGGCTCATATCTCAACAGGATGTCAAACCGTGGTGGTGTAGCCGCGTGCCTTATTGAACGTGGAAACCGCATCTTTGGTCGTCCGTGTGACTTGACGACTCTCTGAATAACATCGACGGTGAAAACTGAGCCTATGCGCTTTGAATGTTTCAGTTCAGTCTAGCAGCTTCCAGGGTGCTGGTCCTGACCACTTGTTTACTAGAGCCTGGGACACGACCGACTTAGTGTCCATTGCTGTCCTAGTGATACATAACTTTACTTTAAGGAACTGCTGTCAACTGTGTTCTGCTTTAACCCAAGTTGGAGGGTTGAAGAGTTTTCAGCAACCTTGTGAGTAGTTTCTTTTATCTGCTAACTGCTTTTGGGCGATAGTGAACACATAGCTATTGGTCTATCCGGCAAGTGTGGCAATTGGTTTGCAAACCTCTTGTAAC
Organism: Clonorchis sinensis; assembly: GCA_003604175.2. Lineage (NCBI taxonomy): Eukaryota > Metazoa > Platyhelminthes > Trematoda > Opisthorchiida > Opisthorchiidae > Clonorchis > Clonorchis sinensis. The sequence goes on along the minus strand of CM030371.1, from coordinate 22,539,153 downwards.
CCGTTGAGCACACATTGTCAGTACGCTGTGAGGTGGGCGTTCTTTAAGGTTTGGCTGAAACATGAGTGGATAACTGCAAGTCCGATTTTCTATATGGTCTAATTCCTTACTGTAAGACCGATTCATTGGATGCTGCGATCCTCAGTACGTTTTATTTCTTCTTATACTCACTTCTGGTTCTGCCAGTTGGTCCATCGCGTATTCTCATTGGTCCATTGGAGATAAGTGGTACGTTGTGGTAATTGAAAAGCCACTGATTGGCTGTTGTGGTTCCTTCAGCTAGAGCCAATTTAATTCGTTCGCTGATTTTGGTCCACTTCGTTCTCAACTTGGTCCTTTTCTTGAGCTGTTATGTGGTTCGGTGTGAAAACTGTGGGTCTCTTTTCAAATCATAACCCTTACATTTTCACCGCCTTCTTTGTACACGCACCCCCAAAGAACCTATCCAGTGTATGTGATTTTATACGAAATTAACATATGTCCATGCAATTTGAAAAATGAATCGTTTATTCGCAAGAATAACGTAACAAGTACAAAAAGCTCAGCACGAAGTCAAACACCCAATATGTCGGTCCTGATTCCAGTCAAAGGTAAATGTTAATCAATCACTTCTATTCCTGGTAATACCCAAAATAAAATCTTCCCGATCCTTAACTATCAGGAAAATGAGACCCTAGGCTGGGTTAGTCAGCATGAGTCCGGTTAACAGTTAATACGTGGACGCATAAGAGCTAAAAGTAGTTACGTCCTCACAGGTTAACCATTGCACTCAATGAGAGTACGATAAACTCGACCTCCCACTGCATCCTTCTCCAGCCCACTTTGGAATGTCCCATCAGGTAGTCCACCGGTAAACCGCCAAATCCAGGAGTACTCGAGTCACGTCACAAACTCAGTCGATCCGTTTAGTAGAAGTCCTTGAAAGATTTGGTATCCGACATTTGTCTGGAACTCGCTCTACGGCTCGACCATGGGAAACAGCATACAGGCTGTCCTATGCACATGCTATGACCACACCCAAAAATGCTTTCGTTCGAATTGTGGTTAGACCGCCACTGTACTTATCATGGCTACACATCACTGTGACTCATTGGAAGCTAAAAGTTGCTTGTCTTGATAAATGAATAATTCATCGCTTGCGGCGAAAGCTTTTCCTTCCCTGATGTTGGCGTGCGGAAATTTTGGGATCTTCAATGGACATTTTGTTTTTTAAGGGAAGCCAGTCCACAGTGAAAAGCCGGGAATCACCGTGCAGCTGCTTCAGCCATATTGAAAACAGCGAGCAATGCACTTCTCACCAAAATAGAGATTTTCAAACCCGCGACCTCCCGTTTAACGGTTTGAGCACTCGACCGTTCGGCCATGAGTGATTGATCAGTAGCGTGATTGACTCGCAAAAAGAAAAGATATAGCCGCACCCAATCTCCAGTCACAGAAACCATATCATGTGGTTACGAATTGACGGACTTCTCGAGGGACGACTTCTCAGATGAAAGTTCCACCGATCTTGTGAATCTCTTTTCCTCTGAGCTACATTTGATCTGGCATACTGGACTGGTGATAGGATTCTTGTCGGGACGATTATCCGCGGAAGGGTCTAATCCTTTGGTAAAGAAAAAAATTCATTCATTCCATGAAAAAATGGCCCTGTCACTTAATTCTCCATCAAACTAATTAGAGGTTGCTTTGAGGGTACACTGGCTAGATCAAATGGTTTGTGAGTTATAAGAAAGTGTTTTGCTTTGAACTTATCAAATTCGCTTTCATTCTTGTTTTGACATTTCCAAAGGAAGTTTGACCTTTTGACCCTTCTTGGTTCAGAGAAGTCCTTTTTTATTTGGAATATCTGGTGTTCCAAAGCTTTTGTCGAGAAAATCCTTGTTTTCATGGAGCAGCTGGGGGCTTCACAAATCGCGCTACCTTTTCAGGCGGTAAATATGCAGCAGAAAAACATAAGTAGATGGGAAACTGCTAGTGAATTCTAAAACACTGCCCTCCTCGTTATGTATGAAATGGACTAGGTCATAAAGATACTGGGCGCCAATAACTGCTTACTTGTCCTGTCGGTATACGTTGATATCTACACAACCTAACGGTAAACATGTTTCTTCCTAACCCACGTCTGTCTTGGTTTGTGAATATCGTTGGAAACTCAGAAAATAAATCAATACACTGTTCAAGAAAAAGTGCACATTAGCTTTCAACGATTGAATCGAGGTTGCAGGTTTCCACAGTTATTTCATCCGACTAGTCCATCGAGAGCCATCTGTGCCACTGTAATTTGAAATCTGGAGACCTGAAATGATGTTCTACGTTCATAGTTCCAACCGAAGTGAGGATAACAGAGTACAGCACTTTCATATTTAAGGTAATCTCGCAAGTATATATCAAATCGGTGTAAAGCAAGCTACAGTAAACTGCATCGGTGGGAGCGAACGCCCTGATAATCGTTATTATTCCCTAGTAATGTTCACATTGCTGCTGTCATCAACTGATAGCCGGCAAGTGCATTGTCCAAATACCCGTCGTGGATAGGTAGTCGATGGCTACGTGCGTTTTAGTGAGCCAGTTATCCAGGAGAAAACGTCGCAAACTTGTCCAAACACCCATACTCCACCAAATCGTTCAAACGGTAGAGCTTTCCAAGGTAATTCCATTCTCACCAGTGCTTCTCAGTACCCCAGGAGCAGAAATTTTGACGTTGGGCAAAGCAGATGGATGCGAAGTAACTTTACATACTATCACCTAGTTCTCGTGTTGAATTGTGGCTTCAGGCAGAAAGTGTAGTTGGTTGGCACTACTAGAAACCACGCAGTAGGCTTGGTTCGAACTACCAACTGCTGTGTGTAATGGACTTAGTTTGCTATGTTTGTTACACTCGAAATAGGATGTACAAGTAGTCCGTCGCATACCGGTCTCAGGAGGTTTGCTTGCGTATTAACCCATGAGATACATTTTCAACTGTCAACAGTCTATTTTCACGTGACTGCTAATGGTGAACAGTCTGTGTGCGTTTACTTTGACCAGTACTCCTCAACCGACAAAAATCTAGTAATTTAGCAATCAGAGTCGGGCGTTCCAATTTTTGGTAACAATTTGCTGATCAGTTCTCAAGCCACCTTCCTGTCAGACTCTGCGAAAGTTCACGTTTCATTGGAACTCAGGGTCATCAATGTTAATCAATCACTTCTAATCCTGGTAATACCCAAAATAAAATCTTCCCGATCCTTAACTATCAGGAAAATGAGACCCTAGGCTGGGTTAGTCAGCATGAGTCCGGTTAACAGTTAATACGTGGACGCATAAGAGCTAAAAGTAGTTACGTCCTCACAGGTTAACCATTGCACTCAATGAGAGTACGATAAACTCGACCTCCCACTGCATCCTTCTCCAGCCCACTTTGGAATGTCCCATCAGGTAGTCCACCGGTAAACCGCCAAATCCAGGAGTACTCGAGTCACGTCACAAACTCAGTCGATCCGTTTAGTAGAAGTCCTTGAAAGATTTGGTATCCGACATTTGTCTGGAACTCGCTCTACGGCTCGACCATGGGAAACAGCATACAGGCTGTCCTATGCACATGCTATGACCACACCCAAAAATGCTTTCGTTCGAATTGTGGTTAGACCGCCACTGTACTTATCATGGCTACACATCACTGTGACTCATTGGAAGCTAAAAGTTGCTTGTCTTGATAAATGAATAATTCATCGCTTGCGGCGAAAGCTTTTCCTTCCCTGATGTTGGCGTGCGGAAATTTTGGGATCTTCAATGGACATTTTGTTTTTTAAGGGAAGCCAGTCCACAGTGAAAAGCCGGGAATCACCGTGCAGCTGCTTCAGCCATATTGAAAACAACGAGCAATGCACTTCTCACCAAAATATAGATTTTCAAACCCGCGACCTCCCGTTTAGCGGTTTGAACACTTGACCGTTCGGCCATGAGTGATTGATCAGTAGCGTGATTGACTCGCAAAAAGAAAAGATATAGCCGCACCCAATCTCCAGTCACAGAAACCATATCATGTGGTTACGAATTGACGGACTTCTCGAGGGACGACTTCTCAGATGAAAGTTCCACCGATCTTGTGAATCTCTTTTCCTCTGAGCTACATTTGATCTGGCATACTGGACTGGTGATAGGATTCTTGTCGGGACGATTATCCGCGGAAGGGTCTAATCCTTTGGTAAAGAAAAAAATTCATTCATTCCATGAAAAAATGGCCCTGTCACTTAATTCTCCATCAAACTAATTAGAGGTTGCTTTGAGGGTACACTGGCTAGATCAAATGGTTTGTGAGTTATAAGAAAGTGTTTTGCTTTGAACTTATCAAATTCGCTTTCATTCTTGTTTTGACATTTCCAAAGGAAGTTTGACCTTTTGACCCTTCTTGGTTCAGAGAAGTCCTTTTTTATTTGGAATATCTGGTGTTCCAAAGCTTTTGTCGAGAAAATCCTTGTTTTCATGGAGCAGCTGGGGGCTTCACAAATCGCGCTACCTTTTCAGGCGGTAAATATGCAGCAGAAAAACATAAGTAGATGGGAAACTGCTAGTGAATTCTAAAACACTGCCCTCCTCGTTGCCTAACGAGGAGGAAGGAACGCCACAGCTGAACGCACTGATCTATCCATCAAACACATGACCACATCACCAGCGCACTGCTCACACCCGCTTTCTCCGAACTATACATGAATGTATCGAAAGTCGTCGTCCAAATCTGTCGATCGAACTCGAGAAAAGCTACATTCCTGCTTGTGGGAACTCACCACACTGATAGTGCTCAAGCGTAGTCATTTTCGTCAGCTCCACCATCATCGTTAGGTTTGTCGTGATCACCGCCCCTGACAGTGAACAGTCTGTATTCATTTACTGCTAATCAAGCCAAAGCACATGTAGTGTAAATAAGCGCTCACATATACATCATGGTCAGCGGTTTCGTTCATGTACTGACCGCTCCCTCATTTGCTGCCGATTTGAGCTCCTAAGCCAGGATCGCCTCTGATCGACAGTTTCAACTGCGGTATTACTGTCAACTGGTTTTTCAGGCCCCCCTGCGTCTGAGCTTTTCCTCACACACACACACACACTAATAGCTCTCACATTTATTGATCTGTTTATCGTATTTAACCCAGAATTTATTCGCAGTTGATTTCGAGTTTTTGTCTCTGTTGGCAATTTCTCGGCTTTCCGTTTTTTGCTTCAAATTAACACAATCGGTCCCTTGGATAGTGTGTCTTTCAATTTTCGTCATCTGAGTCAACGATTCTCCAAGTGTGATTCAAACGTTTTCAGGTATATATATATATATATAATGCTGTTTTATCAAAACCCTGTCAACGTCAGACAAACAGCGAACAGTGTATCGACTAGTGCGTTATGATTCTGTGGACCCGTAGGGAATCATATCTGTACCCAAATGTCATTTTCCCCGACTGGCAGAGTACTTGTTGATAGATGTGACATGCTAACCCACTACCGTATGAATCGTCAGACTTCCACTATTGTTGCTGAGCTGACAGTTATGTGCTCTAACTAACGTTTTCAGCTATAAGTATCTAGATTATTGACGCAGTCAAGCTAAGTCAACCGGAGTTCAGATTACAGTAAGTTAAGTCAGAGTAAACGGTTATCACACCTGCAAGTCAGGACACTCCACCAGTACTCTGTAGATGCCGGAGGTGTTTTGTGAAGATCTGGAACGTTGAAGACAGAGTATTAGGCCAAGTACGCATAAATGGATCAATAATAGGTGCATTTCAATGGGCGCTTGCACCTGCCCATCCATCCAGTGAATAAAAGAACGCGCTCACCTCACGACAAGCTGAGAGTGGTATAAACACGAGTTCCGAGAGTTCTTATCAACACAACTGCATGACTTTCTAGTGACAGCTTTTTTCACTATGTTTTTGGGTTTCGTTCGCAATCTTGTTTTATACAAAACGCTATTCGCAAGGTCACCTACTAGCTGTCAGTTTTCCTCAACGCTTCTTGTTTTACGTTGTTGCTTTTCAGTACGTACGCTTGTATTCGATCACTCGTCACTCAGTCAATAAACAGTTATTTGAAATTAATACTGGCAAAAATGAGTGTTTTGTGAATGTGAACTTCTCTGAGAGCCGCAAGAACTGAGTTCGATAGACAGAAAACAGTTACTAAAGTCGATAGTATGTAGTAAAGGTTGTAGACACAGCCGTTTGGCAAACCAGTTAGGTCTTTCCGTCAATTACGAGACCCGAAAATTTATGGTCGCCACTAGTTGTGCAGTTTTATGTACAGTTTCCCATTTTATATGCACTTGTCATCATTAACTTTGGCCAGCTGATACAAATTCATCTGGACGTAGTTGAGAAATCGTCACTCGACGAGCCAGTCAACACGTGACCACGTGATGTGGATTCCGTAATTCTGAAGGTGAAGTGGCGCTATATCCTGTCTCAGTGCGAATTTGTCACAACGCTGATTGGTCGCTTGTATTCCAGCAGTTAAGTGTTCAAACCACCAGCGGAAAGGTCCCAGGTTCGAAAACTCCTGTATTTTTGTGAGACGCGGACCGTCGTTTTTCCCACAGCTGTACAGTGCTTCTTGGCTTTTCGGCATAGATTGGCTTCACTTCTCAATAAACGGACATGAAATAATGTTTTAGGGAATGTTTAGGAAATACATTAACTTGAGGCAGTGAGCAGTTCGACACCAATCAAACCCAACCATTAATTTGCCATCACAGCGAGCTGGTGAGGACTTCATTTTCCCAAACTTGTCGACAGCAATGACTTCGGACAGGCCCGCACATGTCTGCGTTTTCATATATATGCCGCATATAAGTACAGGTAATAGTCTGAAGATTTAGATATCTAGGTGACCTAAAAGAAGTATAGTGGGTGGCGAATTCCTGTGGGGTAAGACATCACTCCGCTAATGATACGGATCAATTACTCTAACAAATAAAGGCTTCCCCGTTGCACTACATACTTGATAAATTCATCTATTCTTAATTTTTAATATTTTTTTCGAAAGTATCTTCGTTTGTGAGGTGCACTACAGAACTGACCAAAACTCTCCAAAAGTTTCGAACATTTTGTGAATTTACCATATTTTTCAAACGGCAGATGTCCTTCCTGAATGGTCAGATGTTTAAAACCCCTTCCCGTATGGTTCGTTGAACTTGCACAGGCAGCATAGACTACTGATGACTCCCGACTCATTCTTCTCCATTTACGCACGTCCGCACTAAACTCGAGACGTCCCCGTCCGGCGCCGCCGTCAGCTTCACCACTCAGCTCCTTCACCTTTGCATATTTTTAACACCAACCGCTTAAAGCAGGCCGGTGTACCGGTCTGATGAGTTCCGCTCTCTCCTTCTCAATAATTGTATCTCTGCCACAACAAGCCACACTCAGAGGATAAGGTGCGCGTTCGACCGCAATTTCCACAACCCAAACCGATTCCGTGACAAATATCTGTTATCTGCTCCTTGGAGGCAACCAAGTGGGCAACACAAAGTGACTAGTTAACGTCCGCTGGTCTGGGATTGTTTACCAACTTTGCGTATGTAGGTGAGGCGTCATCCCCTAACCGAAAGTTCTCACATTTCATTCATCCGGGCTTGACTAGCCACGTGGTGTTACAGCTCTCATTCTTTATTCGGAATATATTACAACTACGCACAAGAATTGTGCTAGAGACCGAAGATTTGGTGTTTTAGAAACCTCACCCAATCCGAGCTAAGTAAGCCTGAAAACTATTTTTTGAAACAGTTAGATCATAAATGCATGACAAAACTTATCTTGTGTGAGTAGATTTGACCACCAGCTATTCATACCATTTTTCCACTATGTTTATTTTCACATAGGCGACATCTCTAGTTATAAAAAAATAACGAACATTTTATTCAGATCCTAACATGTCTGTCTGGCAGATGATCAATTGCACGACAGACAGGGAAGTGCATTTGTCCAAACGATGAGTGTTAAATCATATTTCATCAAGCTACACAGTCAACCATGGACTTCGCGTTATCGGGACAGCGCGAGATTTCGCGAAAACAGAAATCGGTGAAACTGCTTCTGATGACAGCGCGCAGTTTAGTGATCTGCTGCGAGAAAAAAATGCAAAATGCTTGACTGGTAGGCATTTCTTCAGTCAACTATGAACAACCCTTTTACTCACTTAGCCAATTAATAATCCTAATGATTGGCAGGCACAATTTCTCCCTCCAGATGCGTGACTGAGATCATTTATCATTCCACTATAAATAGTTACCTGCCATCGGCCTGTTCACATACCAACATGCAGACTCATCTTCCGACATAAGGTTTTTAACAAATCTGTACAACGCCCGTCCCCCGTTCATGATAGCCCACGTACTAGTGCTTTGTCCAATACTTGATAGCTTCTGTCTCAGGGGTGCATCAAGCAGTAGTTTAACGGTTGGACAGCATGTGAGAGAAACGGCTGCCTGTTTGTCCCGGGCCTCGTGATTTAGTTTTCAATCTTTGATGTTTACGTGGTGCGTTTTATTCCGAACGATTTGACGACAAAATCAGAAAAATAGCAATCTGTGCGGTCCACGGAAACAAACATTCAAAGAGCATCGGAACTGATGAACAAGTAATTCCCAAATGCCGAGTGGCCAGATCTGCAACGGATAGAACACTACTTATTAGGACGAGATGTTTGTCCTTCCGAAGTACGATTAAGCTATTTTTGATGCCATAATAGCTACAAAGAATTGAGTGCAGCCGTCCTGGATGACATGGTTCTGGATCAGCACGCGGAACCAATTTTTGGTATGCGTAAATGACGTAGAAAATAAGGGTCCCCGAACACTGGACAATACATCAAAAAGTTTAAGCCAAGCTTTCAAGTATAATATACAGTAAACAATAAATAAATAATAAATAAAATACAATATGATAAATTGTGGGTCAACTTAGTAGTCAATTTAATCATTAAGCCGAAACCTCTCATAGGTCGTCCTGGTGGAGAACCGGCAATAAGCATTCCGGTCATTCATCCCTCTGGCATCAGATCACCCCAGGAGAGGTCAAGCATCCACTTCTCCGTGAGTGTATACCATCGAAGCGATTAAAACCTCTCCGAAGATGAATACAGGAGTTCCTGTTAGTATTGCGTCGAATATCATGGTCCAACAAAATCTTCGCAAAAAGACTACCGTTAGTGAAATGAAGTTCACCATCACAGTTGGAGTAAAGCACATCAAACACCCTAGAGTTTTGGTGCGTAGGTCGAGCACAGTTATCTTGACTGCAGAAATCATACCTGACTCATTTATAAAAGGCAATAAGGACTCTTGCATTGACCGATACCAGGCACCTAATCAATCATACTGCATCGTGTGTTGTACCCATTCTGACACGATAAACATAGTGGACGATACCAGGCAAAAATAATATGAACTGAGTTTCCAAATTCATCGGTATGACCACAGTCCAACGTTTCAGTTAAAATATGTCCCCAACAGATTTGTGCTTAATGTTCATCGAAGCACGGCGGACTGAGACGGTTACTGACTTGTATGACCATCTAAGCCAAACAGCTCAGCTATATCCACTCCGCATAAAAAAAGTTAAACGAAATGTCACACCCACTGGGTCAAACGGGTCACACTCCCATACATCAAGAACATCGTCGAGAATAACGGCAAGGCTCTTACGACAGCACAATGCGACGATAGCTTACAAACTTGCAAATACCTTGAGGGAGACACAATGGAAACCAAGAGGAAAAATGGATTTAGTGATGAAGAATAATGTCGTATACAGGATTCAATGGATGAATTGTGATAAGCGATACGTAGAACAAACGGGAAGGAAGCTCTCCACCAGAATATATGCTCGCTTCTGGAAAAACTATTAGTTTTCTCCCTTATGTGTGCATAAAGATCAGGAAAGACATGAGTCCGACCGGAGCGGCGTTCTTCCACTGACTCAAGCAAGAACGAAGATAGAACATGAAGGTACGGAAGCGTGGTACTCCACCGAAGTAGCTATTAACAAACATATCGAAACCGGCCCCAATCATCAACCACTAAGAGCAAAGCTCTAAAGTGTATAAGAAATCAGACGAGGAACTCACAGATGAAGCAGGAAAATACGGTTTACACAAACAACCAATTTGATTGGAGCAGAAACCCAGCCAGTGAATCAAAGTACCAAACTGACCAGCGGACACAGGAACATCAGCCGTCACAACGGAGAAAATAGGGTGGTGCAGCCAACCAATAAATTCCGAGAAGATCAGACCACAAGGCAATGCAAATTGAGAAGAGGCCAATTAAAACAGTGGAAGAAGAAACTAGTAGAAATAGAAGGATAATCAATTAGCTCAAAGGAAAGTTGGTCATAAACAGACCAAAAAAATCACGAAAAAGCTCTCTCCCAATGTGTCAGTCAGGTTAAGAGATGAGAGATCATTTTCAAACGCTATAGAAACGCACGCAGGCAAAGAGGAAGTATCCAACCAATTGCACACCCGTTATGTCTCTCCGTATGGTGACGAAACGTTTGCAAGTCAATTGCCAACCTTAGCTAACACATCAACAACCACCTGATGAAGAAGCAATGTGACAGCAAGCTGGAGGTGACTCGATTGGCTAAGTAGCTGGACTCTTTCGGCTGATATGTTGTTGCTTAATAGGAAGAGCGGCGTTTTGGCATCGAACATTCGAAAATGTTCCGTCTACTGTTGTTACGGAGACGAAATCAACTGCCCCCATCATGAAGACTTGACACTAGTCAAATCGACGCAGCTTTCAGACAGCGCCCGCCCAGCTTTCCATTTTGCAAATGAATTAGAACAGAACAGTTCTCTCCGATTGTCAGATATTTGCGTACGCAGCGTAACGACGGTTCATTTTCTCATGCTCTATACCGTAAAGATAGTTGGGCCGATCAGAACTTCAACTGTTCTACTGTTCCAATTAAAATAAAGCAGAGTTGGGTAAAATTCTCAACCTCGCGACCACACGAAATATGTTAGGCTGTGACAACGATCTTACGGAAAAAGTTCTGGCACCTCACTTAACTAGCTAATACGATCACAACAGCTTCAGAAAATACGTATCAGTCATCCGTTTGCTACTTAGGTTTCCTCTGAGACCTTTACTCACGGCTGAAATCCAGGTCTCTTTCGCCAGTCGACTGACAATCCTTCAGTAGTTCAAAGAACGATTCCTCTGACAAATCAGAGTATGTATCAATCCTGGTGTTCGTGTTCATCTAGGTACATTGGTCAGAAAATGAAACAAGCAACGAGGCGAGTGTGAGAACATCTACCAGTCTGGTTGGTCAAAATCAGAACAGGAAATTCTACAAGATTGATTTTGCAACATTTGGTGGCCTCAATTCAATAGTGACACTACCGTCGTCCTTCGTACCGTTTGGAATTATCTCTTTTACACCCTAGATGATGGCAGATTCCTACAATTGATCAAAAATGTGTAAAAGTTGGCAGAATTTTCCGCATAGAATGCGCTGACAGGACAACTTTCCCGAAGCTATAACCGTTAGTTACTTGATCCTTTCAGAGAGACTACGGTACAATGTTTTCATGTAAACTGCAGGCGTTTCGTAGCCTTCGGTTGTCCTTTGTTTGCTGTCTGTTGCGTACAACTTAATATATGACCTCTGAATTATCTGATTTGTCAAAAATGCGCCTTTAGAAAGCCGAATTTCAACCAGAATTGGCAGAAAACTGGGTCCAGAAAAACCAAGCATAGGTAGCCAGGCCATTGGCGGTTGTGGAAATAGCTGACAGAGATGAGTCAAATCGATAGTAAGCACTATCTAGCAGAAATAGTCACCGTGATCGAATAGGCTACTCGTCTTTTACTGGAACCATAGAATAACGATTGCGTTCTATGTACCACCGTGTTTGCTGCTGTGTGATACACGTTACTCCTATTCCTTTCTGAATACGAGCAGATAAGCCTGAGGAAATAAAATCTTCCGGTTTTTTGGGGGATCTTCACGTGACTTTTCTGACACCATAGACCTACTCTTGTAGAAAATTGACTCCGACCTATATTGGAAAGTTTATTGACAGTTTATTGGCAGGGCACAAACAGTTTTTTTAATTGGTGGCAACTCAAAATGTAATAAGTATGCTGCTCATTTGCATATCAAGTTGGTTTTCCCGAGAGCCTCACTGAATCCGTTGTTTATGATATTCTTCAAATAAATGTGCTCTAAAGGCCACCTCATGTTTCAGTTGGTACGGTATTCACTATACCGTAGTACATTTTCATAAGAAAACTACTTCCAAGGTTCCTCAAAGCTCTTCGACAGCTCACAACCGGTTTTACCCTTTTTCGGGCTAATCACATATAAACTGTAGTGGGAGGCGACCTTCTAAAACACATTCAGTTGAGGAAGACCACCATAAATGGGAGATTCAGCTGAAATCAGTTAAGTCCAAGATGTAAATGAGAGTGTTGCGTGGATAGTTATTCGCTGTTTTGTAAACGCCAGCATCAGGACAGTTATCAAAACAAAAGTTAACATCCACTTACTGTTTAGGTGTGTAGGTGCCGAAGTATCGATGTTTTTTTTCTCAGTGTGTGATAGATGAAGGAACATTTCAAGTACTTCGAGGTAAGTTGTATGTATCCCTCGAGAGATCGGTTTATCTCATTATGAAGGTTAAAAAATGACGTCGAGTTAGAACTATTGTTGATGGGAAAAGGACTTCTTGTTCGGACCACTGACCCATCGCAATGCACCACCACGCATCCTAACAAAACATTGATGATGTCATTGGATTGGTGATGAAATTGTCTAGCTCAACGAACAGACCAACGGCCATAATCTTTTTCCACTGCAAGCCGAATAGTTGCAAAGTTAAAATTGATAAAATGATAGAGTAGACTATTTCCGGAGGAGCATAACAGATTGTTTGTGAATTCATACAAAACACTCCGTCGGCGTTACCTCCGCCAGAATTATCGTATCATGGATTAAAAAGTTCAGTCTTTCCTATATACTTTTAATGTTTGGACAAATAATCTTAATTTAGCATAAAATGCAATTTTGAGTAAACTTGTTCATCGATATTTGAAAAGTGTCTCAGGTGAAAACAAAATTAAACGTCTCGTTTTTACTCCATCATCTGAGAGAAAAGAGTACCGTGTTCATCGGCCTGACGTTGGTTATTTTCTCAAGGTAACACCGTGTCAACTGATAGTGAGTGCCTACAACGCAAGCAGATGCGACTGACTCACATGAAACACTTACCAAGTTCAGATTCACATAATTCTGTGGACCTTCGTTCACCCCCGAATCCTCTACTGCCACTGTTCACGTGGAACAACGTACTACATAAAAGCTCGCTCATCTTTCAGCTGTAACATTCTTTCGGTGCCTAGCTCCCATGCGATTCGAAGAGTGCGTGAGGGCTGAGGTTCTGTCAGGTTGCCCAAACCTAGAGAGAAGCTGAGGTTGGGTTCGAACCACGGACCTCGCGGTCAGTAAGTTCGAACCTTAATCGCTGAGGTACGTCGTGCTCAATAAACATCCTCAGTCTGCAAAAAGTCAATCGAAACTTAATGCTAAGCTCATTTTTGGCGACGTATATTAGCCTACATGTTAGCTTAAAAAATAGTTGGTCAACCAACAGGACCAACAGACTACTTCGCAATTTACGGCAATATCTTGAAAGACAACCCCAAAATGAATGAATCAGTTCCCGTAAACTTTGAACAGGCTTCTCTCTGACCAGTGCAGATATACGCTTCCAAAACTTAGAATCGCTTTCAAAGTGCTGTTTTACCTAAGATCTGATAGTTGGTTTTTTTAGCTCACATAAATAATACAGAATATTTTTTCAGATGTGCTCAGGCATAATGCACACTCATAAATCAATAAACGGCATATGTATAGGCTACTCCACTGCATCGCAATCCCTTTCATGCATCAAACGGACAAAGTGAATCCAACGTACAGGGACATCCGAGCTTGGACCCATCAGACATGCGGCAGTCGTGCCCTCAGTGGGACCGAAACATACTAGCTGCTACCTTCAAAGCGCAGCATTCCCCTCCCTCCTCTTTCTCTTCAGTCCACCGTCGCCCCCGAATTCACGTCCCAAACATGCCATCTGCTGCGTCTTATGAGTAGCTATCTACCGCTATTATCCCAGGTCATCGGCGAACGATGTTATGAAAGCTGTAATCACTGTGCAACATGTACGCCGTTTTTACAGCTGCAGATGATGATGATGAGGAGGAGGAGCAGAATGGTGATGACGATGATGATTGATACAGGACTTCGCGCAGGGACATTTAACAATTTGACCAGTTGAAAAGTGGTAGGTTATTTTTTCACGTCTTTAAACATTGCTAGGCGAATATTAAACAGTGCGGAATTGTACTAAATTTGCCTCAGCTGATGATTGTTGGATTTCAGGCGTCAGCGTATTTGAGAGCGAAGTGCGTTCGGAGGGGTAACATTAACGAAGTTTAATGCCAAATTACACTCATTTCCGATCAACTGAAGCAGGAACTGAAGCTTGCGACATTCAGCTTCAATCAAGCAGCGAACAAACACAACTGCATAAACTGTCTCACTTGTTTCATCGCTAGACCGACCGGCGTTTCAATGGGATCCAAAGACATTTTTTCACAGTTCTGTCAGCGAATCAACGACTTCAGCGTAGCATGCGTGACTTCGAGTGATTTTGGATTCAACACGATCTCTCCATCGAATTTCAGAAACTGAGTATTTTACGAGCCATCCAACATGAAGTCTGACGGCATTTTCACCTCATTTTCAGGTTGCGAGTTTTCAGGTTTACTCAAACTGTCGTTATTTCCTACGAAAGGGATTCCAGTTGTAATAGACGTTGCGAAATTCAACCATACTGTATTCTGCAATGTACCCAATTACAATGGTTGCAAAGTGCTCAGAAAGTAATCATGTCGACTAATCGCCAAGTGGCGTTTTGGACCTATTGATTACAACATTTTTATTTGGCATGTCTACACTTACAAATTCAAGCCACTACACCCCCGAAACCATCAAAACATCTTCCAAATAAAGGGACTGTTTCGGATCCTCCTGGGTCCTCCTGTTCTGAGTTCTGCGGTGAAACACCGGTTATCGTTACACGTGACTGGTCGGTATGAGGTATGAGGATACACGAAGATGACTGGCTTCACATTTTGTCTATCCTGCGGGTAGCAGGCTATTTGATATCAAAGACAAGTGGCAACAACCTCTCATCTTATCGAAGGTTGCCTTTGATTGGTATCAGCGTCAGTAATCACCAGTTTGTATGCGCATCGGTTAGGCCGGCGATTGCAGAGTTGTATCTTCACGTTTTTTCTCAAAGCTGGTTCCACATCGAGAGTAGGTGACCGATGAACAGTTGAACGGAGGGGAAAGTCTTCAACTGAGGTTAAACAGACAAATGTGAGGTTTCCAACCTGATGACCTACCGGACTGGTGTACGGCGTCGCTGGTGTAGCAAGCTGTCGATACTGATACATCACGTCTCTACCTATCTCCATGTGGCCACGACAAACAATATCCCACAGACTGGCTAGGAAGAATTTTTGGCGTGTCTTAACGTGACATCATGGATAGAGACCAGCCAGGAGGTTTGAAAGTAAAAGCGGAAACAATAGTTCCTCTGGTGTTCAGGACCGCGACAAATTTAGACTGTCTAAAAATTTGTGAGCACACATCGAAAAGTATCGCATATAGCTGCCCAGTACTGTATGATTGCAACAAGACAATGATTTAGCAATCCGTAAGACAGACATGGCTAAGAAATTCTCGTTAACCCCCCTACTGTGTCGAAAATTTTCAAGATTCGTGGGGATGGTTATGTGGTAACTTAGGTTGGATCATTTGTGCCCACCCGATTTAGCACTGATGATGCCCGCTCTAGTGGTGACGAGACGTTTGTAAGCAGATTACCAAGCTCGGTGAGCAGATCAACAGCCAAGTGCTCAACGCTCACATACCGTCCACTCTTCACAAAAAGTCCTATTTTGTGTTTCTCAAAGGTGGTTTTGCACGAGGAGATGACTGTACTTTCAAACACGTAGCAAACGTCGGTCCACATCTATTTCTCTCATATGGATCTTCCTTACTAGCAAATGCATACAACAACCGCGTAAGCCACTCCACTCTGATGCGTTTAGTTGTGTTCACAAATTTGGCCACGCCTTCAAACCATCCAGTCTGAACTGGTAAGGAGATGACTACTGTCAACAGGCACGTGGGGGTGGTCCACCAAATCCACCACATGTAGCCTCACGCCTACTTGTGAGTAGCTGCGCGGATTACCGAAAATTGTGTTCATATAAGTGCTGGTTAGCATGTGGTAAGAGAGAAGTAGTGAACGGGTTTTTCGCTACTTAGGATGCACCAGAAATCCGACCCAGCTCTGCGAACAGATCAGCTGCCCTATGATCCACAACCACCGATACAGCTTACTGCGACTTTTCTCTCGACAATGTTCAGTCATCAACCAAAGCAGATCAGCGGGTTGGCAGCTATGGCTTTATCAAACCTGTTTACCCGATTCGCATCAGCTTTATTTTCAAAACGCGTGGTTGTCCAGCTCTATCTCTGAAGTTTGAAGAGAACATCGACATCGTCACCACATAACTCGGCTAACAACACATCCATCTACTGTTTTGGTAGTTAACAGAGAAGTTCAACATAAACTCGACGCTGCATTTATTTTATAATTCACTTGAAACTTCTGCCTGTAGGTGAAGCCAAGCTATGCTGAAAATATGAGAAGCCTTTTACAGCCATTTCATCCTTACTGGGAATAATCAGCGACGAGCGCCTCACGGAGTCCCAGAGAGACTCGAACCCGCGACCCCTGGGCTAGTAGTTCAACACTTCTTAACTGTCCGGCCACGAGCGGCTGACCAGTATTGTGATTAACTGGCACTCACACAAACTACATCACGTGGTCACGTGCTGGTTCGCTCCTGGAGTGACGACGAATTCTCCCAAAGCTGCTCACATGGCTACTGATCTACAAGTAGTTCAGAGGAAGAATAAATTCAAGGGGCCAGTTCGTACATGTGATATGGATTCCGTGAGTGAAGGATGACTAGCGCATTATTCTGTCCAAGTATGAGTTAATCACAATATTGATTAGTCATTTGTACCCGAAAGGCTTAGTGTCCACACGACTCACTGGGATGTAACGGGTTCGAGCATCCCCAGGCTTTCATGAGATGCTCACTGCTGATGATTTCTAATAGGAACTAAACAGCTGTACGATGCTTCTCGGTTTTCCAGTATAGATTGGCTTCCAATACAGGACAAAGTCTCGAGTGAATGATCTCCAAATTATAACTCCGAAACTTATTAAGTTGAAAAGACAACTAACATTACGCAGATAGGTATCGCACTTTGTTTCTACGTTCAGTTTTTCGGCACTTCTTCCTGTGGTATATTAACGATCTCCGTCACTTTTGGTGCATGACTAAACAATGTTACTTGAATTGAGAATCTGTTTTCGAAAATTGAGTAGATTACATATGTTCAAAAGAACGCTTGAAAACTACATTTTTATATGCTATACGCTAGTGTTCGTGCCAGGTTGCTGCCGAGATAACCGAATTCAGAAGGTGTTTAGGGTACACACTGTCCTATAATCAGTTTACCTTATCAGTACATCAATCTTGTTCCGGAAAATGAATCGTAATCAATAGACCATTTTGGTACGATTAGGGTGATCGATTTCCCGTTTCTCTCACTTCTCAATGCCATTAAACTTTTGTTTTTTTTAACAAATTGAAAAAGTACACGGTACGTACAAACTGACTCGCATACACGGAAACAGCGGCCAAGTTCGACTTCGTACTTGGTGCTGCTGCATTTGGAATCTTGTCAGAATATGAGTCCTGAAGACCAGGAATAAAACTAGGCGATTCAACTTACTTGCCGACAGTTGTTGACAATCGCTTCCGTGAGGTTATACGCATAGACGATAGCACACTCGTTTCGTATTGCTGCAGCTCCGATGGGTCATTTGCTCAGTTGATGAACCGTTTCCAGTTTATGCCGTATGGTGCAAACAAGACGAAAACCGAATCAATCAAGCTGTCTGAAGTTTTATGTACGTGGTAAATATGCTCTGTTGATACTACTTTACTTGGACGGAACAGCTTAGGAAGAATAGCACAGACGAATAAGTCCAATAACATCTGAATCTTCAATGGGACGTGTGACTCTAAATAGTCGTCTCTGTTCCTGAAAAACTAACACAGAGGTACCAGTGTAATAGTGCATGCTACTGATTAAACATGCGAGTAGTGTCTGGTCTTGAGTCCAAGCCCCCGCATCTGATGGAAGATGAAGGTTATTACGGCAGTTGTGGAACCGCTTTGCAGTGTTCGCTCATTATTGTTCGCTATTCAAAGAACGTCCAGGAAAGTTCAAGAGGACGTTTGAGAGACGAGATGAGATAGTTGTTGTCGTGCCTAATGGCTTGTAACCGCTTAGATCGTGTTTGCTAATAAACAACTTCTCAGCGAAGAGCGGTCCTCCTCTCGCTGACAGACGATTTGCTATCCCATCACTATATGTGCATTCGAAAATAATTCAGCGGATTTGATCGACCTGATCGTAAAACCTCCCCTGATTATGACTACTAATATTCTCGGTGCTCGATGTTAATGCTATACAAAATCAGGGCTAATTTTTTACTGGACTTTTTCAAACCCCATGTAACTAGTACATTGACTTTATCAAAGGTTTACCTCGTAGTTTACATATATTATTCGTCAGCTGATGTTGACTTCCTCGATCACTTGCCTAATCGATATCCCGATGTACCTGCTTCAATTTTAGAATGCCGTCAAGCGTCCCCTGTCAATTCCACAAACATTACCCCGATCCGTTCACAGTTTCAAATCATTCAGTTTCATCCAGTACTCTGTGTGAATGTTTATCAAATCGGTAAACAAGATACTTATCACCTGTGTGTGTTTATAACAGTCCAAATACAACCTCAGCGGTACGTGTGTGAATGTCGGCGGTTTCAAAGCTACACGAACAAGTGCGATTCTTCTGGATCGTAATTAAGCATCTCAACTGTATGAGATGGATTGTGTAATAACGCCCATGATCGAGTTCCACTCGGTACTGGGCGGATGTCGACACCAAACTGGTTTGATAGCTTCGAAGTACGTTGAATGTTCAAAATGGTCCGGAACTACCTACTCTGCTCATCGGTTGTCCACGCACTTCCCTGTTTGGCAAGCCCTAATGAGGTAATTTTGTTAAGTGATGTCCGGCCCATCGAAGCTGTATCTGATTGGCTGGCTGAATTCAACTAAAACTCGATAATGGTTCATCAGCTCTGATCGAGTTCCTCAACACATTATCTTGACATGTTAGCTGAGTGAAAGGATTTGCTGAACACACTCAGGTAATTGGTAAACAAGCTGGGAGAGTTTCTGATTGGATTACCTTGAAACCTGCATTTTCTGGCTATATCTTGAATGAACATCGCTCTGAAATGCAAATGTTTGTTTTGGTAAATATCATGTTGAAAGTCATTAAGAAGACTGTCCCCTTGTAAACAGAGTTATGTACTGATAGGAAACAAGTTGCCGATTGACATACAGTTACATGATGGAAGACACTAGTGGGGTAACCTTCCCTCGACCACGTCTACTTTGCGGTCATCAACTTGATAAACCCCAAACCCCTACCAAATCTGGGGGAATAAGTCTGGACACGCTAAGAACATTCGCTCAGGTGCTCACCGGTTACCAGGTTTCCTAACATATTCGAGACCTAAGCTAACTTAGATAAAGAATTTCAGTCCTACTCGCCGTGTACCCACGTGTAGTAAGGACGTACCTAGTTTAAGTGGGGATACACTGAGACTTAGCTTCAGTCAATCGATCCATTTCCTACTGTCTCCGAAGTCGATTCACAATAATTTGCTCAACCATCTGTGTACGCCACCGTTGTAGTGCGATGTGGTGTTGGATTGCCTCAAGGACTGATGTGCTGCCGAATCTTCAACCTACCAGCTACCAGAGAGAGAGCAACAATCAAGACCGACCCGGACAAAAACCCCGTGTGGCAGAAGTTGACAAGGCGTGCATCATATCAGCAAAACAACACGACAACCAATAGTGCATACTAGACAAGGCCATCTGCTAATGTCTGGTGTGAGGCGGCTTGCAGATGTCGACAAAAACGAATACACGTACACACACTGTTCACAAGAGAAATGCGCTTAGCGAACTGCAGCTAGGGTCACACGAGTTGCAATAATAATGCCTGGCCATATCCGCTTTCCAATTTTCACCTTTGGAGTGACATTCGTTCGGTAAATGTAGATTTTCCTGGCCTCAGTATCATCAACTAGGGAAGGAAACACCACAGATAAAAAGGCGGAGATATATATTCAAATTCACTTCAGTACTACTGAAATGCATTTTGCTGCTGCTCGGCAACTTGGCAGTGTTTCTCTGTCTTGCAGCCTTTTGCGAGAAAACACCAGCAACTTATGAGTCTTGTATGTCTCCACTAACACCTGCAGCCTACCTATGACTTTGCACAAGCACGTGATTTCCCTTTGTGAAAGCATAACTTGATATGAGTTTCTACCGCTAAGGTTTGTGGCTCTAATCGACCTTTGAGTTTTCCACTGCCCATGCATAAGATTAACCTTGGTTATTGGTCTGTCCATCGAGTTTGACTGTTGAATTGCAAAAGTTCCGTCATCAATCGCGGAAAAGTCGAACCGACACCGCACCGACAACGCCACCTCGATTACTGATGAGATGTTTGCAATACAATGGCCAACCTCGGCGAACAGACTAACAGCCAAACAGCGCAAAGGATGCTGGATCAATCCGGCTGACGATAACTTTCTCAAGCATGATGCCCAGGCATACTTGTTTGATTGCTGTTAGAAAATTTGGGTACCTCGCTCTTGAGCACACAGACTTTTGTGCTCTGGGCTAGGAGACTTTTCCCTTCTTTCAGCTCTTTGATAGGACGGTTTTCTTCGTGGTTGTGTGGAAGCTAAGTGCCGTATTTACCACTGATGTATTGCTGTCGATGACGACGGTGATAATAATGACAAAGGTAAGGTGATGATGATGATGATGATGATGATGATGATGATGATGATGATGATGATGATGATGATGTCTCCATGTTGACACCTGCAGATTGTCCCACGCCAGCCGTCTGCATGTGACCCTGTCTAACTGTTCGTAACGGTGCTGTTTTGCTCATATGATGTACGCTTTGTCGGTCCTCGTTCTCCTTCTCTCCGGTGGCTGGTAGGTAGGTGCCCACAAACCAGCCGAGCAGTTCAATAATACGTCAACATAAACAGAATACAATTTTGGCTCTTTCCACGTTTTTTACCAACTTATTTCTTGGAGTTACTTTCACTTCTGCATATTTCAAGTTCTCTAAGTTATGTTATATCCCGTATCAGACTGATTATTCAGGTAGCACAATTTACGCAAATTTCCTCGCTTTCTGTAAATAACAAGCTGGTCGAACGGTAAATGGGTCTTGAGAGTAATAGGTGTTTTTGGGCAGAGAGCACCTGTTTTCAGTACTGCTCGGCGTCCGGAAGTAGGCCGCAGTTGCCCTTGTATAGATCCTTCCACGACCCATCGAACACAGCAGACGCTGCATCTGTCCTTCTTTGGTTGTATAGGGTCTGGACGGCGTCGTAGATGGCTCGACTGAGCTTCTACTGTTACCACCTTCAAGAGGGTAGATTTTTGTATTCCGGAAGACCCCGTCGTCTCAGAATTTCGTCACTTGATGGCTTTGAAAGAAGCGACTCCTTAGTGCGATTGCAGCGTTTACTTCTGGTCCCAGACCAGCTTTTGATGAGACACGATGGTTCTTAATGCGGGTGTTAGCTGTTCGAAAGGGAGTCGTTTGTATTAACCCTACACTCTGTCTTAAGTAAAGCAATACGAATACGTCTATCTCCGGACCGACTGAGTGCACTTGGCTACTTGGATTAGACAACTGTTTGGCCTCAGGTTTGATAAATTGTTTATTATCGCACGCACTCCGGCTATTATGTGTCTAACCATTTGTCTGATACTCATCTGATTCCAGAAATGGCAGCGAGGTAGCTAGACAGATGGGGCAAATTTCACCGCGCGCTGGACACGACAATCGTCAACCCAGCTGGCCTAAGTTTCCATTGCTACAGTGATATTAAATAAGCCAACTCTCTGAGACAATTGGTGCATATTGCTCAAAAAGACCACGTCCTTCTCACCCCTGATAAGTCAGGTGTGTCCACCGTGAGTTAGATGGAGTGGCATTGATGCGGGAATTCACGTGTGTGTTGACGGTAGTGCAGATATCAACACGGTCTACTGATAAGAATTGCCACTGTTCTCCAACAAAAGGGGCTCTGGTTTGTTTACCTAGCTTGACAAAGGGGATACATTAAAAAAAATTGCGCTGTTCAGTGAGTCGCAACGTTGCCATCAGATCTAGTGCTTCCACGTTGATGCGAACTAATCCAGACAAGTGTATCAAGACCAGATGACGACCGTTGGTAACTTATTTGACAATTTAGCATCCGTGTTTGGAAACTATCGCTGCAAGTGTGTTGTCCAATGCTCCGTATCACAATTACTGACTCACCCTTCTAGCACCACTGACAAATACCATGTCTCGACAGACTGAACTAATTCGTCAAAGAAAAAGGTAATAACTCGTGTTTTTTTACAATCACTGCTCTTTTAGTTGCGAAGAGAAGATCAACGGTCGCCTATTATTATCGGACAACCATGATTATGGGATGAGTTAACAAGGTTGACTAGACACCGTTGTTTGGGCGACCACAGGCGACATGCGTTTGATAAGACAGCAGTCTAGTGATTGTAACACAGTTGTCTCATCTATTTGGCTCACTTCCATAGGAAGCAATGTGCCGCTAAGCTTGACACAACTTTATGACAGGTCCACCCTGGTTACCGTGGTCTCCGCGAGTACAATCACCATCTTTGACGTGTTCTACAATGCTGGGCACCCCCATCCCTCACTTCCGAATTCAAGCCGTCTGGTTTTGGGTGATTTGTTACGGGAACAATTAGCCCTGTCATTCTGTGCGAAAGATGCTTAAGGATATTGCACAGTCTCAGGTGCAATTGTACCCGGAATTAGTGGTTGAACAACTGAAATATTTCTTGGTCCTCAGGTTGCTTCTTTTTGCATGTTCCCTATTTCTGCGCAACATTCGTAGTAGAAATGTGTTCCATCACTGCAATAGTAACAACCTAACAAGTTATTTTCTCTCAGAGTTAGGATTTTGATGAACAGTACTGCAAAATATGATGCATTCCGAAAACACAAAGCTTATTTGGTTAGCAGGAGCGAAAATTTTTGCCGGAGTTTTTAACCCGATAGCGAGTAATTTTCACAAGACCACCGCCTCCAAACTTCAGATAACATCGCTCCCTCAGACCAAAGTCCTCCGAGCCACAATAAATACCCTGCGCCTACCTGATGAGCCCCAAGAAGGGCGAAACCGGTCGTGGGCTATCGAAGAATTTTCAGCAACCTTATGAGTAGTGCATTACGTCTACACATGTATCGCGATATCTCGAATATCGTAGCAAATGGAACATGAGGCGGCATGGTACAGCACATTCAGTTGCCTGGAAACATCAAAAACAGGAGATTCAGCTGGGTTCCAGGTGAGTCTCTCGCAAAAACCAAATTGATATGCAAATGAGTGTATTTCTCGAAAACAGTCCAATTTGGGTTCAAGTAGAACATAAGGTTGACGGAAACTCGGGGACTGCGCCTACCTGATGAGCCCGAAGCAGACGGGCGAAACCGGTCGTGGGCTATCGAAGAATTTTCAGCAACCTTATGAGTAGTGCATTAGTCTATAAATAGCCTGATAGTTATGCTTCACCTCAGTAATTGGTGAGGTTTTCTCACTCGAGATTTATGATTGATAAATCATCTTCCAGTTAACTTTGTTTACACTAAACTGCTATTCCTTTCGGAGTAACCCGTTTATTCCACAGCCGATTACAACGAACCCCTGAGAAATTCTCGCTTACCCTTTTAAGTTTAATTGTTTGTAAGGCAAAGTAGATTCGGCACACTTCACTGAAATCAATTAATTTTGACCTGTGAGACTCCACAATAACGAGAGGGGCTAATTCGATTGATCGAGCTCTGTGGAAATTAAAAACGACTTTGGAGGATAGTCCATTTGCATCTCATATCGACTCAAAAGCCTCGCTCCCCGGCCGGGAATCGAACCCGGGCCTTCCACGTGACAGGCGGAGATACTCACCACTATACTACCGAGGAGACGTTCGCGGCGCCAACAGTTTACTTATTTAAAACAAGGATTATGTCCTTGACTTGAGTCCAGTAAATGGAATATGGTTATACTTGATGAACGCCTCCTTTCTCAGCCAATAGAGAAGCGCAGTCCGGCAGTAAGGTACACAGATGTAACAAACAAACACACGATTCTAGCTTCGGATTACCATTGACTCATTTTGATCTTTAGCGGCGACCTGTAACGAAAAGAACATTGTCCACCAGTGATCCATAACTCAACGAACCGCGCGCTGATGGTGTCTCCTCAAATGGTGACAAAACGTCTGAACGTCTATTGCCAATTCCGGCGAATATATCAACAGCCATCCGATCAACTACCAACAAACAGACACGCTTACACCCTAAGGTAGCTGAAAGATCTTGGCAGTTCCGTAGCAATCGGCACTGTGTACACGGAAGATTTCCCCTCAATCCAAATAGTTATCCTGGGTGTAGTTCATAACTTGTCTAATCTGTATAACATATTTTATGTAACTCTTACCCAAATTGTATGAGACTGCTTGGTTCGCTGACTTGTATCATACCTCACTCAACTGCTCACTGAGTATGCCTCTACGAGTGCTGACGACAAGTCCGCAACCAGCTTACCAAGCTCTGCGAACAGATCAACAGCCACCTGATTTACAACTGCTTCTTACTGAGTACATCATGCTCTTTGTCAGTCAACCAGTTCGCTTCTGAGGTAATTTTATCACCAATAGCGCGGTTTTTCCGTCGGCTCCGAGAAAACAAAATTTGTGAGCTATATCTTGTCCATTTGCAGTCGAGTCCTCACTTTACTGTTTCATAGTTAACATGTGTTCGTATACGCAGTTGCTAAAAAACCGAAGTCCCCGGTGGATTTCATGTTGTTCCTCTTTTGACCACTCAGACTCACAAACCCGTTTTTTTCTAGATCGAGATGACACTCCACAAGATCCTCCCTGTTAGAGCCATCAACATAGATACCCTGAAATTTGGTCATATAGAAAACCGGTGTAAAGTCTTGCTACTTATTTAATTTTTCAGTCAGGATTGAGGCCCCTGGACTCACTCAAAAAGTCTTCCCTTTTGGGCCTTTTCTAAATGGCATTTTCAACCACGACGACTTACAAAGATTCTTTTGGCAGTCGGAGCTGAAAACTTTTATAAACCAAGACATTTCCTATTTTGTAGAGACATTC
The DNA here is from genome assembly GCA_003604175.2 of Clonorchis sinensis. Classification (NCBI taxonomy): domain Eukaryota; kingdom Metazoa; phylum Platyhelminthes; class Trematoda; order Opisthorchiida; family Opisthorchiidae; genus Clonorchis; species Clonorchis sinensis. Next base: position 22,513,625 of record CM030371.1, on the reverse strand, counting down.
CTCCGAGCAAATTAGAAGAAAGCAATTATTTGGTTGGAGCTTGCTTGGAGAAGGTAAGAGATGGTCACACCACCGATGATGTCCCCAAAAACATGTCAACAGATGATGAACTGCACTCAACAGCTGTATTATATCGTCACCGCGCAATGAAACACGTAATGATCCTAACCACGTATCTGGTTAGTCTTTGTTCCATCATTGTTCGACCTGCGATGTGGTAAAGGTTGAACTTCGTTAATAGACTAGACATAATCCGAGGGAATTAGTTGCGACAGCCAGGTAAATCTGAGCTGTGCTGAGCGGCCCATACGGACCCGTGTCAACTTACTGCTTGTCCGACCCAGGCTCTCTCAGTGTCTGTCGTCTATCGTAGCCTTGCGAAGCGTGCGCGTTTTTGGTCTCCTGATGAAGCTAACGCATCAATCACGTCCAAGTTAGTTCTCATGCGAACAGCATCACAGAACGTGTTCAAACACGAAGGTAGGTCAACTGATCAAACACTCCCTCATCCAATTGGTACCAGTGCCCTGTCAAAGTGAAAAAAACACTTTTCTAAGCTAGTCTAGATAGACAGATGGCCACTTTTCCACCCACTTTCGATTGGACTTCGTGTGAGAAAAAACTACATGTGGCAATGTGAATGAATGAAGGTAGCTTACACCGGAGCCTGGCACAACTTTAGCTGGAACCACCAGCCAGCGGTGCACATATCAATCAAGGTGAGCAGATGAATGCTACAGCTAGCTATTCAGCAGAATAAGTTGTCCTAGCTTGTCCTTTTATATGGAGAATGGAATTCAGGTGACTGCTGAGTAACGCGGATCCCTCGAAAATCGCTGGAGGATGACCTTCTAAAAAGTGGTCTGGGACACAACTAGCAGACATGCTGATGATTGCAAGGAAACTTACCTTGAGAGCAATATTTCTACGCACTGTGTGACCCTTGAAAATACCACTGCAAATCCCAACTTTCCTAGTTCACCGAATTCTTCCAAACAGTGTTTTGGTATGGGGGAAATCGTCTCCAGAATGGTTGTCTCTGACCAAATGCCCCCAGAGAAATGACAGAGGACAAAAAACTCCAGGAGAGGTTCAATACAAAAACACGAGGTGAGCATGCTACCGCTAGTCCCACAGCGCAAACTGGATCTACTGAAGTGTGACGCCTGAACAGGTGAAGGTGATCAAGGTAGAATGATGTAATTGGTTTACTCGACGATTCGAACAACGACCCAGTAACTATTCTGGTTGAATCAGTCGCCTAATCTGCCTAAGAGGACCTCCCAGTCAGGTTGCACCGCAGACGTGTGATGTTTGCTGGACAATTTTTAACTACTTGTAGATGGTTGCGGAATCTAAAATTCACGATCCAATGCTCAGGGTTGTTACTGTTAGTGTAAAGTAGCTCTGATCGCTCTTAGCGCAGCATTCAATTCCGTTGGACACCAATCTTTTATGGTTAGAATTTGACGAAAGAACGTAAGAATTGTAGCTGGTATCGCAGCCTGTCAGTGAGTCCCGACTACTGTTCTCTCGGCTCTTTCGGTTGAACGTGTACCGGCGAAATGAAAAACACAATGATTAGCTGGGGACGTGCAATTTAAACGTAGTCGATGCATATGTCTCCCCGCGCAATACAACTTATAAGGTTGATGAGGAATCTTTAACGACAATCCGCAGGTTTCACCATCTTGAAACTCACCAAATATGCCTGATCCTCAAACTTTCCTCACTGTGACTTCATACTGAACCTCAGATTTGGCATCTGTGGATTCAAACCTGTATTTCCAAGTCAAGATATTGTTAACTCAAGTGACACATCAAAGCTAGAGATACCCTAAAGCTTTGGACGTGAAGGTTATTACCCACCATTGATCGATGAACCGGAAACAACATAAATTCAATTCCCCCATCCTGCCTTTTGTGAAAAAATTAATTTTTCTCTTTTCAGTTCACGTTATTGCCCTTCTTCAGTTTTTCCACTGTTTGTTTTCGTTTAACTTGCCCGGGCGAGCTTTTTGTTTATCTCTGAAAAAAACTGCCTCTTCAATTTGGTGATTCACAAATCACTTTCCCCTTTAAGCTAACCCATTTTTCTCGTCGTTAAGATTGGTCAAGTGACACAAGTACACAGACTCTACCAGACACGTGTGTGCATGCGTGCGTGTGTTTCTGTGCGCAGGCAGTCTCACCACGACATTTCATTAGGAACTGAAGGAGACACTTTCGAGTATCGTCATCACTCTTGGCCCAAAAATAGCGTCTCACAAGTAGAGAACTTGTGTGTAGATTACTAGTCAGACCAATGTTTACGCTTGCTTTTTTCCGGTGCCAGAATAGTGATGGAGGCGGGGGGGGGCAGGATGACGATACCCTGGACGTGCCAATTAGGGAAACAGGCTTTGTCGGATAGAAATTCTTGGTCGCGTTGAACATCCGAGATCGGATCACATATCTACCCCTCACCGTTATACCCACTCACCTACCTACCAACACACATGTGTACTGGCATGGTTGGTATACTTCTTCGAAATGCACAAAGTCGTTGAAATCACCTGAAAACTTTATTTTCACGTTGGTCCATTCACGCAGAAAACAATCATCATGTCTGTGACAGCCCCTGCTTTGTGCGCCTAATCCTATTAGCTAATTGTAATTGGGCACGAGGAGGACGGAAGGAGATAAAGGAGAGAAATTAGTTGGTATCACAGAAGTGTGAATAGGTCAGAACACCTCGTCTGAAATTAAAGTGTTGATTTTGAAGGAATCACCAAAACGGTTGATGAAGACTCATGACAAACAACGTAGAGTTGCTTGATAAACACACAAAAACGGAAGCACACAATGCCCCTTCCTCAGAGCAGAACTACCACAGAGCCTATACATCAGCTTTGTGTTCTACACTGACCAAATGTACTTGGTAACCCTCGGGGTCTGCTGTTAGGTTTAAAGCACCTCTCTACTGTGTCTCATCTAGTGTCTAAGATGGCGCTTTTACCGGGGGTCTTACCAAGCCATATTCAGCAGTACAAAAGAGACTTGCGTTTCAAGGTACACTGAAGGTGGGATAGGACTGCACTACATATATTTGGGGGAATTCATTGCGCAGAAAATACCAAGTAATCAAAGTTTACTTGCCAAAATTCAGTAATGTCGCTGGTGACAAGTAGGTACACAGTGAGAAACTTTCCCTGTTCAGGACCTCTGATCAAGGAACCATACATAATATGTTTCTCCAATTGGTGGTATTAACCTCAGAGATGAGGCCTCCAATTGCATTGCCGTTTTGTTACTGACTCATATTTAGCAGTTACCTGTCATACTGTCAGAAATGCAGGTGTCGCATCGCGTCATCATACTCACAGGCATTTGTTGTCATGTCAGGCATGATGGATGGTTGCGCTGATAAACGTGATGCATCTGATATACTGTTACGATAAGGGTGAAATGTAACGAGGCTTAGAACAGTGATGATGATACGCATGATATCATAAGATCTCTTCAGTTTTCGGTGTTTGTCATTGTCATTAGAATGTCGAAATTACGAATACCTGTTGTCTCTTTCACACCACTCTCGGGCGTTTCTGCACTCCAAGATTAAATGATGAGCTTCTGTTGCCTGCGTAGTTCTCATCTCAACTACTGAGAGGATCCAAGTAACATCTGTAGCTAGAATTTCAATTTAGGAGGTGCACACGTGAAGACTGACGAAACAACACCTACACAGTCACATGACCACCGTCACCCTGGATCACAGGCTGAACGGTGATCGACTGAGAACGACCATATATTTTTCATCACATAAGTTTCAGAGTGACCCAACATGAATTTCAACTTGTCACGACAGAAATCCAAGGACTTAATTCTGAGCTGATATTCGTTGCAACCGCTTCTAGCTATATACCAGGGTTTGAACTTCCACTTAAGGCAGCTTAAACCGTGATCGAATCAGCTCCCTTGCTTCAAATCCAAACTGAAAGATCAGCTAGGATGACAAGTCAGTCAAACCAAAACAAATCAAGTCAACAATAGCCAGTTGATATTCCAGAATACTGTACCAGCAGCAGGTATGACCTTTTGTGCGCATTACCAAAGGCTATCAGAAAGGGTAAACAAACAACTTTGCACTTTTCTGTTGTAGAAAGCCTCTTGCAAAGAGAGTTGTCAGTTCTTGTAACCATGATAACAAACATGTGAGAATAGGCTCGTGTAGATTTCCTGATCATTTGTGCCTGATTTTGTTGACGGCACCTCTGAATCAGCGAAGTTGACTGCTGTCTTGGATACTCAGTTCATCCTAGATGCTAATTAGTCACTTATGCAAATGCCATCAAATGCGTAGGCAGAAGAAGGTATTTGTAGGTTTGAAAAGACTTTGAATTTTCAGTCGAGACTGCATCCTAAGAGTGAAATCAACCTGTGCGGCAAAATCAGGCGGCACCGTACATGCTTGTTCGGAATGGTCAGCAGTGTGAATCTCACAAACCTCTAGGGCGATTCGAACCTGAGTGCTTCTGACTATCAGTGACTGTTCCGCAATGCGATCAACTGACGCATCGACAGGTTTCCGTACCGAGCAGTTCGCGTCAGGTGATCCGGTGTTGACTGGCTCTCTTCAAGTGAAGCTTTCTCAGACGGAAGACTGCACATCTTGGGGGATTTCCCCGTTCTTGAGTACCTATGGCCTGAATGCAGTAAAGGTATTTTGAAGATTTCTCAGTTCTACTTACCGATCAACCCACAGGAGAAACCCTATAATTCTAAGCCAGATGTGACCTAACGTAACAAACGTTTTGCATTTATACGGGTGCACCAGATCGATAGCTTGACACTGTGGTGCAAACCTCATTCAGCTGGCCTCAGCGATGCAAAAGCACCAGTGTGCCCACAAGAAAAATTAGCGCATAGATTATGAGCTCCGAAAAGACGGTTGTGGTGATTATTCGTCAGAGTAAAATCCACGAAAGCAGCATAAATGATCCTCCAGTGTGGTGAGTTCTCTGGTAAAATGGTTTGGTGATCTTGAACATGATTGGGTCTGAAACACTCAACGGCATATATGGCGATGTTTGCTTCATTACTAGAGTTACCCTCTTGTGAAATTATCTCAAGAAACCAACTATAAATGGTCCCTTCTAGGGGGCATACAGTTAGTCTCTCCACAGGGAAACAGCGGTATGTGGAATGTATCCGTCTTGCTTCACATAAACCCAATCAAACAAAGTTCGATTACGACTACAAGGGCAAATGAACTGAGTGGAATTTTAGATAATACATGTCGGCGTATATCTACTGTTTACCATTTGGTTAAACTACTGATAACTTGGGTGACCTGAAGAGATTAGTCATTTCTACCTCCATCACTCGGACACGCCCATAGTTAGCACTATTTTTACAAGCTGATTACTAGTAGAGCATTGTCTCCTACGTGGTATTGTATCGTGGTATTGTATCTGAGACAGATTCAGTGCGTAGACCATTGAGAACGAGGGAAATTGTTTCTAGTGTGAGGTTATCTTTAGAGGGCGATTCACCGTATTTTATGACAGGCACTGCGAGTCTATTAATACGGCTACAGATTTTTATATACGTCCTCTTTGTTTTCTGCACTCAACTGACGGTTTACGGAAAACTCTGTAGAAAGCTTACTCGGAAAGAGACCGTCCATTAGCATTCCACGATAGAATTCTCTGGTAGCCAAGATTTAGTGCGTTATTCCCCTTAAATGAAGTTTTCCTTTCAAAAAGGGAACATCACAAACGATAGATTCAGCTGGGTTCCAGGTGAGTCTTTCGCAAAACCAAATTTGTTTGCAAATGAGTGTATTTCGCTAATCAACACGATTTCGTTGGACCATACGCTAGTCCCTGGCACTTCCATCCAACGAAGATTGTGTCACCCCGGAGCAGCTGTATGTTAATTTCAGTGCAAATTGTGTTTTCCTCAAGCTGTTTTCGATTGCTTGCTGCCATTGCAATGACCCCATTCTGTCGGATACCCTAGCTTGCTTCCTAACCTGTCCTTGGGAAGGTCAGCTTAGCCAATGAAAACATTGGTTTGGAGTGAGTGTTTGTGTGATCACATGATGTGTGTGTGTGTGATTCATTTTAGCGCTGGTGCATGACACATCACACTCATTTGCAGTCACATAGGAGAACATACGAGAACACGACGAACCCTGGCTGTTCAGTAGGTGATATTGTCCTCTAATGGAATTCGATTTTTTTCAAAACCGCAATCATCTTGTCAGAACTAACATTGGAATCGTAACAAGGCTGGAGGAATGGTCCGAAGGCGCACATACTAGGTAGTCGCGTCTTTGGGTCCCACTGTTTACCAGGGAGGTATTGTGTCATCGAATTCACGTATTTTCACATGAAGATAACTGGTATCACGGTGCCAGGCATTTGATCGGTAGCCTGAAAGACCATATCAGTTTTCACACCAAACACGACCTTGGTTTAGATTACGACCGTTGTATGCGTAGCCAGATGTACTGCCTAATAGTACAAAGCCGCGGGAATTGTGACCCCACACGAGCTTTCGTTTCCCGTCTGTGGGGTTTTGTTAGAGAACATCAAGCATAATCATGCAGCTGTATCATTTCTCAGGGTTGTGCCTGTTGGTTCGACTGTTTTATGACAAACACGGTTCACGAACAGCACAGCTACAGTTCGTCCATCAAACGATAGGTCAATCACCACGTATGTGGTATTCATGATTGGACAAGTCACTCCAAATACCCGATTGGCGTTCCTATTGATTTGTGGCGTGCCCCGCACCACCACGTGACAGCTTTTGCGCTGCCGTTCCGCTTTAAAGGCACTGGATTGAGAATGAGGGAAGGCCGCAACCGAGCAATAAGTGAACCCCTACTTTTTAGCCTCCAGTAAGCTAAAGGGTTTATCGGTAGTCCGGTAGAAGCACGGAACCTGGATCGAATTCTGGGATAGTCATCTGTCCCGCACACAAAGCCGCTGCATGAAACATTTAGACCACTTGAACGTCTTTTACTAGCCCGCAACCTACAAAACGTTGCGGGTTACTTCCTACCCGAACATTCTGATAAAAGTTGAAGCAGCTACTTAAAAGTCTGTCTACGCTAGTGAAAGTTTTACCCATCGGTAGAAAGTGACCACCTCTCAGAAGAACCTACTTTCGGGTGATGCGTGGAATCTTACTCTGACGAGTATGTTTCTGTTAGAAGAAAACGTTTTCCAGGGAAATCACTTTCATCCCAGTTTTATTCAATAGTAGCGGTAGATAAAAATGCATGCCGACAGAGGTCTCCACGAACCTCCTGATGATGATAAGCAGGGAAGCAGGGAACCTCCCATGGAAAGCAGCTAATTTCGGTAAAATACAGGATAAAACATCAAGAAGGGGTATTATGATAAGATCATAAAAGCAACAGATGGCAGCCGGTCATGAGATGATCACATAGATAAATTCTAGAAATGCTATTTTCCGCTCCGTCTGATAGGTTGCTACACATTGGTGCATCAGGAAGCCCCACAGCATTTCGCGTCACTGTGCAGCCAAAGAGTACCGGACTTCCGCCAACACTAACCGAGCTTCGGCGAGACATCTACTGATCGGCGCGTCAGCAAAAAGACCCAGACTCAGGACAGGACTGGTTGAAACGGTCTGGTAGTTTGAGCGTGACATCGTGTCAGTGCCTCATGTGACTCAAGCGTAAGCAGCGCTTTACGTTCAATGTAGCACTGAGGCCGAAGACAGTATGAATTGCCATTACGACCTTGCTCGCTAACTGTGCATTCCCACGAACCCTAAGCTCGGCAGCCCACATATTGGGCTGCAGCCACGTGACTCATGTGTTGCTTGATGACATGCTCAAGTTCATTTTGCACTTTTCGAAATCGGGGGAATCTCCCTCCTCTCCTCCACGCCTGTCTCCGTTCTGAGGGACGGAACAGGCTGACTGAACTCACCCTGCTATACCAAACGGTCCCCACTACTTAGCTCTCCGGAACTCCTGCAAAGTCAGCATGGACATGGTAAAACTACGTTTACTGTCTACAGGGTCAACAAATAATTCCCTAATTCCATACCGGAGGTCACTCATTTTGGGGTATAGCGGAGACAGTTGGTACTCGCGATAAACAAGGTCTCCTCAGATCCCTCTTACATGCCCAAGTTTGTTTTCATTTCAGTTGTTCCGGCTTAGCCCACAGCCTTCCCTCAATTCCGGTTCCCAAAAAGCATCATCATGGAAGCTCATCATCCTCCTCCTCTATTTTTCTCTCTCATACTCTTATGACCATCGCTCCAGAGGAAATGCCCTTGATTTACGTAATGCACCACTCATAAGGTTGCTGAAAATTCCTCGACAGCCCACGACCGGTTTCGCCCTTCTGCTTCGGGCTCATCAGGTAGGCGCAGTCCCCGAGTTTCCGTCAACCTTATGTTCTACTTGAATCCAAATTGGACTGTTTTCGAGAAATACACTCATTTGCAAATCAATTTGGTTTTTGCGAGAGACTCACCTGGAACCCAGCTGAATCTCCCGTTCGTGATGTATCCAGGCTACTGAATGTGTTGCACCAGGCCGCCTCATGTTCCAGTTGCTACGATATTCGAGATATCACGATACATGTATATACAGCAACCTTATGAGTAGTGCATTACGTCTATACATAACTAGCACCTGTTTTCTCACCAACGCTCTCAACACACTTAGCGTGCCAGTCGCTTTCAAAATAGCTTATGCGCTTGTCTATTCATCGTCCCTAATCCGACCGGGACAATCACTACTATCCACATTGCCGTCCTCTGCGATAACCTGAACGTGACAACTGCTTGACTGACAGCCAATAAGGTTTCGGGCGCAACTCCTTCAAAGGTGATCTACAAGTATACATCTCGCTTGTGTGGTACTTCGCCCTCGACTCTTTTGTTGAAAAGAGGACAGGATTACTAGATATGCTGAAAGCTTTTCACTGGGTCTGCCATGGTAACCTTCTCTAAGCCTTCGATGCGTACCCTACACCTAAATTTATCAAAGTGTGTCACAGCTCCTTCCAAAATCACGCATTACAGGCGCTTCTGGATGGGCTTCTCGCAAGATCCCAAGATGCTTTGTTTTTTACCCTATATCAGATCTATGTTGCTTCCAGTATCCCTGTATTTGCAGACTCTTCCAGCCCGCATTGGTTTAACCCTTGTATGTTGCTGTGTTGTGCTTCCTCAAGGAAATGTTGCGATGGTATAAGCCGATGTTGCCAAAATCGCTGAGTTGGGTTCACCTGAATCAACCACTTCAGACCCTTCAAATCCTCCCCTCGCTTTCTTCTTCTTGCTTCTTTGTGGGTCCGGACTGTATGTTCCATTCCCGCTTGGAATTACAGTCTCTTGCAACCATTCCTGTTCCATGAAAAGCTTTCTCTTCCGCACTCGGAAACACCTGACATCAACTCAAAATCTCCTTTTCGTAAACCCAAAATTGGTCCTCCCTTGGAACACCGTTGTTATAGTTTGGGTTGTGCTCTTTATTTTCGCCTTCCTCTACTCGATCAAGCCTGTAGGAAGGCTGTTCCTCTCATTGCCACTTTTTGCTTAGAGAATAACGTCAAACTTGAATATCCTCGTTCAGGTTTAGCCTTCTTCTCTCTGTCTCTCCCCGCTGAGTTGCCTCTAATAGGGAATAGGCTCTCCTGAGGTAGTCTCAATCACGCCCTCCTTCAAATCCAGTCGCACGATGAGCTTGTTCCACCCTCGTGAAAACATATTCCCGCTTCTTTGCTCTTTACCCGAACCATCATACTTTGGAATTCTCTACACTTTTTCAGAAGTCATGCCAACATCACTCTTATTACGCCATCCCACACGTGTCTTAAATGTAGATGGTTTGATTTTTTTATCAGTAATTTTCCAAGGGGTTTGAGGTAATAGGTCCTCTCTACTACCGTAATCCAATCTACGTATGATAAAGAGGAGTTGATAATAACTTATCTTATTCGGTTCTAACCCTATTCGCCTCCGAGTTGTCCCAGTCCACGCATACAGATGCATTACGATACACGATCAATTTCGGATTCTGGCATATCTCATTCGTTTCGGTTTGAACGGGCATCGACCATGTGGGAGATGTTACACCTCGGGGGGGGGGGACAAAAGTCCGTTTGACAGGTGTCTGTCTGGTACACAAGTGGACCAAATTCAATCCTCTAGATCACCCAACACACTAATGAAACTGAAGGTGTCTAACATCAAAATGGTTAAAGCGATGGGTGTCGAAATTGTGACAGTCCGGATCCGACAGACTTAACAACCAATACTCGGTCCACGCAGTACGGGTAAAGCAACTAAGTGGCTGACACCTCTAACCGTAAAAGCCTCATCTAAGGGAGGAAGAGAGAGAGAAGTGCTCTTTACTTTCGCCTTCCTCTACTCGATCAAGCCTGTAGGAAGGCTGTTCCTCTCATTGCCACTTTTTGCTTAGAGAATAACATCAAACTTGAATATCCTCGTTCAGGTTTAGCCTTCTTCTCTCTGTCTCTCCCCGCTGAGTTGCCTCTAAAGTGGGAATCGAGTTCAAGCTGTTTCGTAAAGTATCAGTTGGACAGAAATTTACGCACCAAACGACCGATGCGGCCCACTTCATCCCCCGGTACCGTATGAAAGCCTGCACAACAATAGATCACACTCACATTTTAAGGTGAGAAAATATTTGAAAATGGCGTTTCTCCGGGCATGGAATGGTTTCACGCCCTCAAAGTTTGAATTTTGGTACTTGTCGTTGGTGTGAGACGAAGTAGTGGACATTGATACAGCATAAACTAACTGGAGGAACCATCCTCAACAGAAGCAGGTTATCGAAGTAAATCAAATATCAGGATAGGGTAACTTGGGTTTGCTTTATTCAGACGACCTATCCATGTTAAATGCTCATATTCGGTTGGGTCGGACCCTCATCATATGCTTTCAAGGCCGTAAAACCGGCAGTTCGAGGACGAATTTTGGCTGCTTCGTGATCGCTGGGCGATGGATGTTTTGCAGCAGGGTGATTTAGTTGGGAGGATTAGTTTCATGGTATGTTATTACAAACTTCTCGGAACTGGTATACAAGGGAAAAGAAGACAATTATTTTGGGGAAAATTCAGTTCTGCTTGCCGGTGCCGTCGAAAAAAAGCAGCATCCGTGAAACGGTACGTGATTTCGGGCATTTCAGTAGGTTGCGTGTTACGTATGATCATCATCATCATCATCATCATCAGCAATAGTACGCCGGCTATACATACTTGTGCCTACAACCACGAGGGAATAAAGCCTTGGTGAATAAGAAGATAGGTAGCGAATTAGTCCGATGAAGCCCTTTGTCCTTATGGAAAACGATCAAGAATAAGGTGTCTGCACCCTTGGATAGAATTACAGAAAACACATCCAAGCATCATGTCAAAGAAAGGCGCCATCAGTTGTTTGATCCTGTGCCAACCTCACTGGGGGCGAGATGACTCGGTGGTTAGAGCGCGGATTTGCTGACCGGAAGGTCCGTGGTTCGAACCCAACCTCTGCCTCTCGACTTCCCCAGGCTTGGGCGACCTGGCAGTATCCCAGCCCTCGTACATTCTTCGGGTGGCATGGCAGTTAGGCACCGAAATGGTGTTACAGCTGAACGATTTTTTTCAACTTCATTCTACATTGGTCAAGTGCAAAGCGATAAGCGAACTTTAGTTAAGCAGTCCGGCTAGGAATCGAGCCACTGGACTCGATTGCATCCCACCTCCTGCACTGTTGAAAACAGTGTGCGAAACTACAAAATCTGATCACGAACACAATATTACGTCATAACCTTTCGGCTGGGGTATACTACCCACCTGATGGTTTGTAAATCTCTCGTCAACTTGAAATGAACGCGAAAGGTGTTACTTTCAGTGAGTGGCGGTTATGTCAATAAATGGAATGAGTCGGTTCTTTGTTTGTCAATTGAGGAAGCTCTACAAAACTGCTGTGACATTGGTCAGCCCGATTGGTTAGTTTCCAGAGTTCCACTCATTTCTGCCAGACTTCACTCCTATTCAGCGCACTTTCCCAGGAGCCTAATAGGCGAAACTGTGTGCCGCTTGATAAGCTCACTCAAGTGGTTGATGTCACGATTTTTTAGGTACACACTCAAAATTGGAATAAAGGAATCTCTACAGTAACGGAGAGCCTCACATTTCTGTTTCAGATTCCATTCCTATACTGAAAACTCAAGAATCCTTGTAATGTATGATAGCGTCACTAGTCTTTCAAGGGCATAAATTGATAACACTGACTGGGTATTCGAGTGAGGACTTTGCAGTCATAACTGGTCAGTTGTCAGCAGCTTTAGGTGAAAGCATTCGCTTCAAACTTTAAAGGGCGTGAATTAAAATTCGTGGTATCCGAAATGACGGTGTACAACGCTTCTTGTGTTTTTAACGAAGATTGATTTAGCCTGTAGGATGGGATACCGAAGTAAAAAGGTATCGATCAACTAAATTAACGATAATAATGGACTGAATTGCAAATGATCTGCTATTTATGAAAAAAGGCGCCTGTGAAGTTTTCGTCGACTATTGGTGGCAAACCTTGTGTTCTCTTTGTTTCCTGGAATGGCTCAGTAACCCTGATTCACGTTGCTAAGTGACGATATTCTAGGTTTCAAATATGGTTCGGATTATGACCCAGTTTATGTCGCATGCTACTAAGCCTACAGATGAGTAGGATCCTGTGAACGAACAATTTAGGCGACTTGAAAGCTTTCCTGTCTTAGATAGGATTCATTGTTAACGCGTGGCTGTCCCAGTCCCTTAGTCTGACAACTTTGCGTTGTGCATTCCCAATCGTAGGGTGTATTCAGTTTTCAATAGACTGTGTCGTTGGAATAGCCTAGTTGTGTTTTTGACGTAAGTGAGCCTAAAAGTTACGAATGGTAGATAGTGATAAGATTTTGTCAAATTAACAGACTACTCTCTATCCAATCACGCAGTTTTACCTTTGTTATCGAGGACTTCAATCAATTTTGACAATAAACAATTTGGGAAGAAAAGTCTACAGCTGAAGAGCTGTGATAGTATGTTGTTAGCAAAGCAAATGTTTGATACCATACTTTACCGAGAACTTGTTCAAAATCCGCTACTTCAGATTAACACCTCAAGATAGCTCGGATCGTAAGGTCCGGGATTCGAACCCAACCACGGGATCGCGATTGCTCCCGTCTAGACTTGGAAAACTGGCAGTTTATCGACCCTCGTGCTTCCGTCGGGGAGCACGGCAGTTAGGCAACGAAAGGGCATTACAGCTGAACGATTATTATTATTAATTCCGATTAAATATTCTTCGATGAGAGGAGGAATGAGAAGAGACCTTCTGTGTAGACTATTCAGAATCGTCAAACACCTTCCGAAACGATTTGGCTCTAGCAGAACTGTCAGACGTGACTATCATACCATGCGGTTATGTGCTGGGACAGCGTAGAACTGCAAAAAGGGAGGTGCAGTTGAGAAAACTGACAATCTTTGTCCTAGATGGGGGAATAACCGCCACTGAAGGGAGGCTGGTTTCGAGCGGCTACGACCTCTGTTAAACCATACAATTAGGGTATCCATCCATGTTTCTGAATGCTTCAGGTCGAGGCAGGTCAGCCCCGAGGCGGTTGTCACGACACCAACACTACCATAAAAATATCAGCGGGTTTGACCTTATGATCTCTTCCACGGAAAAGTCATGCAATAGATGGTCCTTACTTCTGTGTCACCGTCTGTAAGGTTCGGTCACTCTGTTGCGTTGGCTTCAAGGACTGTGTTTGGCGGATGTTCGAGAAAGATATCGACTAGCTCTATCTATACAAGTGCCAGTGCAAATGCAATTGAACAGATAAGTGACGTGGGATATAGAATGACCTCGAGACAAGTCAGTGGTTAAGGCGTGAACTTACTGAACAGAGGGTCCCTGGCTGTTCATCTTGACTGTTCTCCTCTAGGTTTGAGAAATCTGTCAGTAGGTTGTGCTTACTTCTGGTGGCATGGCAGCTAGAAAAGGGCGTTACAGCTGAACGACTATTTATTATCTTGCTGAATGATCAGAAAAGCTCTGAAAAATTGGTAAATGCACTTGAACGAATGGATATTTGCGGTCTAGAGCACTAGTATACATGTAATCAACTCTGGATACGAAATATATCATGACCTCTTTCTTCTTGATCGTATTGTATGCAAGTTAATAGATTTTTGTGAATAGTCGTCATTTCATGTAAACTTTTGTGGTTCACTGGTTCACCGAGCCCCATTTATATTGGAGCCCTACTTAAATGTGAGTACTGAATATAATCAACTCAATGGCAGTTTAAGTCCTGAAAAAAGATCATTACCACTGAAACGTACTCAGACGCAACACATAATTTGGTTTTCGGTAGACTGAACATCAATTACTGTGAAGGTTTCAGCAGTGTTACTTTGTACTCTGGTCATTGATTTGTTAGCCGGATTGGGAAGACCAGAGCAGCTTTTGTGAACCTGCATCACCTGTGGCGTAGGTGTGACATTAGCTTGTCCTTTAATGGTCGAGTTATACGGGTGAGAAAAATGGCCGATGCGCACTGAGGATTTCCAAATATGAAGATTTCGGAGGATTGCTTGAGCCTGGTGGGAACACCGGATCAGTAATGCTGAAGTACGTCTAGTGGTTTTCGGAAGAAATAATTCACCCACGAAAGATGAACTGACCATACCCCATAGGTTGCACTGGCATGGTCACGTGTTCCGTAAGCCAGTCGACTGACTTAATCGAAGGACTCTTTGGGCACAACCACGTGGAGAGGGGGGAAGCGAGTCAGGGAAGTCCAAACAATGACTTGGCAGCGAAGTATCAAAACCATAACGAGCAAACTCAGTTGCACTGGTCATTGCCGTCTCTCTGGATAGGGACCCCGAGACGGGACACACCTATGGTTAGAGGCATTGTCAGACATGGCCCAATCACGCCTTCAATAGCGCCCGTGCATCCATACTATCGCCTTCAATGTATAGCTCCCATCCCAATCTCCCCAATGAAAGGTGGACTGGCATCTCTCTATTCACGCAGCAATGAACAGCTATCTACCCCATCTCCCCAAATCATCGGCGAACGAAACTGTGACAGCTATGTTCATCATACGGGAAGTACGCGGTTCTTACAGCTGATGATGTTGGCTGTGCTCTTCGGAAAAATGCACCTAACAGAATTGCTTCAGGAGAGATCAAGATAATGTCACAGGCCAATCAACTTGAGTGGCTACAATAGTTGCAGAATGAGCTGCGTTAACTATTATTTTCACAATGGAATTAAGTGCTTCGGTGTGCTTCTGTGTGGTAGTCAGTGTACCAGTTGAGCGACCTTTTCTTCGGCTGTTAGCAGTGTGGATCCTGGTGGTCAGATATCGACTTAGCGACAGAGAACTCACCAGGGAGTTTGTTTGTTAAACCAAGGAGTCATCATTTCGAGTGATTAAAGACCGAGCAATTTCAGTCTGAGTCGGTCTTTAAATGGAGCAATACTTACAGCAACGTAGTCCAAATCACAGATCATCTCTAGTTGCAGACTGTCTAAATAGACATCAGTTTTCGGCTCCCCATCGGGTCAGGCTCCTTTACTGTAATTCTTTCTACTTCCGGTCAGTTTAGGATCTTGCGATTTTCAAGACGCCACTCGCGCTCTGTGAACTAAACTTGCAATCACTGTCGAGTCGATAAGCGCATAACTCACAAAATCATACTGCTTGTTAACGAAGTGAAGGGCACTCACAAGGCCACGAAAATTGGACCACATTCGAAGCGTGAGATGTGACATGAATCAGCTCCGTAGGAGTCCCGTTACTGATTATTGGCGAGCTATGTCTCAGAGATGAGTGAAACATCAGTTCCTTCGAGTCGACTGAGGACAACTAGACCACTCGTATTATCGTTGACGGAAATCATTTGTTGATTATTGAATTTTCACGCCTGTATTATTAGCGATCAGTGATGTGAGTGGTAAGCCGGACGGCTCGAACGACGACCCCGTAACTTATTTGGTTGTGTCGATTGATTAGCCCGCCTCTCAGGCCTTCCTAGTCAGGTAGCGCCACAGACGCGTGAAACCTACTGGACACTTTTTTGTTTAGTTGTGGATGGTTGCGGTATTTTTTAGAATGTACGCCCACATCACTCTCGTTTGAACAGTCGTCCTCTTATCCTGGCGCAATCATTCTGGTGAGCCCATACCAAAGAGGGAAGCACTGAACTCGAGTTTCACTCTTATAGAGCTCATTAGCAGTGCACACCCTTAGCCATGAGGAGTTCAAACCCCGGTTAAACGAAGACCCCTCCCCAGTTCCTATTTCGGTGCTAGGCGAGTAACCAGTAAGTGTCCCGAGCTCCTCCGCATTAGAAACACATGAACATGAGGAAGGTCGCCTTGTTGACTCAAAAGTACAGGTAGCCATGAAAAAAGGAGGAAACGACGCTTAGCAATGACAAAAAGTTCGAGTTGAAGGGTCTGGGTTTGTACGAGAACAAAAGGGAGTAGGCACTGCAGCCGAATTAACAGAGACATTTTTCTTGTGGTTTGGTTTTTTCACGTGACCTTGGCCATTATCCTGGAAGCCGTGAAAATTTTTGAGTATTCATTGGGAATTTTGCGACATATTTTGAATACCTATGAAATGAGGTGTTTAATCGAGTGAATGAATCCAGTATCTTGGATATCTGTTCACCACAAAAATCACACAGGTCTCCCACACCGCAACAGGCTTACATGAATTATGTGATCTTACGTGTGCCTACGCGTGAATCAGTGCAGACTGGGTTCCTGTGGCAGCAAGTCTCACGTATAAAAAGATTTAGATTCGTTCTTCCTTTGCCGGGGTCATGCAGAAACGTCCTTATGTTTACTTATTTTCCATTTGACGTAAACCACGGTAGTGAAAACAGGAAAGTGAGTCAAACCAAACGATACCGAAATTGTGACAATGAGTAGTCGGCAGCTAGGTTTCTGTATCACAACCAAGTCGGAAACATAGCCCAAAAATGTACCGGCTGGGACTGTGATCGGCCGGCTGCATTCCAACCCAGTGGCAACGGTTTTCGCTTCTAAGTTGTCGTCCCCGTGCGAGCAGGCTTCAACAGCTGCCTCCTGTCTATGACAAATGCAACCATGGCATAGATAGAGACAGGTCCTGGTGACTGCCATAATCGCCTTCTAACTGAACAGAAAGCTTGTTGGGCTGCGCCCTATACGGGGCGGAAGACCACGTGATTGATTTTTGGTTCCAATTCAATGCTGCTGAGTGTAGGAATGTTGAATGTGCCCAGGTAAACGATGGTGAAACGTATGAGTTCACTCTAAATGATTATGTCATGGTCATAGAACTCCGCTCCAAAGATTTCTAGTTTGTTGTTACACTAACTTCAAATCTGCAAATGGCATCGTAAATGGCAAGAAATGTCCTCAGCTATTCTTCGTGTAAACACACAACCTTATGGTCACATACACACACAACAGTTGTCTACTCTCAATATGAGGATCTTTGGCACCACGATAGTCGCAATATACGCATTAAATCCATGAAGACGGAATGGCTACAATGCACTGGTACACTGCAGTCCTAAAACACAAAATGCGCCTATTTCACGTCCAAGGTCACTGATAAGTCTACATTCATGGCCGAGGGTTGCTGTGGTCACTTAGCTACCGGCAGAATTCAGGTACATCTGTTCGAAATTTTACTGTTTTTATTAAGTAAATGTAGCCTTCCTGAAAACAAATCGGAGATTCGCAAAACCCCAGTATGGCATTTCGGGTATGGGTTTGTTCCATGTGTGACTGCCGCAAACAGTAAAGCCTGAAGCCCTTTACCAAATGGTGTATAACACTTCATAGTTTCCATATGGTGCCTTCAGTTTACTGTTAAAAATTTTACCGTCAGAGGTGGTCGCAATTAGTCATGTAAGTGTGACGATTTTTCCAGTTGTTTTAATATCAGTTGGTTAACATGGTTGAATTCAACTCACTGGTTCAATCGAATTTATCTATCCTATAGTTTTTAAGGAGCAGCTGATGAGTTATCGAAAAGCGAAGCCTCAATCCCATTGCGATTTTCTCCAAGAGATTGTTTCAATGGGAAAAACGGACAAAAACCGAAACATTTGACGTCCCTTTGGTTAATATTTCCTCACACATGAACATGGATGTCCGGCGCCACAAGCAAATATTTGTTTTTAGCCAAGCAAGCGAGCAAACAGAGTCCGCACACTTTTTCGATAATGAACTTCTCCCATGCGATTAAAATGTCGGTCATGTGAGGGTTAGTCGGTAAAATTGATGGCTCCCGGTCGTCAATTTTGCCCACAAACTGCTGGTAGTTGGCCTAATTATACCGCTGTCGAGGCGACAAAAATAACCATAAATTTGTTTGCGTCCCATCCATGCGAGCCAGACCGGGCAAGGTGGAATAAAATTGAGTATGGGTGCCAATACAGGTGGGGGTGAACTGGGTGATCTATCACGAAACTTCAGTTGTTCATACTACAGTTCATTAGATCCCACATGATAGAAGCCGGTTTCCTAACTCAGGACTCCCATTCACTGGACCCTTTGACGACATCTTGTGTTTCTAACAGACGAAGTAGCCATAGTGTATCCAATCTACGAGCTTATTAATCGGTTAGTCACGTGGACTACGATACCGGTCACCGAGAATCTCACTTTTATTGATCACACCTCGTTTTGTTAAAAGTTACCCGATTTTGACGTCCGATGGGTATGAGCTTGACAAAATGAGCCACGTGTCGGCATTGTCGCTTTGGTTTTACAACCATAGTGAGATCTCACATCCCTTTCCCTCAGTTGTGAGGGCGGTGACGAGTGAACAACACTTTGTAGGTCAGGAGACGTACAAAGACCATGAGCCAACTCGTGGGGAAGCATCGTATAAAATGAGTAAAAGGTTCCTGGTGGTGAACGGCTCAATAGCACCTCCCATTACTTCTGCTTGAGGACTGGGGTTTCTGGACAGAATGTGATATGGGCAAATGCAGTAAGGTAGGGAGGGACACAGGAATTAGCCTTCAGCGGCGATCGAGAGCAAAGCTCCTGCCCTGCAAGAGATCCAACAAGAGTATCGTCACAGCATGTTCGATTTGGCTAGTATATGGGCTCACCTACTGCATCCAACGGGTTGTTAAGAGTGACCGAATCCCGTATACTGATGACACAGTGCGTCTCGTCCGGGTTTTCGACGTGTGAAGATTCCAGGCTTTATCGACCGCGCGACATTTGAGAAAAAATCGGGGCTACAACCTCACCGAACACGTTTTTGTAGGTCGTAGATGGCCTCTTGACCTAACATACGTGGGTTGCGTGCAGGGGAAGATAACATCAGTCGCAGGGAGATGGACCTTCGACACTGCTTGAGGGAACGACGAGAGTTTCGGGTTACTCGAGCTGTGGTCCCATAAAAATGCTTTCTACTTTGGCCACAGCATGTCTATAAAGCCTGATGCTTGGCTCAGTCCACCACTACAAATAAACCATTGTGTACCACGTGTGCCGAACAGCCACTCACTGCCCGAAAATGTGAGCATTGATCAGAAAGAAAATTGGCGTGTGAGGAGCATATTTGGAGAATACATCTAACCACATACTGCCAATAGGTCAATAAACGGGTGCATTATTATTTCCTGTGTACGCGCACGGGCATGGTAAGCTGGCATATGAAACGGATTTGCCGGCAGGCAGTGGTCGAAACACTAAACATAGCCCGTCTAAATTCTCGCGACCTGCACATTGGATGCTGGTTCCGGTGACTGCTGTTAAGTGGGGCGGAAATTGAATTTGTCCTGTCGGTCGAGACCATAATGTGGAGAACGATTTTAGGAAATTGTGGACGATGTTGTGTTGGTTCTGGCCTCATTCAGCAACCCAGAAATCGGTATACCAAGCTCGACAAAGCTGTCCGTTATGCTGTCCGCGTGGTGCTGTCGGATGAGTAGTGCTAACTCATCAGACTTCTAAAATTCACAGTACCTATGTAGGGTATGGAACTTTTCAAGTCCGAACGAACAGAAATTCTATTATCGATCAGGCTGAACTAGCACGTGATTGGTTCAAGAAGACGACGCAGAAAGTTGGCCTACACTTCCTCCTCTCGTCCAATAGCTAATGACCTGGTGAAAGGTATGACACAGTTTGAAAGTTACTAGGGCATAGATGTAATTTGTGTGAATCAACTTATCAATCTGTACGAACGAGATAAAAAGATGAAAGAATGAGTTCCAGGATGGATGAGTAGGTAGATCCTGTTAGCAGTGTTGTATCACGCGCCAGTTTTTCGGGCCATGAGTGAGGCCCAGACAAAGGTATCGAAGAGGGTGGGAAGTCAAAATCGGAGCATGATGTAAGTGGATAGGTGTGTGAACAACGGTAGAACGAACGAACCGGAATTTACAGCGATGTGAGGATAGCGGCAGTGTACCCAAGCGAATGAAATCACTTTAAAAGACGTGTACCTGCAAGAACTATGCGCTAGAACACAAAATGAACAAGAGCCTTGTGGATGACCGCAAAAACATCACGGTACAAAATAAAGTTAGATGGGATACTGTAAATGCAAACGGCGCTGGGCGGTAGGTCAATTACCTAGACAGAGGGTGGATTGAAACGCCTAGTTCTTTAGTTGAAAAAGCTGAAAGCCATGATCCTAAGTACGTGTATACTTAAAGGAGAGAAACAATCAGAGCGGTATGTATGTACAAGATGCTTCACCAAGGAGAAAAAACCCTAGTGTTTCGCATCAATTGTAAAAATTGCCTCTGCCTAAACTGTTTTAGTGATGAACAAGAATAAGCCCAGATACCAAAGCGAACTGAACTGAAATACGAACTGTAAGGAAGCATAGAAAACGGAAAATAGGATAGAGGGAGGAGAGTGGAGCGATGGGAGAGAGAGAGAGAGAGAAAAAAAAATATCAACTATCCACACTGGAAGGAAAGTTAGAGCATGCGCTCGTAGGCGGTATAAATCCTGTGGGGCGGAACTTGATTTTGATTCTGAATCAAACCGGTTGATAAGTTGTTGTTATCGTTAAGAGAGGCGGTTTTCTTTGGAAACTGATCTGCACCGTTGTTCGTCATGGGTAATCGTGAGACGCTCTCCATATCCACCATGCCAACCATTTCTCCGGAGGACTGACCAGATACTGAAGTCATGGGAACCGGTTTCCAATCTGCCTGGCCCATTGTACTGCCAAGTTTGGGATTCAGGGATGAAAGGAAAGAACGTGTGCTGAAGGTGGTGGGGCCAGTTTGACTGTTGGACCGAATGCTGGATGACGTGAGACCCCCGTTAACCATCCCCGAGTCACCGCTAGTCGCATTCGGCTCATAGAATCCCGATGGCGGTGTGATGTTCAGCAGGTCCCCCTCCGACTCACGTAATGGATAGGGATTAGTTCGTTGCACGGAATCTGAATGCGATCAAAAATCAGTAAAACTGTTAAGTGCTGAGTACATGTATCTGTCCGCCTTCTCAAAGACGTTTATACTATTCGGTAGCTTCTACACAGTGGAGAAATGACCACTTTGCCATCTCCGTTACTTGAAGATATGGAAAAAGTTTGACCTACAATCAACCCTAGGGGAGACCGTGATAGGCGGTGTGCGAATTTTCGTCGGCACTTCCTAGGTTTGGCAAGACTACTCTCCACTCTCCGAACAGTTGACAATTTATTTGCCCGAACAAACGGCCACAAACCTAGTAGTTCATCATTACGGACAACTTCGATATTACAATGGTCACATGACCGTTTTGAATGATGTGAGCTATGGAGCGCGCAACCATGACAACTGAGCTACTGGAAAAGTACAAACCTAGCTGAACAATGATGCCAAACTGAAAGCAATAAACGATTGGTATCGCGTTTGTTGTACCTTCGTGATGAAAAGCATCCTGGAATTCGCATTTTCAGCTTATCTTTCGATCTCACTATGAGCACTAATGAATAATAATGATCGTTCAGGCTGTAACACCCTTTCAGTTCATAGCCGCCCGATCACCCGAAGGAAGTAGGAAGGCTGAGATACTGCCAGGTTGGCCAAACCTAGTCAGGAGATGCAGAGGTCGGATTCGAACCACGAACCTCCAGGTGAACAAATTTGCGTTTATGAAGACTATCACAAACGATGTGATATGAATAATGATAGGAAATTGAAAAAAATATTTTTAAAAATGGTATGAAAACTAAGAGAAGACGAGTGAACCATTGTCAATGCCATTCTGGAGGTTGTCGAATGAAGCCCACCCTCAGTTGAGGGACGAGATTCGTTGGCGTTTCTAGGTGGTCAGTGGATGTGATGACTTATTAGTGGATAATTAACTGCATTTTTCATGGTGGTCGAACAACACCTGAACAAATGCTACCGCTGTCTAATCGGAGAACTTTTTTTCCTTGATACTGGTTTGCAAGTGGTCGAAACTGATCCAGTGGAAAACTACATTCGAATTTAGCACAGGGTCATGATTGATTGGAGAAACGAAAAAGCTCAATCAAAACACGTTTTTCCAGTTAAAAAATTAAACCTGTTGTAAATTGCAGGCTTAAATTGCAGGTCATTACGACATTAGAACCAATACGGTATTGTTATTACTTTAAAACACTTGTTTCTGTCGTGTTTCTGTTTTATACAACCAAAAAGCCGTTCGTTATCCATTTCCGAAAAGTGTGTCAAACGGTGAACGTATATACATGAGCAAGATCGGGCTTGGGAGTCGCGAGTCACCAACGAGCAAGATGAGATAAGCTCACTGCTGCATGTGTGCTAACCAAAGTGGATCATGTTCGGCGAGAGGCTAGGTACTATACTGAAAAGTAAAGGAATTAACAGATAATGCTAGTACAAGTAGTCACTGTAATGTCATCATGGCTCGGCCGGCTGATGGATTCCAACAGGCGTTGGTGCGCTTGTCCACCAACCCTGTTGCTTGGGATTTTCATCAAGTTGACATGATCGCAGACGACAGCACATCCGGCTTCGCACAAACTGCTTGTGGTATCTGCAGTGAATGCCAGTCAACTGTGCACGATTAACGTAAACTGTCTGTTTGACATTCGGTGTACTACGTTCATCGGGCGTCTAAACTCATTAGGTGGATTCCGATTCGGAAAACTATCGCGGCAAACTGCATCCTAATCAAGCACGTTAAATATTTGTTCACGTCAATTATACCTAAAGAAACCTTTCAGAAATCTTCATAGTTCGCCGAACGACGCCGTCAGTTGATGCAAACAAACCATCAAAATCATCCGTTCCGGGTTCGGATACTTTTTGTCCCCTTTTTTCCATAGCAAACCCAGACATCTTGACCACAGTGCCCGCACTTTTTACCATCACTGAACGGCGTTGTTTTCCATTCAATGTGCACTTCAGTCAGCTGGAGGCCCCTCCCATTTTCATGCGTCTGTAATGCAGAGGGAGCACTTGCTTGGCGTGCCCAACACTCAATAGTTGTGTCACACTTCTCATGGTTTTCGCTCTCAGCGACTTCCGTCTAGTATTGTCATACAGAGCTTACATTGACCGTTTGATCTGGGCGGGAACCGACTCGGGGTTAGTAACCAGGAAATTGATCAAGCAACTTTCGCTGCATTGAATCTGGCGCCTATTTCAACGTCTCTGTGAGCATACTTGACTTCTATAACGAGAATGGGAATAGTGACCCTCAATCGACTCAAATGCACTAATGTTATGTTCATATCTGAAGTACAGATCGTAAATGACTGATAATGAAGAACGGAAGAACTGCGCTGGTGATGATGACGTGTCACGCATACCAAACAGAGGTCAACTGTGCTTAATCCGAATTGAAGGACTTACCAGAAGCATAAGAGTTGAACGTACTGCAAGGTCCTGCTAGCTGATGATTCTCGGAGGTTCCATGAAACTGGTCCAGTGGAAAGAATGAAGAAGTGTGTTCCACTTCCTCCTCTTCTACTACAGGTCCCGGTGATCCGGCGCTAAGATTCAATGATTGTCCGTAATAGACGCGGTCGGAAGACTTGCGATTTGTCAACTGTGTTGGAGATTGTGTCATCGACGGGCTGATCCCCCCTGCACGTCCAACACCACCAGCAGCCATATCTGAATAGTTGTACACTGTTGGAGGTGGCTGATAATACCCGACGGAGTCCAGTTGACCATTATTCACATTGTTAATCAGCACTGGTGGTACAGCTGTAGATGAGCTGCTGCAATTATTGTTGTTTGTGTTGGAGCAGCTACCGATGTAGCCGTGTCCTATAACCAGTCCGGATCTTGGGTGGCTGGTTCCGATAACCTTGGAGCCAGTGTTCGAAACAGGATGTCCAGAAACAGTGGATCCATCGCTTGTGCTGCGACAAATCACATCCTGTGATAGCCGCCGTCGGTTAGAATGCGCTGGGAGACGGGGATTATTCGGTTGGCCCCATGCGCTACCTCCGTTAGACGTGTCCAAACCTCCGGGACCTATGGTCATTGTTCCCACTGGGCCGACGAGGCAGTTGGCATTGGGCGCCATCAACGAATTTTTCTCAGGAGCGTTTGCCAAGGACACGTATATCGGTGATCCCAGTTTTGTCCCCCCATTTGAACCCCATCGGCTTGAAGTCATTGTTCCACCAGAGTATAATGCAGCACCAAATCCACTGCCACTCCGTATTGACCCGTTGCCCTGGGGAGTCATTGGGCTTGTGAATAGCTGGGCGTTTTGTGAGTCTAGCGGCCCAAAAACAGCGGCATCATTCACGGTTTGGCGCACCACTTCAACGGGACAACGGCATCCAAAACGGCAGGTGCCACGGCAACGGCGTCTGGCATACAGCCGACGAATTCGACAAATATAGAGCCATGATATGAGGAGGAGGATCAAAAGAAGAAAGCAGAGGCAAGAGAGGGAGATAGTGGCCAGAAACCAGCTTTTCGCCTCCGTTCCGGTCAATAGGGCATCCCAAAACGGCTCTCCCGAACCATCTGCTCGTTTAGCTTCCAGACCTGAGACTCCGCTAATATCTTTTACCTGAGTCTGTTTGGCCTCGTTTGATTCCGAATCTGCTGTAATCTGGGATTGCTGGGATGGAGCCAGAAGCCCTGCACTTTGCGTTGTAACAAGGACAGGAGTTGTAGTGGTCTCTGGACACTTGATGGACTCCACGCACAACACATGCGCACTTTGTTGCGTCGCCTCGATAAGCACAGCGGGTTCGTTTCGTCTCGAATCCAAGTACATGAAGCTTGCTCGAAGTGAGAAGCGGTTGAACAGGTCTGCCAGCGGAAACTCCATGGTTCGATTGAACTGTCTGCTTTCGATAAGCTAAGAATTAGAGAAAACGACAAAAATGGCCGCGGTGAGTACACATTTTACTACCACCAGCTGCCAAAGTGGCATTTAAAATGTACGGACGCGGTTTTATATATATATATATATATATATATATATATATATTAGAGTTCTGAATCAGTCTTCAGCTAAAAAAGGACCAGATTCTGGTAAACGGTCACAATAGTAAGGGTTTCTAGAAGAAAATCACCACCAGATTCTCACTCCTTGTTCCGCATAACCGCCAAACCATTATTCAGCAGTCTAACTCTACCAACAAGTATCAGTGCCTGTCACAAGGGTCCCAGAAGTACACAAGATAGGGTGAAGTCTTTTGGCAATGGAGTCCAGTCTGCTCGAGAGTGTAAGGATGAAGCGATCATGCAGTGCTCGCGAGCCTCTCGAGACTGAATAGTTTCGCTGTGCACGATAGATCAGTCACAAGCGTCTCGTCACCAAGCTCGCCGAACAAACAAATAGACAGTTAAAAACCTTCAGTAGCCAATAGTTCACAGCATTGCCATTAAACCTCTTTCTCACATATAAGGTAACTTTGTCCCTGCTAGGTTTCTGGTTGAACCCATGCAATAAGAAATGTCGAACTCAGAAAAAACAGTAAAAATGATCATATCAACGAACCTTATCGCGGGTGTGCACAACAGTTTTCTCTGCCTTCTCCACTTTTCCCCACTTCTGTGTTCTAACCAACCGAATTTCTGAGACCGACGGCGTTCAACGCCAGTCTTCGTTTGACGACAAAAACACTCGTGCAAACGGTGATAAGCCCCCTACCAATTAATGCTTGGCGGACGGAAGCTGGGTAGTAAACAATTTTGACAACAAACAAAAACACCGACGCGAGTGAACAAATTGCGATAAGGCACGGAATTATGCGTGAGTCGTGGAATGTGAAGAGTTTTAGCGCTTAGCATCAAACCAGGTGTAACGTGATGGCGAGCATGATGAAAGAAATATATGGTGAGTCAAGCTGGATTGCAACCACAAGTGGAATCAAGGCGAAGTTGTTCTAAGCAAACCATCCTCGTGATGGACATGGTAATTTATTGCATTCTGAAGTGAGACTCAGTGACACACTGTGGAGTCCGGATCATCACCATCATCAAGAGTAACACCAGATGAGAACACTTGTGCTTCACCGCCGTACAAGCATGTCTATTTATTTGAGTAAGGCTTTATAACGGAGAAAAAGTCATCCAGGGAGGGGACCTTGTGCTAGCCTACCACAAACATCCGAGAGGCGTACACTTCCAACAATCCGGTCAGACAATAGGGATAGAAACTGACAACCTGAACGCCTCTGGTATCGGTATCGGTATCGCCATATCGTTTGGTACCTAATTTGGATGCTATCGATACCCTTCCGCATGATCTATTGTCAACGTGTGGGGGCGAGACGGCTCAAGTGGTTAGAGCGCGAATTTACTGACCGAAAGGTCCGTAGATCGAACCCGACCTCTGACCCTCGACTTCCCCTGTCTAGGCTTGGGCAACCTGGCAGTATCCTAGCCCTCGTGCTTCCCTCGGGTGGCATGGCAGCTAGGCACCGAAAGGGTGTTACAGCTGAACAGTTGGTTGTCAAAGTGTGGGTGATCCACACCATCGTTTAACAACTAGATTTTGCTCCACGAGTGAAATATGAAGCGAAAACCAAAAGATTACAAGGTCGCCCATAGAAACATGCATACGAACTTGTGAAAAATTATTTCCCCACTTAGCCTGATGTCAAAACACGAATAACCAGTTTTCGCCACAATCAGTTGATTGCAGTCAATTCATCTATAGCGGGCAAATTAGCTCCCCTGTCAACGTACCACAGTAGTACGGATCAGATGTCCCCCACCAGACTCCACCGATCATCAAACACTGAAAATTCCTTAAGGCACTTGGTTCACAAAGGCCATAGACTTGACCCACATAACAATAAGGACTATAAAGCGTGTATCCGACTACAATGCTCCACTCCACTGAACTTCGGAATAACAAGAGAATTCGGTCGCACTGGAGGCCGTTCTGTTGGGCAATTCGCTTTCAAACAGCAAGATTGTCTCTGTTTGACGTGGCCAATATGAATGGATCACAAGACTGCTGAGTGTATTCATCCACTACGCCCAGAGTACTACAGTGGCATCCTAGTTCTTCGAATGCTAAGTACTGTCAAAGCTAGTTCCCGCCGCGATGAAAAGATGCATCGTCTTGGGTGCGACTGACGATCGTTACATGCGACTGAACTGACCGAAATTGGAAACCATCGGGTTGGCGCAGGCACATCATCTGATACAGACCATGCAAGAACATACCGAGGTCGAAATTCAGGACAAGCACACTATGGTAGCAGGGCAACTGCAGTACAACCGAATTCGCTTGGATATAATTGGAGGAATGGTTTGATGCAATTTAGCGTTTATCATTCTGTCTGCAAGCCCAAAGCATGGGCATGGTCATTCGTTATTTGCATTTTGAAGAATAATAAACTCAGGACTGTCCTACAGACGTTTACGGACCTCTACTACAAAGTAAAAGGAAGTCGATCACATTGTCGATTCTCAGTTGAGACTTCGTCGTGTAAGTGAAGCCAATCTATGCTGAAAAGCCGAGAAGCACTGTACTGCTGTTTCATTATTATGAGCAATCATCAACAGTGCGCACCTCACGTAACTCCATAAAGTATCGAACCCGCGACTCGCGGACTAACGAAGTGGAACTTTCACCTGAATGAAAACTTCACTGGAGGTCTACCACTCAGAACGGGTCGAAACTGATTGCAACGGACTTCGCCTGAGTACGATCGCTTAAGCAAAACCATGTACGAAGCAGTTATGGGAAATCACTAGTCAATATGCCAAGCATCAGGGGTATGCGACACCGCTGGATAACTAGGGAAACTTTTCAGAAGCACCATCGAACAAATCGGAAACTTTGCGTTGCACGTCTATTTCCATCTCTCGAGCACCGCAGCGCATACCTACTCAGTAACGTGTTGTGGCACTTAAACACGTGTCGAGTACTGGTATATTCCTGTCGATGACGACAGTAACGATGAGTTCGGTAGTTCCTGACTTGGGAGAATCAGTAGCCAGTGAAACAAAAACGTCAGTATCAGCATTTGGATACACGGCATCTGTCAGGTGCAGGCTCATCAAGTGAACACAGCGGGGTCGATTATGTGGCGCCTCTATTAGCAGCTTCCGTAACAGCACGTGAGAACCACGTGCGCATGCCACATATGGAAGTGAAGTTACCTCCTGAGACCCGTTGCGAGTAAACACCTAATTGCTCAGAAGCAGTACAAATTTTGACGACTTGTTCGTAGGACTTGAGCCGAGAAGCTGATTCAATCCAGTTGGTATAGAAATAAGCCAGTTTTGATTCGAATCCAAAATGACCCGAACTCGAACGGAGTTGTCGTAGTGAAGAGGCGTGTGAGTATTTAGAAAATCAACTATTTGAGTGAGAAAAACCAAACGCTGTGCCCCAGGATGTCAACTGCAAGATTTGAGGCCAGGCAAAAGGAGGCAACACAGGCGGTTCAGTGTGCTCTCTTACTTTCTTCCTTACCTACCATGAGGATTGTAGAAAACCTAGCGGATTATTCATGGTAGGTGATATAGTTCAGAGGAACAGTCAACAGACAGCGGGTCCTCGTAGAAGGGTCATCAGATAGACGAAGCGTCCTTGGACAACCGGACTACACTGGTCACGCAAAAACAACCATGGTGAAAAATTAGACTGTCTGACTCTGGATCGTAACGCTTAAGAACGCTTTGCAAGACAGAGCAGAAGTTAAGTCCACAAACTAAAAGCATCGATCGACAGACCAGACCATTGTTCGTAGCACGCATGCACTGCATGTCAGTTTTGTTCAGCTTCTATTCTAACCTCGTCGATAATCAATCTGTTTTCACTCAGTTCATTGAGCGCCGACCAACAACCGTCTGAACAAAGGCAAATGACGATGACGACGGCAAGTAAGATAGTTCTGATTTTTGGAGGGCTGGAAAAATTCATTATCCGGTCAAGGGTGTCAATAATTTGAGTACAAACAACAGCCCACCTGTTGCGGTGTCATACGGAAGAAGTTGGCATTGTCTCATGAACGAGTCAGGGTACGTGAAGTTATGATACCGTGAATTTCTTTGGAGAAGTCTTAGCTGGTCTACTCGACCAACGTGACTCATCTCCTTTATTGTGAAAATGCAGATTTATCCGAGCTTGTGTGGTCTAACTTTGGTAGTAAATTATACACTCAGGCCAAAATGTGCAGAATTCATGCCTCTATCCACCTCACTTCTGCATGCAGTCATCAACCACACAGAAACTTCTGCAGTAGTGCACGCCATGTCTGCGCCGAAAGCTTTTTGGTACTGTGACAGATACAGATAGATGCATGTGGTTTGTGTGTGAACGCATCTGTGTGGTGGGGAAAAAGAGGGAGCTGCTACGAAACCGGGATGTGGGGTGAGTTAGAAAAACAACACATTTTCTTGCAATGACGGTTAAGACTAACATGGAAACAACAAGGGTCTCGTTCCAAAAACACGTGTATGTGGTCCTCTTGACGGAGTGTAAAGACAGCTGACGAGCAGACAAGTTGGAAGCATAGACTTGACGGACTACCTCTTTTTGGCAAGCCTCAGTCTCCCCAAGTCACCAGTTGTTGCCAAGCCGAAACATTGTTGTTGTTTTTATCGAATATGCGCCACCAATGTGTATTGTCTTCTACTCAATGGCAAACGCCTGTCTGTCATTCTTGGTTGCTATTCAATTGACGAACTCAATACATACATGATGCCCATGGCTGCAGTTCCATAGAACGTGTCTGATGGCCCAGTAATTTAATACAGAAGCCGTTGGATGTCCCTGTGACGGGCATCTTCACCAGTTTCGACATTCAATACCGGCAATAGTGTGCCCTCCAGGCAGACCAACACTAACGCGCCTCAGTTGTTCCCGAGTTAGATCGTTCTAATTTTTTTATCTGAAGCTGTGTATTTGCGTTATTATGAATTTGTATCACATCTAATTTGGAACACAACAAATTTCACCCCAAAATCAGTTTAACGGTTTGTGCGTTGCGTGAAACAGCCTTCGCGTAGGTCTTGGGTGGACTCTGGGAGATAGCTAACAACCACCACACAAGTGTAAGGAGGACTGTTTAACCAGGCCGACGCTTCACCAGCCTTTGCCAACACACTTTACTGTATGCACCTAGACTCCCTTCGTGCAATCACCGAAGATACACACTCATCTAACTGACATCCGTTTTAACCACTGGTGAACAAGTCATCCTTATGCCGAACAAACCGGACAGATACGACACCCGGTTCAGGGTAACAGTCGGCACACAGTCGGATTGTACGTACAATACATTCCTCTATCTTGATGCCTAGATGTGGACGTTTCTTCGGCAAGGCACGTAGAACTCGGATGACTTGACTACCTATAAAGGATACAGCACTACTACAGATAACCAGTTTACCAGTTTTAGACTGATTTGTGCCGCTTTAAAACAGAAAAACGGAATAGTGCGCGGAAACCTCGAGGATTAGTTTTATCAACTAGACTCTCTCCAAGAGCCGTCGAATGGCTCGATGCCTCGTTTTTAGTGGCGGGATTGCGTGCGTTCGGTGCTTCAAAATGATTCTGTGGATCTCATTTTTTGACAGGTGTGACGAACTTTAAAACTAGTAGAATGATGTTCAATCGTTCGCTATTCTGTAATAAACTATATTACCAGTCGACAAATACACTCAGTTGCATACCAATTTGGTTTTCAAGGGATACTCGAAGAGTTTTTAGAGACCTCAGGAGTAGTGCGCTACGTCCAGATTAAAAGTTCGTATGGTCCAGTCAGTGACGTTTTTCCCCAACACGTTGCCTTCAAGAGCCGTAAGGTTGGTTTGGATATCAGATATAGGGGAGTGTAAGCACTGCAAAAAGCCGCGTTGAGGTTCATCTCAACGTTCTAAAAAACGACTTCGTTCACCAGCTAACTACATTCATTTGCAAGCAAATTTCGTTTTGCGGGAACCCCACCTGGAACCCAGCCGAATCTTTCATCTGTGATGATTTAGCTGGGTTCCAGGTGAGTCTCCATCAAAACCAAATTTGTTTGCAAATGAGTGTAGTTCGCTACCTTCGTACAATTTGGGTTCAAGTAGAAAATGAGGTTGACGAAACTCGGGAAATGCACCTACCTGATGAGCCCCAAGAAGGACGAAACCGGTCGTGGGTTGTCGAAGAATTTTCAGCAACCTTATGAGTAGCGTATTACGTTTATACAAGCTTCATTCAGTGTTCAAATGACCGACTGAGTTCCAGTCCAGATTTTGTTCAGCAATTCGGGTAGCTCTCCAATCGAACTCTTCCTGTGCTTCCAAAATCAGTTTGTTTGGAGCATTGTTCAACCACATCAAACTACTAACATAGAAATCGGTCCTAGTGATGATCCGAATGGATAAACATCGGGAAAGAATGAGGGTAATGTTAGCCTACTGCAAATTGCCCGCTACAATGTTCTCGAACCACGGTGAAAACGTTATGATCGACTGACAACGACTGATAGCGTACCTAACAGCTAGAAGATTAACATACAAACATCGTACGAATCAGCAGCACTCCAATTTCCCATTAAAAATTCACCTGTTTATAGTTTACCATGAAGTGATTTTTTTTTACCTCGGTTGTTGTTCCACTTGGGTTAGAGGAAGCAGCGATATCCTCAGTCGATGATGTCAACCGCATTTTACAGTACTGGATTCATATGTTGTCCCATGGAATTACCCGTCACACGCACCTGTTGCGTAGCCGTCGACGCAACCCGAAAACAATTATGATTGGGAAAGAGGTCATCAGAAACGCGAGCGAAGCTAGGTTCTTCTTCCTGTACAGACGTCATATCAGTAGGGCGGAAGTGAAATGACATGAGATTCATGCAGATCAATCACGACCGCGAATCCGTTGCGGCCGTTGTAAGTCTACGCCCTCAAAATGGTTTGTAGTGTATATGTACTAATTGGGCTTGACTTCATCCCACGAATACCCGAGTCGGCGGTCGTTTTTTGCTTGGTCTATTTCAAGTAGTTTGCATGAAAGTCGCAGGGCCGGCGTTTGATATGAAGATGTGAATCACCGCAGATTAACAGGAAGTGATCAAGTCTCCTTACGGCATTCCGGTCCCAATAAGATAAGGACGTTAACCATAATGATCATTAAGTAATATAGTGTGTCATCCCAGACTCGATTCGGTGCATAAAACAGTTTACCGAACACGAGAATCGTCATCTCGGTAGTCCATAAGACATAAGACCTTCCTGAGTCAGCTATCAATGAAAAACTGTGTTCTGTCACTTTTTATGACAGGCCGTTTTGAGATTTCCTGTACGGGGGATTTTGTGGTTATCCAAACCGCCTAACGTCTAGAAAGTTCACTCATTAGGAGGAAGAAAGTACCCTTGAAAAATCTGCCAACAAAACTGTGAAACGTGGTTTTTGCATTCACTTATGGTGTTTACATGCGGTTAATTGAGTGTGCATCACGTGTTCGGTACACAACAGCTTGTTTTTGGTGGAACAAGCGGATACGAACGTTTCTTGCTCGATGTTGCCCACCATCCGTGTGGGAAACGGTACGAAATTCTCTGTTGTTCTCTCTGCGCTTCATGCGGAAGCGCTTGCACACACACGCATGGTACTTGTAGCTATCTGGAACCGATGAGTGTCCTCGCTTCGTTGTTTTGTGTAAAGCGACCGAATGCTGCAAACAGGGTGTCACATCAATAAGTCGTGTGCACACTAGGACAGCAGTCAGCGGTGATGCTTGTTTATAAGCCGCAACTGAGACAGCTGGCAGTGTGCCTGGATGACAAACTGCAATGTAGCGGAACTGGACACGAATGGAGCCTGTACTCGTTCATTTTGACACCGTCTCCCTCTCTAGAAGTACGATTTAGAGAGATGGGCCACAAATGTCCTTTGTGAAGGAGGGGGGTGTTAATGAGGTGAACCAAATTCAATAAAACGCAACTGAACTACCTCTTTGCAAGCGCAGAGTGTTAACCAATGATTACTTCGTCGGTTTTTTGTTTTCGATTAGTAGATCTCAGAGCCAAAAATGACAGAAACGTGACTGTAAGTTGTGTGCCGATGAAAGTCAACCGACGACGAAAGCAGTCGGCAGCGAATAAATTGAGTAAAACAGCTGCCATCACGTCTGGTATAAACCTTGCATATCCTTTCATCGGTCACCTGTTGCGGTATCAGAAGATATGCTTACTTGGACTGCAGAGGCACCGTCTCACTAGCCATAGCCCGTAAGGCAAAGGTGTCCTTTGTAAGAACTGATCATTCCATCTTCAGTTTGGTGTTAGATGATTGGTCCAACGAGAAAACAGGATGGCACAGCGATTCCCATATGGGTGCATTGCGGGCTATGGAAGAGCCCTGTGCTTAACTGAACGACAGAAGTGCATCCGAACGATGTATATGGGTGCACTGTAGACTGATCTCTCTTTCAAGAGATCCCACCTGGGAAGCCAGTTTTCGAAGGGACACTCTTCAAGGGACTGAAGTATTAGCGCATCCAGCGTTTAAACCCTGCTATTTAGCGTCTGTGTGTGTGTGTGTGTGTGTGTGTGTGTGTGTGTGTGTGTGTGTGTGTGTGTGTGTGTGTGTGTGTGTGTGTGTGTGTGTGTGTGTGTGTGTGTGTGTGTGTGTGTGTGTGTGTGTGTGTGTGTGTGTGTGTGTGTGGAAAACACCCACCCACCCACCAATGAAACGGAAGTTCAGATGTCTGTTTATGCCCGCCTGATAAGTGGGGCGGGCATCTTTAAAAAAATTACAGGTAGAGAGTCTCGATTAGTGTTAGAACGCCAAAATACAGCATTACCGAACTAGTAAACCGAACAACTTAAGACAGAGAGGGAACTTATTGCTTCAACGTTAATTGGATATCGTCAGTGTTGACGGAAACGTGGCTCATTGATCTCAACAAAGACATTGGTCTCCTAGAAAAACCACCTGGATTACAAAGGGTTATTATTCTGTAATCGTAAGGTATGTTGTTGCTGCTGCACAGGTGACATCGAAGCTATACGTCGCACGACAAAATAATAAAGGGATTTCACGTAGGGGGAGGTGATAAGAAAACTGCATTAGTCGGATCTCAGTCTGAAAGACCACTGGCGTTTTCCGTTTCGATGGTATTCTACCTACCCTATCTGCCAAATAACTCATATTCGATCGTCTTACTCGATTGCACGGTGCACCCAAATACAGCGAAAGCTGTCCAGCCATTTAGTTGGATAGAGTAGCGATTCGATCATTAGCTCTGAACGAGAGACTCAACTGAATCCCAGCTGAACCTCTCGTTTATGGTACTCTTCAACTGAATGAGCCACACAGAGGCCGCCCCATGTTTCAGTCGCTACGTTTTTCGAGATACCGCAGTACATTTTCTTGTGATTCAGTTGAGTCTCCTGTTGATGTGCAAATGAGTGTACTCAACGAATTTCGCACAAGTTGGTTTAAAGCAGAACAAATTTGACAGCAGTCTTATGAGAAGTGTTCCTTAAAGTAAAGTTATGTATCACTAGGACAGCAATGGACACTAAGTCGGTCGTGTCCCAGGCTCCAGTAGACAAGTGGTCAGGACCAGCACCCTGGAAGCTGCTAGACTGAACTGAAACATTCAAAGCGCATAGGCTCAGTTTTCACCGTCGATGTTATTCAGAGAGTCGTCAAGTCATATGGACGACCAAAGATGCGGTTTCCACGTTCAATAAGGCACGCGGCTACACCACCACGGTTTGACATCCTGTTGAGATATGAGCCTAAACTGAGACTGCATTCGGGTGGGGCGACGCGAATATGCACTTGGGTTGAAACCATTTATGCTAGGACAAGGACACTACATGTCCTGACAAGGTCACGAGAGGTCTTGAGTAGAGCGGTCAAGCGACACAAATCCGCGTTCGAACATGTAACAAACCGAAACGTTCATTGACTAGTGTACATCCTTGGCTGTGATAAAACGCTAACGTTTCGAGTACACATATGAGTAAAACTAGGGGTTTCGTAAGTTTTGATCGCACATTGATTGCATGTAGTTTTTCGACAGCAAACCCTAAATGGTCAAGACTGAAAAAGGATAAAGTATTGGGGTCAGTCGAATTTGAAAAAGCGCAGTTTCTAGGTTGATAATCGAAAGTGGCCGTTGCTCAAGCTTGCTGTTCACTGTGTCATTACCTTGACTCAAACTAGCGCACCACGGAGAAAAAGTCGGACTTTCCAGTCTATTTTCGATTAACAACTATTCGAAGAGTTTTCAGCAACCTTGTCAGTAGTTTCCTTTATGGAAAAATACTGCGATATCTCGAATATCGTACCAGCTGAAATATTAGGCGGCCTTTGTGTAGCACATTCACTTGAAGAACATCATAAACAAGAGATTCAGTTAAGTCTCCCGTAAAAATCAACTTGACTTGCAAATGAGTGTATTTGTCGAAACAACTGTTCCTCTTTAAGCATCGGGAAAAATTAGGAAAAACCCGTCATCTAGATAAGTTAGAAAATAACGGAAAACTGGCGTGTATTTTCCATTCTAAATGATGGTTGTCCTTTCAACGTAGGAAGACTTGAACCTATGGTTAATTTCTACATTGCGGGCAAACGCGACTGAACCATATGGAACTCTTACTAATGTTCAAAATACTTAGTCTTGAGAATCATAGCTCAGGCTCGAATCCCAAACTATCAGTATCTGGATGTGGTCAGATAATGCACACATATCCAGTGCTGTTGTAAAAAAATTATCAAAAACCCAAATCCATATTGATGTGACTCAGTTGGAACGACACGCAGCAGCCAACAGTGTGGTTTCGGAGGCACCAGTGGTCAACAATTCTCGAGGTATGGTCAGTTTCATAAACATTCTCGCAGCTTATTGCAGTGTGTCCAAACAGCCTCAACATACATAAATTAGGCATAGGTTTTTAACAATTTCCTATCTGAGAAAAGCAGCTGTAGTCGACAGAATCACTCCTAAAACAATGTTTCGTTAAAGATTCTCTGACGACAGAGATTGATCGTTCAGCTTCAACACCCTTTAGGTGCCTAGCAGCCACGCCACCTGAAGGAAGCACCAGGGAGTGGGATACTGCCTGGTTGCCCAAGCCTAGACAGGAGAAGTTGAGATGCAGAGGCCGGGTCCGAACCAGGACCTTCCGATCAGTAAATTCGCGCTCTAACCG
The DNA here is from genome assembly GCA_003604175.2 of Clonorchis sinensis. Classification (NCBI taxonomy): domain Eukaryota; kingdom Metazoa; phylum Platyhelminthes; class Trematoda; order Opisthorchiida; family Opisthorchiidae; genus Clonorchis; species Clonorchis sinensis. Next base: position 22,477,008 of record CM030371.1, on the reverse strand, counting down.
CTGAGCCATCTCGCCTCTCTGACCACATATCTCGCTACATAACAATTTTACGGAATACTAGTCTGAAATTGCTCGAGCACATTAGAGACTCATTAGTGGGTTAACAGCACAGACATGAACTATTCCGCTATGTATTTGGTCGATAAATCAACCGCGTGCACTAAACATGAACGCGTGTACACGTCTTCACCCAGCGCGGATTTCAAACTCAATCACTAAAGAAATTCCACCAAGATTGCTCCTACTTTTACACATCTCTAGAGTAAAATGGATGCATTCGGATTACCAGTACTACTATGATGCGATAGCATAGTGAGAGCCGGCTTCACTCAACTCATTGCTGTAATTTTTGGAGCCCTATATTCACTCGATGCTTTGTGTCAGTAGCGGCATCTAACTTGACATCATGATAATGCCCCCATTCATTTGCTTACTCCGTCCACTCGTTTTGCTCATATGTACCCGCCATTCACCTAACCGCAAAGACAGCCCCGTCCGAAACTGGTGTGCTAGCATGCGAGTGTGTGAATATGCGCAGCTGACCTACATTCCCACACGTGTTCGCGCCCCGTCTGCTGAGCATGCTCTGACTTGTTTTGTAATGAGTTCCGTGCGACCCCATCACCGATCAGTCGCGAAACCGGTCTCGGACGGGAAGACCGCAACCCACACCACAGAGCCAACACTCCGCTCGCCGTTAGTTGGCACTGCACTGTGCCGGTCAGTGGCAGACTTGTGCACGTGTTGACGCGACGAACGTGGACAACCGAGGTTTGCTGTCTAGATTGGCTTCGGGTACCTAGTACCGTCAACTTTCAAGCCAATTCTTCCGTTTGGTATTCGGGATCCTCAAACCTACGTGTGACTAAAAGTTCCACATCGGGACCTCAACAAGCTTCGTAGCCCTGTTCAGGGCCAGTGACAACGTCGAGTATGCGTTCAAATCCTCTGTTAATCACCAAACCGATCGTTCGCATTGAAGTCGTATGTTGATTCCGACTTTTTATTGGCCGATCTGGATCAATAGTTCATCAACAACCCGAAATTGTTTGGTAATAATACGCCAGACAATACCTGCGACAATCAGAACCGGAATCATTGTTGTTACACGTCAGTGAACATCAGGAGAGCATCAACCGTCTAAGTGGTTCTTGCTTGCATGTAGCAGCGGCTTGGTCTCACTAGCCGCTTAGTTTGGTTGACAGAAAAACGAACAACACACCCAAACCGAGTTGAATCAACGATGTGCCAGTCAAATTGTCGAATTTAGTGGCAATGATAGAAGTGAGAAGAACACATACTCCCTCAAGTTTCGTACCTCGATCAAGATCAAACGAAGTCTCCCTCATTCAGAAACAAATGTTTGTGAAAAACAATAAGGTTCTGTCAGAATTAGTCCACTACCGGGCGCGTCGTTACCGAATCATCTAGGCGAAGCGCGCGTCTTCCCAATAGACGAATCTGATCAATGAAAGCTTCCATAAACAAGACTAAACGTGAATCGTGCTGTATAGTCATTCACAACTGCAGGGTTTTTTTGTTTCATTCTTCTCTTCCAATTTAGGTGCATACAGAAAAGCCTGTCCCACACAGCATGGTAGCCCTTGTAGCGTGGTTCGACTTGTGCACGGAATTCCCAAACTAAATAGGTTCCATCATTTTTCGATTGAGATTTCGTTCTGTAAGTGAAACCAATCTATGCTGAAAAGCCGAGAAACACTGTACAGCTGATTCATCCTCATTGACAATCATCAGTAGTGAGCATCTCACGAATATTCAGGGGGTTTCGAACTCAAGACTTCTAAATCAGTAATCTTTCGACCACGAGTGGCTCATCAGCAGTGTGAATAGCCCTCGCTTAAAAAGAACAGTGTCACTCATCATTCAATCACGGAAACCAAATCACGTGGTCACGTACTGACTGGCCCCTCGAGTGACGACTTCTCAGATGGAAGTTTCAGTCATCTTGTGAGATTGTCCTCCCTTGGAGTTAATTGGTGGCGCTTATCCTGTCTGAGTGCGAGTTAATCGCAACTGACCAGCCTCACTTTGGCTGGTTCAAACTACTGGCCGGGAGGTCACAGATTCGAAAGTCTCTGGAGTGGCGTGAGATGTGCACTGCTGATGACTCCCAATAAGGACGAAACAGCTGTACAGTGCATCTGGGCTTTTCAGCACGGACTGGCTTCACTAACTGGACAAAGTCTCAATAAAGCCCTATCGCTGGACCCTCCTTAAATCGCTTCCACTGGCGTCTTATTTCAATGGAACACAGTGTCAGCGAGTCGTTTCATGTCATGCCGGTTTGTCTTCATTCTTATCCCGTGAAGTTAGCAACAATGTATAGAATATCCAGCAAATAAAACCAGATGTCGGCAAACTCTAATATTTTTGAAGCAATCATATGGGCGAGATGGCACAAGTGGTTGGAGCGCGAATTTACTGACCGGAAGGTCTGTGGTTCGAACCCGACCTCTGCCTCTCGATTTACCCTGTCTAGGGGCGACCTGCAGTATCCTAACCCTCGTGCTTCCCTCGGGCGGTATGGCATTTAGGCACCGAAAGGGTGCTATAGCTGAACGATTTTTTTTCTATCCATATCCAAGTGGTGCTCAGTGTTCAAGGACTGGTAATTCGCTTAGACTTGGAGGTTTTTCTAAAAGCAACGGGAAACTGCGACTCCGGCTGAAGAATGAAATACATTATCTCAAGGTAGGAACGGATCATAAATTTCTCGGGACCAGTTGGACACACTTAGCGGTTTATACAACACAGTCGATGTGGTATGACAACATTCGGCTCACAAGTCGCGGGGGTCCAAACAACTGAAACACACGACTGAATACCAAGCAAATTTAGGTCTCAATGACCAGAAAAAGGTTTGAACTGAACAATTTCCAATACTGGTAAGGAGAAAGTGACACCAATGTTTCTCACTAAAACGAAAATCGTTCAGTCCAATATACGGTGCCCTTGGGAATACGCAGACCATGACTCAGAACTCGAAACGAACGACCGAGATGGCAGAGAAAATAGAAGGAAATTAACAAACCACATTGGGGCAGTTTGTGCAGTTGCGTTTTTATGTCTTCTGTCAAGACTGCCTTTGGGGACCTTTGCATGCCACCAACTCTAAAGTAAACGCGTGAATGAATCACTTCGAGACAAACAAACCAATGCACACGTGCAAGAGTTACACTTTGTGTCGCCAGACAGGCGTCAACAAAGGATGTGCGCACGACTGCAACGCATGAAGGACCTAACAGAAAAATTAACGTATATCGTACTAGCGCAGCAAACTTTTGAAGCAACCCCACAGAAAACTTTCTAATTGCAGCAGTGAGTCAGCATTTTAAAATTTCCATATTGTACATCACATGGCGCTCAATCCTTTTTATACCATCCGAGCCGAATTTGGCCCGGAACTACTGAGTCAGCAGTGCATTGTCGTGTACAGATCAGAGAAAGTCCATCTTCCGGACGGTGAGACACTGCTATAGAAGTACGATGGTAACCAGCCCACAAGAAGAGGGAAGCTTACCTCAAGAACAGCGCAGAGACCCAAAAAGTCTGCATGACCTTTCGACTTTAAGAACAGAGTGTACGCGGTTTCAACATAAATGTATTTTATTCAGGTGGGGATGTGTGTTACAGACAAATTGTGAGCAGTCCTACGAGTTAAAATCGGTAGGTTTGTGGCTTGATAGATACGTGGCAAGTCAGCTGGTCATTCAGCCCCAGAAGACAAAACGTATGCACTTATACATACATTCTGTCCACGAGCCCACTACGACCCGACGCACGACCGACCTACAAAAGGCGACAAAAATTCGGTGGCAACTCAGCTACACTTTGAGTTTGCCCCTTCACAAATTCACACAGACGTCACTTATTGTATGGTTTCCAACCGTCAGTCTTCAGCAAGGACAAACTGAGAATCTCTACTAGGACACGCCATATTCAGGCTTGGATGAACGCGAAGTCATAAAAAAGAACCACATTTCGAGTCCAAGTGCAATAGACGGACGCTGGCTGAAAACGCCAGATAATTTCTGGTAACCAAAGGGAGTTTGGTCGTGAGTAAACAGTTCTGCTCACGTGATGAGGGAAGACGATTGCGCGTGAGTGGCTATCGGACAGTCAAATGAAATACCGCTATTCGATATGGCACCGCAGCTCTACGGTAGTACAACCATACGGCGGTAGTTACCAAACCGGGAAAGATTATAGCCTGACACCAAAAGGAATTGTCCGGAGGCCAAGCACCCCTGATAACCGAACAGCACGTCAATCGGACGGATGTGTCACATGCGGGCTACGAACCAAGCGGAGGCATGTCTTGGGTGGTCAGAATGCCAGTCAATCTGGATAGAGCATCTCTACCTCGACGCTTCTTGCTCCCTCACGGAGATTCCACCACGACCTTGTAGAAAGTTCTCTGATTAACCTACAAATACACTTGTAATATTCTTCCTTTGTCTCCATAAAGGACTGTCTAAAGCTACCGTGCCTTTTGATACACCATAGTGGGCGGAGCGGGAATCCAAGTACCGACACAGAGCTGCACGACCGTTCAGCAAGTCACAACAGGAATCCGGGCTTGAACGGTGATGAAGAATGCTTTATATTGTAAGCAACCACACAACCATCTCCCAGCATGTAAGATGGTCCCTTATGAAATTCCGAGACAAATGTAGAAGCTGTTGAGTGAATCGCTTAAATAGGAGCTCGGCGATGTTCACTGCCAACTGCTTACCCTACGAAAAAGTTCAGTTCTGGGGCTGGGTAAAATTTGTCCAAGTCTGAAGTATTTTCACAGTCCCAGCCCCAATACAACTTGACCAACTCAACGGTTAGCACAGATCGTTCCTCACCAGGTAAACTACGACAGCCCAGTATGATATCATACTGTAGGCCAGTTCTGATAAAACGCCGGACTTAGGGTGAATGGTGGGTTGAAAAAGTGAATGGACATTAAAAATAAATGATATTCTTTAGGGCTCATAGTTCATTCCCTGGTCACTGGACCACCGGAAAGAAGAATGTCGGTAAAAGAACTTGATTTGTTACAACACATCAACCTTCCGTGGTCGACGTGACTGTTAGGTTTCCTCCGAATTATGGCGGTAAACAAAACGGAGAAACTGGTTGTTTATGCCAAGCAGTCCGACAATTTCAAATGAATAGTTGAACAGAAAGGAATTGAGTAGTAGTATGGAAAAACACAAAATGGGACAAAACTTACTACCTAAACATCGAAGTGTCTTAATGCAAAAATAGTGTCCGCAGACGAGGAGATCTGGTCATTATACCTCTCCGATTGCCAGTCTCTCAGGTGTACAAGTCAGCATAGAGAGTAAGGCATGTCTCAATCGGGCTACTACACAAACAAACCAGCCACTCTTTCGGTATAACGCATACGCATAATGGGTGAGTCGGTTACGCACCGCGTTATTGCTCCTACGTGACACGATCAAATATTGTGTACAAATCTCCCTTACTTGGTGTCTTCTTTGAACAACCGGTCATCAACTGCATCCATTTAGAGGAATAGATCGATTTCAAGTAGGTACTCATATGCACAAGGTTCAGTCGGAGAGAAAGGGCGATCTCCTGTCCGATTACAAGATACACTGTAAGAGCTTATTACGAATTCTGTTTGTACAGCGAGATCAGCCATGCTCATAGAGTGGCTTCCTTCAAAAAAGGAGACGTCCGTTGAACCTGGACAAGGGAGTCCGCTCTCAGAGTGAGAACCCCATTCGAGGGTTTCTAGCCTCCCTTCCATTTCGACAACTTGGGTTAAGGAAACTTTCTTATTAAATCCATCGTTATATCACGACAGCTCGAAATCTGTTATCCGTTACCAGAATTGTGGCCGCTCCATCGTACAGGCCACGCTCACTTTCGTGGCGGTAGCTGTGTCATGGCAAAAAAACGAAGGTTAACGATCGTGTTGTTGCGGCTTGTTCGACATGCATGTTGGAAATTATGGCATGACTGTGGCTAAACTGATGGCTTACGATGCGGATGTAGATGGATGAGGTCACATTCTTTCGCAAGGATTCGGAGGAGGGAAAGATGTACACACAGACTATAGTTTGTGCTACGTTAATATTACGGTAACCATGGTTGCAATCATGCGCAAGTAATCGTTTTCGTAAGTTAATGCCGCCGTCGTCCGAGCGAATATGACAAGGAAAAAACCTCGAGTCAGTGCACTTCCGTTAAACCGCATCCACATCACACGACTGACGTCAGAAATTCAGACGACCTGGTGGATGATTGTCATGTGACCACACGACGGATGACTATCTTCAACTAACACAAGGACATTTCAATTAGGTGTAAACAAAGGTGAGACTGAGCAAGTTTCAGGTAAAGACCCCGTTAAGTCCAATGAACTCTAAGGTAGGTAACGAAGATGCAAGAGTGACGTTACAGTTTTCTGGAGGCTACGAGAGCAGCACTGTAAAGTACATCAATCTGAGAGGTTTATTCTATCTCAGAGTCTAAAAAATGAAAATCGTTCAGCTGTAGCACACTTTCGGTGCCCATCGACCATGCCACCCGAAGAAGCACGACGATTGAGATACTGCCAGGTTGCCCAAGTCTGGACAGGAGCAGCCGAGATGCTGAGGTGGGGTTCGAACCACGGACCTTCCCGCCTTAACTACTGAGTTATCTCGAACCATTTAAGATTCTAAACGGAATACTGTGTTGTAACTAAAACGCTTTCGGTGAGCTGATATAACGCGGCACTCATCGTTTGCCATAAAACAGCTCCAGAGAATGGATAAGGGACATTGTCGGAGCCTGAAATCATCACAAGGCCACCCCAACGCACCGTTAGTTTTCGTAAAGCCAACGGGGATGGTGTGGCGAGACAATGTACCCCAAAACCAGCCCTAGAATAATTACTGGTTCGCGCCGTAGTATGAGCAAGCAGGATTTACCTTTATATGATGGACGGTAAGTTGTTCTGTCACAATAGTCTGAGTGGCGTTGGGCGAGAGACCCACTCTAGTGAAAGATATGCCCACTGTCATTCAAAATGTTCAAAATCATTTTGCACTTAACGAACATAACTGTAGGAAACCGTTGCAACTGTTGTCTCAATACCTCCATTTATTGAATTCTGTATAGGTGGAGGGTTGACGCTAAGATAATTTTCGGAATCACCAGGATTAATTATCTCGAAACAAGTGGCTGAGACAGCCTCGCGTCAAGCTGAAAAACAACACCTTAATATTTGTTTCGGACTTGCCCAAACCTGTCTGAAATGATGACTACTCAATCGGTCCCAAACATCTTCCAATTAATTAAAAAATCTACCGTAGCCTCGTAAAGGAAACTACTCGAGAGGTTGCTGAAAACTCTTCAGCGCCCACATTGATAATTCTTCAAAGTAAATCTGGAAAAACCGCACGCGTTCCCCTGTCATTGATCACAAACAGACTTGAGCAGCCAACAGTCGCTGGTTTTATAGGTGGTTTACCCTAATCAGGAGTAGTCTGTAATGGAGATCTGTGTCCTAAGCCAGATGACATACAAGTGGAAAACAAGTGAGAAATGGCTTCCGTGGCTTCATTGTTCCTCCACGATACTGTTGCCCTTTGATTGACAATCTTTGACATTGCTAGAGTGATTGGATGGCGTTCCGTGACATCTGTTGGAGTGAGCTGAACGCTCTGTCTTTTACTTCCAGGGGGCAGGAACAACCCGTTTCGCATGACTCGATCATCTAGCGATCCGAGCCATTGCGTGTGGATTGACAGTCACGAGAAGCGACTCGATGCAGTAAGACATTCAAATATTTGTAGCGTTAACTGGAATAAGCAAATCAAATCAAGATTCGAAGACCATTTGACGGTGAACTATGGAAGCCCAAAGTAAGGGGCTACCCCTGTTAGTTGTTATATCAATGGTCAATCCCATTATTAAGTAACAAGAATACGCACCGGAGGCCAACAACAGAACTTGGAGTTCGAACATCATGACTGACCACAGCCAAGCAGTCCCGATTTAGCTAAAAAAAAAGTGGTGGCTGTTGGGAATAAGCGGGGTCGCATTTGGTTTTGACTCAGCTGACTCAGCTGAATTCCAGTTGAATCTCTCGCTTATAATAATGTGCTGTTCAAAGGCCGCCCAGTGTTTCAGTTGGCACGATATTCGACACATCGCTCTCACCATCTCTGTTATTTGACATTGTACGATATAACACTACCCATCCACAACAAGAATCGCGCTTCCAAAATGCCAAGACCACAAGAGAAAGCTGACCACAAGTAGAAAGCTGACCACTCAAACGGAGACAGACGGTTCAGCTTATTCTGATGTAACATACCAGGTCGTGGCGGGGAGACTGTTTGAACTGTTCAAGGAAGTGACCCGTAGACACTGAACTTAGATCGGTATTGTGATCTCCTTTCGAAACAGCCTCTATTCAGAGGTGACAACCCTTATGATTACTTGCTTGTCTACTACGAAAAGATTTTCAACCAGCAGTAGTTGGCTATCGACTGCATTGGTACTTCTGATGTGCTGATTCTTGATATTTTAGTAGCAATGTCTCGGGTTTCAGTTGCCAAATGCTAACACAGAAACGTCTACCATTCATTCCGTTTAAGCAGTAAGCCTGAAGAAGCATGTCAGATAAACCTTGTTGATTGTGTTCTTGACTGTGATGTTGCTGGATAGTTTCTTTTTTCAACATGCGCAGTTCGCGGTCCTGAGTATAACAGAAGAAACAAAGAAACGAATGGCGGAGCACGTCCGTTGCCGCGCCTACAGATTATGGTTACAACGGAAACTTGGAGCTGTGTGCGGGTAACTCGTCACACATGAGTGGATCATGGACAATGGACGCGTTTTCAGTTGAATGCTGTTCGTTCACCTGTTCTGACCTGCATTTAAACTAGCGTGTTCACGCAGACCCAACAGTGGTGTCCTTAGCAGAGAAGTTGCCGGCTTAGTGTGAAATGAACAGGGGAGTCTTTCTGACAGAATCTGTTAGAGGACCTGTGCTTGAGTTACAGCGGGGACAAATCGATACCATAGAACAGCAGAAGAGTAAGAACGAAAAGCGAACTACGGTATACCATTGTTTACGGTTGCAGTTTACTCCATTAGGTGAAATATGAACCGAGTGGAAAACTGCATTAAACTTAAAGCAGAATACATGACTCGCGATAGCACTGCAGATGACTACTACCTAGAGGCACAGGGGCTAACACCGACTTTAATATTTGCTGTTTTACTGCTATCGGTGATGGGAACGTTAACCACTTCATTTTACGAGTCAGTTAGGCTCACTACAAAAAAAGCCGTCATCGGAACGATCCATCATCACTGCACTGGTACAACAAATCGGAGCCACATCAACGGTATTTTTGGTGCCGAACTGACTCTGTCGCATAAAACGAGTGCTAAAACAGAAATCCACTGCGCCCACAGATCACCCAATGTTGCGGGGAGGGGGAGGTAACCTCGGGATTAGCATTTATCGTGCTTGAACTAAGAAAGCCAAGTTTGGGGGTTAAACTTAGGTCCTAGACTAAACCCTAGTACTGAGTGTTTGTGGAACATTGTAAGTACGTACAAGTCATCGAAGTGCGGGTTGATCAACTTGCTGAACCGACTCGACTAGATTCCAAAAGCGTCCGAAATAGTTAGCAAAATAACCTTGTTTGCCCAAATATGGGAACAATAAGTTCGACGATCACATGGCGGCAAATAACCATAGGGATTGGTTGTCTCATAGCGACTTCCTCGTGGGGCCATAACTGCGGTTCACGGGTTACTCATGTGGCTATCTTAGACGGAACAACACATAAGTTATAGGCTGAGCAATGCATGTTGCCTGCCGTTCGTTCTTCGTTTGCCTTTGGTTAACACCAGACTTGAAGGAGACTTCACAAAAAGCCGCATATGAACTGGTGCGCATGTACATTCGAGCACACCCCTGGGCCTGAGCTGGACTTTGAACAAACCCAGGAGCAGCAAGAAACCGATGTTGGTGGGCAGTTGCTGAGATTCGGATATGACTAAAAGAGCGAACATAGAAGTTCACGTAGGTGCGAAAAACTTACAGCAGCTATCTTTAACCACTAGTGAGGGCGTTTTGAAGTACAGTACTGCTGCAGTACTCGTTCAGGCAACGCTAGTTAATCCAGACGAAAAGACCTAGTTAGATCATTGAGCTGGAGATAGCCCGGTGGTTGGAGCACTAAATCACCACGCGGTAAGTCCACAGCTCGAAACCAACCTCAGGATCTCGACTGCTCCTGTCTAGACTTGGGCGACCTGGCAGTATCCCAGTCGTCGTGCTTCTCTGGGTGTCATGGCAGCCAGGCACCGAAAGGGTGTTACATCTTAACGATTATTTATTGATAGTAAAATATATCAGGCACAAGATTGCCACAATGATCATGGAGATGGCGGGGTGGCCAATGAATACCGCGAATTCCGTATAGTTTGTGCCATATACGGACCAACAATACCGTGTTCATCGTATCCGCTACGTGAGCATTCCAGGGTAATCCACTCTGGGCAACCTTAGCCTCAGTTGAAAGCAAGTTAACACGTCTAGACCATAAACCCGGATTGCAGTTAGGGTACAGATTTCTGCCACAGTCACAGTCAATAGCGCAAGCGACTACCAATTTGACTTCAATTTATGGCAGCAGCATTGCACTAATGATCTTTCGGGCTGAAAATGCAACCTTCAGGGAGCTCCCAGTTGCCTTGAACCGTAGCCTTCTAGATTGTTTAGTTCACAAAACTATTCCCTGTATTAAAAATAGTGGCCGTTGTCCGTATTACGGTTGGTGAGTGTGTTTGTCGTGTCCCCAAAACGTATAGGATATTTCAATTCAATATACCCAGTGGTTTTCATTCACCACTTTTGCCATCGTCACAGATGGTTTTGCAAATGAAGGACTGTTATTATGCGCAGTCACACAGCGCCAAGACTGTCGATTTCGACAGAAATCGCTTCTTTTACTCAAATTGTTTACCGCTCTTTTGCTACCTTGATTCGGCAGACCAGCTGTAGACGACAATCCTGACACATTGTACACTCAGCGCAGCAGACAGCAATCAGCAAAGCACTAGGCACGGTGGGCTATGGCGACGACAGCTGACGTTCAGTTTTAACTAGGGGTCAAACACCAAATCCTATCGCGGTCGTCACTGTGTAAGATCACAGGGAAGATGGGGATGCAATGGCAACAAGCAACATAGTATTGTCGCCAAAAAAACGGAACCGCAAAAGCCTGCAGCGGTCCGGAATTTCTACATATCCGCTGGATCCTATTCTGCTCTCGAATCCTGATTTCGGATGACGGTTTTAACCTCGACTAACGGTTGAGAAGCAATAGAAAATCATACGCTGACGGCTATCAAGCAGCTGTTAAAGATTTATGAGGCATTGACCTCCCGATCATCACGACCATATGGTCCAGCTGCCTAAGACCGAGTAAATCAGTGAAGGGGCCGATGACGCCATCCAAATAATTCAGGCAACGTTAGTAACATATCAATAATTAATGCCAGACAATGCGAACAGAGGCTAAGGGGATGAATGTTATGGAGACCATGGCGATTCCTTCGCTAGTCATAAGCTTAGGCGAGTAACCGACACTGATAAGCTGTGCCATTGGTCTGTGTGTATGGGCTACCCTCATCTGACAAATATGCGTTCGTCCACATTACCTCCATTTTGTGACCAATTTACGCAAACTCATAAAAACGACGAGACAGACAGCCGGTCGACTAATCATAGTAGCCACAGCATCAACAACCCAACTCTACCGATCAACCTTAGCAACGTGACCGATAAAAACAGCGTCCCCAAGCCATTTGTTGCTGCCTTCACTGGACCACGATTTATTGCCTACGATGCTGCGCCTTCGTGCTGTTTTTCGGGACATTGAATAGCCACTTAAGTGAATGCCGTACACGGCGGACACAATTCACTATAACTTGCCCTTCTCCCTACGCGCTTGATCTCAGAGTCCACGCACACGATTTTGTTTACACTATTACGAGCAGCTGGCTCGAACTGGTTGATTTATCACGCAGGTAGAGAGTGGAATGTGTCAGTTGAACAAGCCCGGTGGCTACTGGGAGTAAGAGAAAACGGAAGTGGTCTCCTTCAACGAGATGAACGTCCTCAGAAGATACTTAACGTGGACGGACTTTGAAAACGAAAGCTAGGCTGCTGGTGGATATCCTGCGTAGGTGTTAGCGGATGCCAGTTTGAAAATGACTGTGCAGTCCAACCTCCATACAACAGTGTCCTCCATTTTTGGCAAATATGTCGAAAACTGAGGGCACCGGCATAATGAATTCCGCCTTTCTACCACCTTGGCAACACATGTTTACCGCCCGAACCGAGAAACTGATAACTGATTATGAAATGCAGAAGTAAACTATTTTAATAAATAGTTCCTATTTTCCAAAGAAACGCACCATGAATAAGCTGCTGAGTGAAAAACAGTCATTTGGTTGAAAAAAATCAATATAATGCATTGATCAGCAGCGAACTAACAAATATGTATAACTGAGAAGCGTATGCGTCTCAGACAGGTGTGTTGGCAATCACAGCAGACTTGCTCCATGTCACTAATTCGGAACTACTACCTCTGAGAACGCTGGATAGGCAGTGAAAAAGTCCACCAGACGTATTTTCTTAGCTTGTACAGTATTGAGACAATGGATTTTAGGTCCACATGACCGTCTGCAGTTGTACATTATTGGGTGATATCTCGGAACCCTAATACTGTGGTCTGATTAAAACAAGCTAACTCAAGCGACGAAAAGTTAGTGATATACTCGGAACCTCAAACAGACGAGCAATAGGGAACTGAGCGATCCGGCAAGGTGTCGAGATATCGGTAACTCGGTTACGTTTGTTGGTTGTTTATCAAAAGTGCGCGCACTGCCGTCCCCTAGAATCGTGACAACACGTTTTCAAGCTTAGCGAACAGACCAACAGCCATCCGATCCGAGCGCTGCGACCCGTCGGTAAGCTTGTCAACAAGGGTAAGTACTCATACAACCGCTAAACGTCAGTGCCTAATAGATTCCTGCAACCAACACTACAAAAATATGCAGGTTAGGCGATTTTTGAATAAGAGCTTTCACGCCTGTTAAGGACGTAATACTTGTCCGAAAACGATACGTATACTGTTTGTGAAAGCACTTGAAACCCGCGCCTATAGTGCAATCTTTCATCTTAAGTTATCAGGGAATTTAGGAACTTTTGGGAACTCTTTTCTGATTAAAAGCACTGGCATGATCAAAACCACCATGCCACCTCAACATTTCCTGGCCAAAACCGATCGAGAAATAATTACAGCACCAACGGAAATTACACAGTATAGAATGACGTAACCACAATTTCTATTTCAGGGTCCACTTTCACTGATAGAGTGGAAATTTAACCAAACTGGACAAAGTGTGCGACTTTGGAAAGAAATGTCTTTCATAGTGGCGTTTGAGGTCTAATTGGTTGCCGCCAAGTGGCTCCAGTAAGGCTTCAGTATTTGGTGAAAAAACTGGACAATTATGTCAGACAGCAATACTAATAAATAACAGTAACCGTTCGGCTGTAGCAACCTTTCGTTGCCTAGCTGTCATGCCACCCAAAGGAAGCAAGAGAGCCGAGATACCATCAGGTTGCCCAAGCCCAGACAGGAGCATTCGAGATGCTGAGGTTGGGTTCGAACCATGAACCTTCCAGTCTGTATGTTCTCGCCCTAACCACTGACTTATCTCGAGCTGACACCTGAGGACTTGTGACGCTCATTTACTCTTGACATTTCTTGCGTCCATGTTCGACGCTTCCATTGCTCATTGCAACGTTGCGCGCGTGCAAACACACACACACATATGCGCCGATTATGTCCGTTTAAACTGTTCAGCTGTAACACCCTTTCGGCGCCTAGCTGCAATGCCACCCGAGGAAAGCACGAGGGCTAGGATACTGCCAATTTGCCCAAGCCTAGACAGGGGAAGTCGAGAGGCAGAGGTCGGGTTCGAACCACGGGCCTTTCGGTCAGTAAATTCGCGCTCTAACCACTTGAGCCATCTCGCCCCCTTATGTCAGTTTACTGGAGTTTCCATCCTGGTCGAGCTGCGGCAAAACCTTGTCTATTCGACCGAATAAAACACGAACCCTTGTGGTGCGAGGAACCTAGAAACGATGGTTTGGGTGCTGTGTGCCAGATAGCTAAAGGACAGCTAAAGAGTGAATGTTACAGAAGCCTGGACGCACTAGCAGTTGGGTGCCGGTTTTTACCAGTAGCTGAAATGGGGTTAGTCACAGTCTAATCCCGTAATTAAATCACTCGCTATTATGTCATCCTTACATTCCAACACCCATTTATTTCCATGAAGATATGAGTCATCGTTAGTTCCTCCTTGAAGTATTTTCTTCAGTCTATCCTCTCAGCTACACCAGTCTTGAAAAACTTTTTCAGAATTTCTGTAGGAACAATTTAAAGACAAAAGAAGAACGACTAACTCAGCGTTTCACCCACAAGTCAGACGTTCAATTGTCTAGACTATATAGGACAATACGAGTAAAATACGAGCTGAATGCCACCTGAAATCCTAACCTATGAAGACCCAACGACTAAGGAGACCATCGACTTCCGATGGGCTGATAAGGACACGACAAAGGGCTGTTTACCACATACGTTTAAGCCGCTCACCAGCACCACGCCTCACTTTCCTTTCGGTCATTCTACGGCAGCGCAGTCGAGTATGCGAAGCGTGGCGTTTCAGTGATAAGATTGGAAAATGTTTGTCCTTACGTGTGTTCACACGAAGGGACATAATGACAGTTGTCGCACAAGTTTGACCTGAAAAGGGATGGTCAGTAGGCCAACAGCTGACAGCATTTGTCGCTTCTTATCGTCATGTGGCTCCAGTTCCAGTTCAACTCGTTTATAGACGAGTTGAACACAGTTGTGCTCAATTGAAGTAGGGTTAAAACATTCGTGGCAATTAAACCATTCATATGCGGAGTTTCCTGTGTGCTTTTAGAATGGTAGATCCCGGAACTTTTCCACCGTCTGAGATCAAACTCGGGGTTTGGCAACAGGTTAACCCCAGCCTCTTGGACCATTTCATCCCGACCACGGAGTTGTTGAACAATGCATCCACAGCCTCTCCCCAGTAGGGATCACTTCAAATTAAGCGCAGAACTTGCAACACCTGTCGGCAAAATGCGGTGCCTGTCAAGCTCATCAGTCACTGCGTCAAGCGGAACATGGAATGATGGCTACCGCTGCGAAGTGGTCGACACAACGCCGCAATTTGACAACAAACGTCTTCGTGCCGAACAGGCTCAATCGCAAACAGTCATTATGAACAGAAGGGCAGAGGTGTTCTACTTTCTTGATGTCTGTCCGAATCAGACAACCAAATAATCTAGCAACAGGATTCATGTCCAACCCGATATCGTATAGCGACCGGGGCCCCAATTGCAGCTGCCCATGGCAAGTGTTTTGGGCGATACCGTGCTGTTGGATTTTGGTAAAATTTTGACCTCACATAATAAAGTACTGGATGGATTCCAATATGAACTTTTTTTCTCCTTCGAACATGTCCACATCGATAATCCTACGAAGCAGGTACTACCGACAGCCTGGAGCAAACGGCTTACTAGTTTATCATCCTATTCGAGGGGACAATGCGATCCCACCTAGAAACTGCATCGAGGTTTTTGGTGCAGAAACTCACTGCTGTCCATACAAGTACTCTTCCTGTGCTTCTTGAAATAACTGGACTATGTTGAACTCAGTTTTTGCCAGTGTAGAAAGCCACCAAGGCGACTGTAGTCCACAATTCCAAGTACTGGATCAAGGTCGAGCTTCGAGTACGTCCGTCTATGACAGCAGTTCCGTTAGACTGTCTAAGGAGTATTCGGAAAAAAGCGGTGACTGCACCGAACCGATTACACAAATAGGATCAAGAGACAGAAAGAGGTTACCACTATTTATCAGGATAGGTTAAATTCTATCAATGAAGTTCAACTCGGTCAGCTGGAAAAACACTCCAAGTAGGACATTTTTCGGTTCGAAACAGGCTCCGTTCTCTCGATTAGGCAACCTCAGCTGCTGCTAGTTCCCCGACTAGACGCCGTTGAGTGAAGATGGAAAGTCATGTAAAACGAATTTTCGGAAATCAACAGGGAGACGAACACATCCTATCTAACTGGCAAAATAGACTAGAATGAAAAAGTCACACTGCCGAAAGAATTGTTCCGTTGGTGGGTATTAACGGCTGTCATTAGACTCGACTACGTCCTCGTAAATTGGGAAATAGCCTAGCACTAGGTTATCTGTACAAGAGCATTCCCAACTGTGGCAACATCCCTACATATGGAACTGAGTTCCAGTAGCGTGGAATTCCTAGACAGGCTCTACCTAATGCTATGCGGAGCAACACTGGACATTGCCTCAAGTGCCTAAACTTTAATTCAACTCTACTCACCACATACAATATAACTGTCTAAGAAAGTGAGCGTCGCACTATTGGACTGATTGAAAAAAAAACGCAAGCGGTGTCTCGAGTGATTTCGTACATTGCTCCGCAACAATGGAGCCAACTGAGACCGATTCGGGCATCTTTTTCACCTTCAATAGCAACCACCAATGGTTTAGATCCGCTCTTACGATAAAAACAACGTACTCTTACTCAAGTCGCAGCATATACACGGCTTTACGATCACCTGCAACATTCATGAATCAGTGAAATCAAGGGAGGAAGTGACAGGATCATCGCGACATCCACGAAGCACAGCGGATTAGCGCTAGTTGTGTGCACTGTTCCCAACTACTAGACGGCTTCAGTATTGAAAGCTTATGAGACTCACAGAAAACATACTTGTGCCCACTGGTCCCCCGATCCTTAGTTTCGTTCGTGAAGCGGTGAAAATGATTAAAACTGATGGAAATACGCGATCTGAATCACGGACACCCTTTGAACCTTAAAACCCACACGGAGTGACAATCGAACACGTTGTGATGAGACGACGGAACTAACTTCTCGGTGTAATAAACGCATTTGCAAATTAAGTTGGTGTTGTTAACGGGGGACTCAACTAGGTCCCAGTTGAATCTCTCACTTATGCTATTCTTCAACCGAGTGCGCCGCCTCGTGTTTCAGTTGATACGACATTCGAGATAGCGCAGTGCATTTTCCCGAAATCGCACACTAATTACAACGTTGCTGTTGAAGAGCCAACCTAACAATTGGTGTGTTGTATCAATAACCGTTTTTTCTCAGTGAAAATGTCTTCGTATTGCGCTGATCTCAGTTGTGGCCGGCACGTGTGAGAGGGCAACAAAGAGTCGTTCAAAAGACCGAACAACTGTAGCCCAGAAACTGCAGTTGATCAGATTCCGTCAAGAAGCGGTTATATGTACTTTTCGGGCTCCAAAGCTGTTAATGCGAAACGGCTTGTTGTTAGGGCAGCTTGCAAATGAACAGCCCGGCTTTAGGGCACAGCTACCATGTCATCTGAAGGAAGCAAGATGGCCGAGCATAAACGGGTCAACATTGTGAACGTCGGTATGGTTACCAAGCCGAAGGTTGTGCTTCAGTATTTTTGCCGCGGTTACTATGTTTTTCCCGAGACCAAACGAAGTCATGTTACCATTGTGAATGACCCAAGCCGAAGGATAGTGATGGCGGCAGTACGAGCAGTGAATTTTCCTCCGCTTCGGGTTGGCACTTACAGCTAATTGGACGACCAAAAAGCCTCTGGATTTTTGCAAAGCAGTAAGCATTAACCGTGGAAAACTTTCGTGAATCAGTGTAGCAGGGTAAAAGAATGATTCCATTCAACAAAAACTGGGAACGATTTCCTTTGATCCCAGTTCTTTTCCATCGAATCCCCTCAGAACATCCCACACAGAGGACTGCTCAACCAAAAATCTAAGTATACAGATATTGCGTGTTACGGATCGTTTTGGTCACCAAGATAGTCCAAACATGAGCAACAACACCTAAGCGGACCGTAAAAACTGTCCAACTGGCTAGATGAATACGATAAGGCCTGCGGTGGGTTCCACCAAAGAATGAACAATCATGTATGTAACTTAGTTTAACCAGACCGCGTCAACCTAGTATCGATCAACAGTGAATTTCACTTAAAACTGAGCTGCAGTGCAAGTACTAGCATCTGCTCAGGCAAAACACGATTAACCCACAGTAAAATTCAACTTCAGGTCATTCGGGTGCCGGTAACCAAAAAATCCCCATTACTTCACTCTTATTCCGTTTCGGTAGACCATCCACCAACGAAGGTCGCGTTGGCTCAGCTAACAAGTGGTCACTGGTTTGCTCGCTAAGCTGGGCAAGTTAGTTGCGTACATGTCATCGCCAATCGAGGGAAGACCATTTGGTGCGTTGTTGTAAAGCTGCGTTTTGCAATGCGGCAGCGGCTTTGGACATTTCGAAGTTCGGACGTATTCAGCCCGTCTGTAGTCTTCTTGAGGTGAATTTCACCTCCATTTCTCCTGTTGCAGCCAACCTCGACCTAGCACCCCCACGGTGTTTAAATCGCATCCAAGAGTTCATCAATCGACCCTTTAGCATTCTATTCCTCTGTAGAGACTGGCCAGTCTGACCTTGAAAAAGTACAGTGGGGCAAACACCGGAACTAATATCGATCACAAGCTCACTGTGTGGCCACACAACGACCTGCCCCAGGCCTCGCAGCGGCAGGGTCGTCCTCATATATAAATCAACCTGTTAGTTCCGGCACCGAACAGAACAAATGCTGGTACTAGCGAAATTCCACCAAAAAATAGAAAATACCTCCACAAAGCATCACAGCTCAGCAACACCTTGGAATACGCACTATGTCATGTCTTAGGTAGAAGGAAAAACTGCAACTCCCATGAACCTTGATACCAGCAAGTAAGCTGGAAGATCATCATGACAGCGCTTGTACCCTACCTCCACGTTAGATGACTCTAAGGGTGACAAAAATATCGAAACCAGGTGGTCATACATCGATATCATCAGCGAAGAGGAGTGAAAGTGCATTTCAACTCGCATCAGACGAGTAAACACTGAAGATGGTGATTCACATGCTTTCTTTTGGCAATCCAGTATAGCCTGGTTCTGATACAATGGAGCAAGTAGCTTTGCATACAATGACAAAAGATATCTCAAAGCAGTCTTCATTCTGACTGAAAACATTGAGTCCTCGACCAACCACAACCGGAAGGAGGCAATTTGTGCCATCTGTCATTTTCAACTGGCCTGTCCCCAGACAACTACATTGCGCGAACTAATTATCCGTCCACGTGTTCTTAAAACAGTACAGTATGAGGAAGTTTTTCTGTCAAACTGCGAGTAGTTTTCGTATTTTGAGAGGCATCCTCGGGTTGCCGACATTGGCCGTTCCCGTTAAGTATGTGGAAAACGACAAATAGTAGGTCATCGTATGGTGAATAGAGTAACCTACTCTAACAAAGAAGAGGAATTTGTGTGAATAGGTCGTCAGCCCGCCTCCCTTTAAGGGTAGACCTCTTTCTATGGCGGATCAGAAACTGAACTAGGTTTGCAGAAGTGGTCATCATTTTTAACGTCAACACGTCCCGGTTAAATGACGTTACTTACCACCTGAAATATCATCCGTTGATGGGTCAAAGTCGAAATTCACCTTTGGTCCGTCCTGAGTGAACTACAAGAGGCCTAGCTACTATGAAGACTTAAAGGTGTTTGCTCATGGCAACACACGGAGTTACCAGCAGCTGAGCATCGCTGTGGGGAAAATGGATAAACTGACCCAGGAAAGTGAACCAGCATAATGACTCATCCCATTCTCATTTAACCCCCTACTGGGACTTGAAACACTCTCCTAGCCTTTTTCAATGAGGCAAAGAGTGCGCAATGAACACACGAGGCTGATAGCGATGCACACGGGTCGATAGTTGTCCACCTGCGAAGTGACCGCTATGTAGACAAATCCCAGCTATACGAAACCTGATTATTCCTTTGTTAAAGGTGGCCCTCCGTCATTGAAGTGTTGGATCCTACAGTGAACCGTTAGTCTGAACCACTGCTCGAAAGATTGCTTCATGGGGCTATGTTGTTCATCACGCTGTGCAGCAGCTTAGATTCTGTCCACATTTTTACATATTCCGGCACCACCACAGTCGAACTGAAAGGATTGGCTTCCGCTGCTCGATATAATACTCTCTCTTGAGAAAACGTCCTTCCAGAACCGAACAGAAGACAATGTCTGGTCTAAATAAAGGACTTACTCTGCAAGAGGAAACACCACAATGAAAATGCCTCAGCTCACTGAGCAAGACTCACTGACAAATTATCACATTGAACAGAAAACCTTAGGAAGAACTGATAAACTAGCCAACCCCATCAGTTACTTCCTGACTGAACTTCACTCAGCCGCTAACTTAGTAATGAATACCAACACAACATCTGTGTCCACTGGAACATACCACAGTTAAGTACAAAAATAATGGACAGAATGAAGCAATGCAGGAGAAGTAGATAATTCTTGAGTTCCGATAATTTGCAACTTTTATGCAAAAATGCATCTTCGCGACTCACTATCTGCTGGTTTTTAGTCGCGTTCAGATAGATAGGTAAATGGTTCGTACTAACTCCTGAGGGTGGTGACCAATAAGGTTCATCGTCTCGCGCTAGCACGTGCCAATAATAGAACCACTAGAGCACTCGCTTCATACGAAGTGAAAAACCCTGCACCAACCTCAAGCAACCTGTTTAAAACAAAAGGGATACAGATAAATGTTTAATATCCCCGAGCATAAACCATGTGAAAGGGTTCTCGTTGGTCGACCTCTCAAGAGGAATCAATCTCCCGGTATTTTGTTGAGAGAGAATGCTCAAGCGTCGTTTCGTTTTTTCAAACGTTCAACTCAATTTCCAGTACGCAGTTAGAAAATTCCTAGCTTGTTGAAACGGAGATTTTCAAAGTTTGCCCCCAAATTCCATCATATTTTCATTGTTGCTGTCAGTCACGGGGTATCGAGCAGCCTGCTTTAGGCGTAAACCGTCCTTGCCACCACACAACTATTCAAACAGGTCGTATGTCCGTATCCGTTTTCATGGCAGTCTGGCGACCAACTACTCGAGAGGGGAACAATGATCTCAATGACCAGGTGGCACGGATATTGCCACCTTAGTACTATTTTTCTTATTTTATATTTGAAAAACAACGAAATGGACCAATCGTTAAACGTACTCATATGGGAATCGGCCGAAAATTTTCCATTTGGTATAACTACACCAGAAATCGAATTCCAATCCACATTTCACATACCATGCAAATAGCAAACCATCTGGAAAATCAGGTCGTCCGTTTCACCATCATTGAACACCACTGTGAGATAAGACCCGCCGTTAACTTTACATGGTACTTCATGTGAATTCTGGACAACCAGGGCTCCTTCATGTTGGCGTGTTTCGAATGCTCAGGACACTGAAGCACTGAGTGGACGGGCCTGATCTTCACATACAGATTGTATCAGAGACACTAGCTGTTCAGTTGTTTATGGTCCCCAGCGACTTCCGTTTCACTTCGTCATATGGAACTTGTGGCGAGATAGCTCAGCGGTTAGAGCGCGAGCGTACTGACCGGAAGGTCCGTGGTTCGAACCCTGCCTCTGCCTCTCGACTTCCCCTGTCTAGGCTTGGGCAACCTGGCAGTATCCCAGCCCTCGTGCTTCCTTCGGGTGGCATGGCAGCTAGGCACCGAAAGGGTACTACAGCTGAACGATGGATGGATGGATGGAACTTGTGGTAGCCCAGGGATATTCGTAGTACTCCATTCAGAGATCAAGCAACTTCCGTTGAAAGGCATGAGCTGCTTATTCCTGCATCCCTGTCCCATCCATCAATGGCAACTAAGATGAACTTCTCAAATGACTCGAATCAGCTATTACGTTACCCATACCGAGAACACAACTTATCAGAGCAAAATACGACCGAAAACACTTAAATCGGCGTTGGAAGATTACTGGTTGCACCCGAGCTCAGTGCCCGTTAAGTTCAGGTCAGGGAGATGCGTTGAATGGATCAACGAAGTGAGGATGAATAGTGCTCCGTAATACTTCGGCACGCAACATGACATTTTAGGTCCGTGTACATAAAATCAAAGTTGGTGATCAATTAAAAGAGCTGTTCGAGTGAAATCTTTCATGTTCTCTGTTGAACAGGAGCGGAGAAAACCAAAGAAACTGCACGGCTCATTAGATCCGACCACAATTTATCATTTATGAGATAAATCTCCTAGCTGGACGACTTATGTGACGAAGTGTTTGCGTCACGAAATCTGAGATCCTTGAATACTAGGCGGAGTTGGTAATGATTATCTTGTAGAAATGTTGCTGTTTTCATTAGCCAGCGAGTAGTTCGGGGAGGAATTTGATAAAGAGAACTTCCGACGTGTAGACTAATTAGGCAAGTATGGCGGAGTGAATATAAGGTTCGTATCGTGAAATGACTGAAGCATGACGAGAATTATGTCACGGTAGCCTACGAATATTGGTGAGGAGTGTACTTCAAAGATGTTCTCGTGAGTTCTCAATGAGTTCGCATCGCCATTTCACATCAGTGTGAACAGTCCCCCTCTTGTCCTGGCGCACTGTCGCCACTCTGGTGTGGACTCACCAGAATAATCACGACAGGACAAGAGGAGGACAAACAACTCGCCTTTCACGTCCCTATCAAAATTGACCGGTGCAGGTGCGGACGTAATAAAACTGAACGTTACATATAAACGAGACATCTACGTACGAGCAATATAAGAAAGTCGCAGTCTACGGGCAGATCTGGCCCCGTAGCGGGCATAAAAGGCCGAAGACTTCCATGTTTAGTGTGCAAAAAAAGCTTCAGTATGTGCAACCCAAGATCCAAGGCTCAAGCGGTCTGAGAAGCAATGAAACGAAAGCCCGAATGTTACCTTGATGAGAGGACAGGACAACCTGAGTGTGCCGAACCGCTCAAAGCTGAACTGCAAAGCACGTTGCGTGTTTGTTGCGAGTCAAAACCAGTCAAAACCAAACTTAACAACACGCTCCCAACTACCGCACTTTCCCAGAACGAGTTTTCTCCACGACCGCCTTTGTCAACCTATGCGACTGCTCAGACCACCGAATTTAGCCTCGCGGCAACCGATGCCACGATAACCCATACAGTCAGCTATACGAAAGAAGAAAATCGAAATGTTCCAGGAAATGCAGGCCAACCCAAATGAAATGAGAGACTGAGGCGGTCTAAAATCGCAATAAGCCATCATCTCCACACGGGAATTGCGACTGCTCTGATTAGGTGAAATGGATTCCCGGTACATCTAGCAAAACATGACGAAAGCCATGTTCTTTGTTTCGTGTCCGATTCATATACAGATCTGAGAGCACTGCTTGATTTCAGCTGGCTCATCAGAACGATAGAGAGAGCAATTGATTGCGCGTCACTACTGAGACAAGGAAGAATGAAAACGACTAGGCTCCTGAGAGCTTAGATTTGATTTCTGTTGAAGTCCATTATTTGGAATCGCGAACGAAGTTATGCCATCTTAAACGATTCACACAATGCTCCTTGTATGTAGGCACAAGGAACAAGATAGTTTATTGATTCTCACCCTGACCACGGATTCGAAGCATGATAAATTGTCCCAAGCAAAAACAAAGGATTGAAAGCTTGCGGGACGGACTAGCACCCAGAGTTCCGGTTAGAGTGAATGACAAAATTTATTAGCAGGAAAGGGCTAAGCGTCAGTCAGTATGTTAGCCCAGTTATCGTAGAGTATGCCACAGGGGTTGATGCGAAATCCTCAAACAACATCAAGGAAGATCATCATCTTTATTTCGTATGCGTCGAATAATATCCCCATAGGTTCTGGGTTTATTTTCTGATAGCATCTGTACACCCTGGTAAAAAAAAACGTACACTTCTTATCTGCTGAACTGGGAACGAGGAATGAGGTGGAACCAGTGGGTGGGCTAGTGAATTTGCCTTTGGGGATTCCAAATTTGTATAACCTCGTGGACCTACCTAGTATTTTCAACCGTGGGAGTTAGACAGATAATCCCCCAGAAAAATAACGAGGCTTTTTACTTTAGAAAAACAGAGACTGTCTCCTTGAGTAAATAAGTTGAAATCAGCGTGACGGAAAAATATCAGTGTGTGCTTGAAAATGAGAGAACAACCTATTAGGTGGGACAGAGACCCAGCGCACAGAGACAGCTTTTTCAACCGATTGATGCCACAAGTAAACCGTTGCCTGCAACACGATACTTCCCAGAAAATTTGCCTTTTGTAGACACAGCCCTCAGAACACTTACCGTGTGATAAAACTCCGTAATATCTCCTAAAACTGCCTGCCTGGAGTTGTGTCGCCTGCATTCTTCCTGAGTTGATAGCGAAGTGTCGTGTAACACGCGGTAGACCCGGGTGCATACGCCACATAGACCACTTGGTCCATTGGCCGGAGTGAGATCCCGACGTAATTCCATCATAATTGGTGATCGAATCTCACCATTCGGTGTGAATCCAGCAGGTGCGAAAGGCTCTGGTCGGTCGTTCCACACATTTTCACGTTTTGTTCGCATTAAAACATACTCGTGGGCCAATAATTCAGGAATCCAGTGCAACAGTGTCACCACGACGATATATAATGGTGGTATGGGCATCGCAATATTCTGGAAAGGGTTGGTCGCACAATTAACCGACGGATAGATCCCTATTCATTCATTTCTCGACTGAAGGGAACTCCATAGGACGTATGCCCGGCAGGTTGAGCGACGAAGTGCCCAATGCCGGGCCTCGGCTGTCATGTGCATAACGCGCACGCGCGTGCGTTCAGTCTGAGCAATTGGCCGCATTCTTATTGGTTGGTGCGGTAAGCCAATCGTAGAGCTGTACAACAGCCATTTCGGCCCGTCTGATGGCGCAAGAATACGCATGCTTTCATGTCACTTCTCGGTAGTTTCCTTAGCCCTGGAAGAGGAAAACGAAAGCTGCCAAGTCAAGAGCACTTAGGTCTCACGTCGCCTTTGGCTTTAGAAGCTGTCGTGATCTATTCCGCATACAGGCTGTCGGGACAGCGCGCTTGCTTTTGAAGATTCTCAGCTATTCGGTCATCACTAGATTCGTATACTTAGTTTTCAGCTGTCTCCATATCGCAGTTCGGAGACGGATCCATAAACCCGAGTTTCATTTCGGCAAGAATTCAGAAGACAAACGCTGTGTGAATGACAGCCCATACCTAGATTCCAAATATTAAAGCAGTTACACGGTGACTCACTGGAAAAAGTGAAAACCGGAGGGGCTGTTCCAAATATACAGGGGCTCCGTAACGCAATCTAGACTACGTGAAGTTACCAAACCCCAGCGTAACAGCAAACGGTATCTTCGAGTGATGCGTAATAGCAAAACCCAACTGCACACTGATGATGTCTCCTCATATGGTGACGAAACGTTTGCAAATCAATTGCCAAGCTCGGCGAACAG
Source organism: Clonorchis sinensis (assembly GCA_003604175.2). Classification (NCBI taxonomy): domain Eukaryota; kingdom Metazoa; phylum Platyhelminthes; class Trematoda; order Opisthorchiida; family Opisthorchiidae; genus Clonorchis; species Clonorchis sinensis. The sequence goes on along the minus strand of CM030371.1, from coordinate 22,451,478 downwards.
GTCAACAGCCACCCGATCAACAACCAATAAACTCACCCGAGCTACCAATACTTCGGCACATGTCCAGTAGTCATCTACCTTAGTAAAATTGCGGAAAACCAGGCAGGACTAAGAGAACTTTACTGCTGTTTGGGGACACTTGCTTGATCTGAGGACATAATCGGCTCGGCAAGCTCTTTACAACTGTTTTGCTGTTTTGCATAAACATCAGTGTTCTGATCGGTTTGATGTGAATATTTTGGCTTTTACTATGGTGGTTAGTTTAAAGAGAGATTGCGTTAGTATTTAATCATCTCCCATAGTTTGCACAATCAGCGGCTTTTTTGTCCCTCAAGAAATCGTCAAGCTGGATGAATGGACGGAGTGTAACTTTCGATCGTTAGAAAAACAGAGTTCTTGTAATTCCTGGTGAGTGCACTGCACAAGCACTTGTTTCGTCAGACTTATCTCCTCTTTAATTCCGAGTTGGCTGTTCCTAATGAGAAAAGATGTAAAAAAAAATTCGCCGTCGCCAAAATATTCTTCTCAGTTTGTGTGCTTTCTTTTGGAGGGTTGTCTGTTGAAATGGAGTGGCAACACATTTTCAAAGGAGCAGTCTCTGATGGGAGAGGGAAGAAGGGGAGAGAAGAATCGTTAGTGGTAACTTACCATGCGCTCATATGGTTTCATGAATTACCGGTATTGCTCTCTGTACAATTTACCTTTACAAATCATCTATGGCCTAATCGTATCCTCATTCACCGGAAAGCACAACT